>BSYO01000025.1:11643841-11963944 GCA_033239525.1 Nepenthes gracilis | reverse complement strand
TCAAGGGACATATTGCTATAGAATGATGCCCTTTGGTCTCAAGAATGCCGGCGCGACGCATCAGCCTTGTGAACAAAATGTTCAAGCTCAAATCGACTTTAACGTGAGGTGTACGCCGACGACATGCTTCAGAAAAGCAGAATCACAGCCACCACGCTAACGAATGAGATTGAGACTTTTCGTATCCTCCCACGGCACTTAATGAAACTCAATCTGCCAAGTGCGCATTCGGGTGACCTTTTGCCTTCATCAGGTCCCAACGGGCATAGAAGCCAACCTTAAAAGATCAATGCCATACTCGACTTGAACCCTCCGCTACAATAAAAGAAGTTCGTAAGCCGATCGAAGTGATAGCCGCCCTCACGGTTCTAGCCAAGTTAGCAGAGAAATATTTACCCTTCTTCAAGGCGCTAAGGGGCACCAAATCGCACGGGTTCAAGTGGAATGAAGAATGTGACGAAGCCTTCAGTGGGAATCAAGACTTCTCCTCCAAGGCCGCCGCTTGAGCTCACACCTGGGAAGATCTCTACCTCTACCTCGGCCATATCGGGCAGCCCTCGCCCACTAGTCATGGAGCATGAGGGTAGACAATGTACTGGTGTATTACGTCGTCGCGTGCCGATCGACGAGGCCCGCTTATCCGCACGCCGAAAGATGGTGCTCGGGCTGGTCTACGCGCGCCGGAAGTCGTGGGCCTTATTTTCGCCCACCGATCGTCATAGGCAATGATTTACCCACGAAGTCGATCTTGCAAAAAGCCGGAGACGTCCTATTTGGCTACAAATGGGTTTGTCAACTAGGGGAATTCCGACCTAGAATTCTACTTCGCGGCCACCGTGAAGGGATGTGCTCGCGACTTTATCAAGCCGAGGCGTGATGCCAACACAGGAAGAGGACAAAGAATCCAGAAGTAATTTTAGGCGATGATTCACCCGCGCTGACCCCCGAACGAGACTATCGCCTACCTGCACAGCAAATGAGCCGGGGTATGTGTTAAGGACAAATCAGAAAGCACGGAGATCGTATACCTGCTACTTCCGCCTTCCCGGCCACGAACAACGCTGAGGAGCATGAGGCTCTTTCTCGTGGGCCTACTACCGGCGAGAGGGAGTGTTCCACGCGGACTTCAAGGTCACGCCGTAGGACTCCAAACTCGTGGTCAATCGTGTGAAGGGGAACTTCGGGCCTCAACCCACACCAGGAGGTACTCCGGCGAAAGTAAGGGCCTCCGATCCTCGAAATTCACGGCTTGAGATCGAAAGCATATCCTAAGATCGGAGCAACGAACGCTGGGCCGGACGATCGCTCGACGCGCCGCCAGACCGTAGAGCAAGACGCGAGGAGCCTGTGGAAGTCCTAACGCACTCCAAGATCGACGCGTGAGACAAAGAAGTTCTACAAATAACATAGAGATAATCGGGATGACACCGCATTTGAAGGTTCCTAACCGGAGGGAGCCCCACGACGACGCCAACGGCTGGGAATCAAGAAGACGGGCAGGACGGGTACACGGCCTCGAATGAGGCTATACAGCGAGGATACTCCACTCCTCTCCCCGAAGTGCCTCACTCCCAGGGGAAGCCGACACGCTGCTAGCGTAAGCACTTGGGGTCGTTTCCGACATACCCAAGGAAAGAACCTAGTGTTCAACGCCACGCGGCAAGAAGTTCTACCGCCCACCATGAAACGAGACGCTATGGAATTGGCCCGTATGAGGAAAGTTGCCGTGTCCATGGCAACATGACGCACTGCCCGCACACCGAGCCGCACTTATCTCCAATCCTCACGGCCGCCGCACAACGGGGCTCGACATACTTAGACCCCACCATGGCTGCCGAGAAAAATTTCTTGATCGCTGGCATCGACTACTTTACGGTATGGGTGGAAGCCGCCCTCTCGCCAAGATCACAGAGTAAAATGGGACGGAGTTCCTCCGGCTAAGGGCTTGCTTGCGCTTTGGGATTCCCGAGGTCGTGGTGACCGGCAACGGAACCCACCACTCAGAATGCTTCACAGCACGCCGCGACCTTCGCATCAAGCCGGTACACACGCCCGTGGCGCACCCTCAAGCAAACGGGCAAAGTCACCAACCGCACGTCGTCGCACGGGTTGAAACTGATTGAAGACGCAGGGGCTCGATCGGCGGAGCCGCCACGCAGCGCATGGTCGACAACAACCGCGAGAGAGCCAACAAGGGAGACGCCCTTCAACCTTTTGCTTGGGGCCGAGGCTCACAGCCCGTGGAAATGGGAATGCCAAGCTCATGACCGAATGCTTCGACCTGTACCACCAAACGAACAAAGGCTTTGGGAAAGTCCTGACCCGCTCCGAAAGTTCGAGACGCCGCACGTACTCGAACCACAGGCTTACTAACGAAGCCGCACGGTATTCACAACAAGCGAGTAAAGGCGCGCTACTGGAAAGAGATCCGGTCCTCCGAGCGAGGCGGCGAAAGATCGCAAATAGGAACAAACTTCCTGTGGGAGGGGTCAGCCCTCGCCTCCGCAATCCCTAGCCGAGCGCACAGCCTACGCGCCCAAAACGGCAACTGGTCCTCGCTGACTGAACGCGCCAACTTAAGGAAGTACTCGCAACGCAACTCCGACTGTAAGTCGCACACGCAACTCCGACTGTAAGTTGCACACGCATGCATCATAATGAGTGCTCGGTCACGAGCTTTATCTTCGATTAGCATAATCACTCTTTCTCATATCTGCAGGCTCATTTGTGAGTTGATGACATGTATTGCATTCTCAATCAAACGACCTAGATCGCCTTTAAGTCGGGAGGACCAAATGTCCAATCAAAAAACTAGTCCTCGCCTGGAAGGCCAGCGGTCCGGTCGACCGTCCCAGACCCCGTCTCACGCTGGGATGGCCTGGGACGGCTTAACACGCGGCTCGGTTTCGGCCAAAAGGCTCCCACGGCCACCTGTGAGACTAAGCTCCGTGCTGCTAGACAAATTGAGGTATCCAAATTTAGGTCAAAACGAGGGATCCAGCGGTCCATTCGATGTTTCACGCCAATGACCCGCGGGTCAAAGGCCAGCCTGGGCTCCCCGAGTCCCCACTCTACGGCTAATAAACCTTAGGGGGCAAGAATCGCAGAGTGCGGCGACCTTTTCAATAAGAGAGCAACCCCGCCTGAGCAACAGGCTAGGACCTCAACTTCGTGATCATAACGCTGAAAGCAGAGCGACACACCTCCCGCAATCATACGCGACCGAGTCCTAGACCCGAGAGTCTCGGTTACCACGGGCTCAAGCGCCCGACCCTCGCTGCGACTCCTGTGGGCTCGATTTACATCCGCTTCACCGGATCGAGCCCCCTAAACGGGTGAGAGCTGTGGATGACATCCTCTTTACGAAGGACGAGCACTACGCAAGAAGGCGCCCGGATAGGCCTTAGCAACAAAGGTCTTGAGAGCCCAACGCTTAAGCATGAATCATGATCCAAACGACGAAAGCAAAAGAAAATAGCAAGTAACACTCTACGATAGAAAAGGCACAATGTATGTTAAGTAAAAAGGACGCTTCTCATTCATATGGAAGGAAAACGAACATGATTCAAAGACAAAGGACAATCTCAAAAACCAACCTCAAGAAAACTAATCGTGAAGACTGACAGGCTCCGCTTCCTCGTGGAAAGTCTTCGGGGACGGACGCTCTTCTATCCCATTCTCGGATGAAGGACACCTCAGAATGTGAGGAGCCGCCAAGGAGACGATCTCAAGCGACACAAGAGGATGCCGTCCCAATATCGAGCTCTCCATCGCCCGGGCCGCGGCTCGTGGGGAGAGTAACGGGCCAACCATATCTCCGATCACCTAGTAACGCGGGCCTCCAAGCGACAGTGAGCTCTCCACCGCGCCACTCTCTCGCCGTGTGCGCCCCATTCTCCTCCCCGAGAGTGCAAATCGGGTCCTTCCGGCCGACGTACGGCCAAAGGAGGGCGGACAATACACAAAAGGGTTGGACTTTTACTTCTCCAGATAAGAAGCGATGTTGCAGCGCTCCCAAAGTATGTAACCAAAAAGAAAGGTCGTGAAACACTCAGACTGAGCAGAGCTGCCTCGAGAAAGCGCGAGATCACCCGGAAGAGCCCCGTCTCCCGGGCTCTCCGTCACGGAGGAGGGCTAACTGAAGGTCAAGCAGCCAGAACGCCGGGGGGCTCCACAGGACGCCCCGCTTACTCCTTGTTAGCGTGCACCGACCGCAGCGGAGCGACGCCAACCTTCAAGGTGCGCGGTCTTCGGGAGGCTCGCATCCGAAATGGGCTCCACAAGAATCGCTACTGACTCCACAGTCCCCTAGCCTCCGACGCTGCTCAAAGCAAGAGCAAATGGTCCCCTCCGGCCTCAAGGACGAACGACGTCATCCGTCGCCGCTACAGAAAAGTGGGGTGGATCCCCCTGGGGCTGGTAGAGACTCCACCTCAGACCTGCGAGCGGGTAGTCCCGCGATCAAGTCATTTGTTGTTCAAGGCCTTCCCTTACACCCGCGCCGCAGTCTCTTCGAGCCGACTTCCCCCACAATGAAGGCCCGGCGATTCTCGTCTCCCGACCTCCTCAAAGAGGTCCCTTCGCTCTCTGCTCTAAGGGCCAGATCCCTCAGCTCCGCTCTACGACGACCCAAAGAACGAGCAGCTTCCTCCTCCTCCTTCGTGGCGGAGAGGCGGCCGATTCCAGACCTCCCTACTCCGGTCCAACATCGCCACCAAGGGGAGATCCCCACCTACGGTGCTCGAACGTGACGGAGGTGAGGTAGTAGCCCCGAATCGGTAGTTCTTCTCTTCGCACTGGGATAGTAGCCAGCAGCCTTCTCCGATTCTGCAATGTCCCTGAGTCATTTCTCCGGGAAGTACTGAGATGGGGCCCACACCCTGGAGCTCGGAGTCGGGGGCCTCGTAAGAAGAAGAAGCGCTTCCCTTCCACCTCTTCACTGGTCAGATTGGTGCCGCAAGGCGAACCCCCGCTCATGCGACATCGACACTCTAATCCCCACTCCGTGAACTGGAAGATTATCTCGCCAGCCAAGGCCAAAGTATTCATGAATAAGGAAAAAATACACGACACCAAATAGCGCAAGGCGTTGGGATGCACTCTCGCCATGGGGACACCTAAGGCCAACAATCAGCAGATGAAGCAGCTTGACGGACAGCGAAGCCCCTCAGTGGTGCTCATACACCGTGATGAAGCCTGGCTGAGGGGCGAAGGCTCTATCCGGGGCCAGAGCACGGAGTTCCACCGGCAGGAAGACCATAATCAACCATGAGAGCAAAGAATCTTCCTTAAAGCCAGACGGATTTGGTGCTGTGAACACCATGGCGCTGGCTCCGGGGAGCGTGAGAAGAAGAAGAACTTTCTTTTTATCGCCATTATATCTCAAAGGTCACAAGTATAGGAAGAGAAGAAATCGACAGAAGAGAGGAAGCGATTGTCAATCAGTTTAAATAGTCGACGCCAAGCCAAAAGGCGGGAAACCAAAACGGCACCACCATCAGAGATTGGAACACTAGGAGGCATCAAGGCGCACCACACGACCCCAATCGTTCGCAATGATGGCTAGACGCCAGGCTAACAGGCGCGTCCCTTCAGCTGCCTGGCTAGGGTCCGCGCTGGCGCCGCCGCATTAAATGAGGGCTCACGATAGCAGAGCCCTTGAAGACGCGCACGATAAGCACAAAGCGAAAATACAGCTAAAAAAAAAAAGAGAAAAACTTCTTCAGCGGACAAAGCGGGACGAAGAACCAACGACTCTTACTATGTCAACAAATTTTCGTTACAACGGTTACAACTAAAAGAGAAGAGCACAATAATGACAAAACAACTAGTGGTCCCAGTGGCTAGTAGAAGAACTTTGAACGTGATAATCCACTTAACTGTCATGAAGCTCCGGCTTGCAGTTGCGAGGATCGAGGACCCCCACGCTGAAACCTCGATCCTCCAAATGGGCTGCCTCCGGGGAAAGCTCTAAAGGCATCAAAGTAAGACCGCTCCAAGGCGTGGACCACTCCCCTCTCGCCGGCCTCATCCTCACTTCTCCGATCAGAACCCGAGAACTCCTACCAGACTGTTCGAGCTGCCTGAAGTTCTTCATGCTGGGCCACATGGCTCACAAGGCTCAAGTAGCACCTAATAAGGCGAGTGATCCCTGCCTTGTCCGCAGCCGCTGCAATCTCACTCGTGTTGCCGCTCGAGTCGCCTGCTTTCTGGCGCTGGCCATGCAGCCCGCGCCTCCCCACGCTGGTGCCTCCACTAGTAAGGTGGCCCTGGCCTCCGACTCGGCCAGGGCACTCTCTAAATGCGTGACGCAAGCCCTCAACCACTCTACCTGGACCGCAGCGGCCCCTCGACGTGGCTAGACTCCCTCGAAACCCGGAGGCGGTCCCCGACTCCATGAAGGGCCAGCAACCGTGGCTTCAGAGCGGGCCTCTCCTGAAGACCCAGGTGTGAGAGCCAAACCTGCACTACTCCGAGAGCGTTCCGAGTCACCGGATGTGTCCTCCATTGATTTTGTGGCAAGAAAATACGCAGCGGGAATATCAAATCGCCGATAGACGTACAAGTACAAAGGGGTGCCGATTCGGGAGAAAGTGGCGTGTTTAAATAGGCGGATTTCTCCCGAAAGGGCGGCAACTCCAAAAGACTAGCATTTAAGGCAAAAGCCAATGAGGATTCCCACGTGGGAGACCGAAAGCTCGCGGCTTCAAGACTTAAACGACGCCCTTGGCCACGCCGGGAGTTAAATGCGCCGGCCACCCTGAGACGTGACGGTTGACAGGACTCTCAAGCTCCCGCACGACGCGTGATCCTCGTGGCAAGACGCCCGCTAGGAAAAATATTCACGAAGACAAGATGAAAATTGAAGGCAAAAAGAGGCTACTTTTATTAATCAATGCTTTCTTACAAAGTACAAGATCTACAACAATAAGGCTGCGAGAAAGATGAAAGAAGACTACGGCAAGGGTAGCCCGTATGCTCCTCGGCCGTGCCCTGCATGAGCTCGGGCGAACGGATTCGCGCGATCCTCGACGGGCAGTAAGGAAATGAATTTCACCGCGCACTGCATGAGGCGAGAGCATCCCCGTGGAGGTTTAAAGAGTCCAATCCACGAGGGTCCTGGGATAATTGTCAGCACCTGAGAAAGTTGGGTAAGAAACCCACCTACTGAGGGCTATCGACCTCGACTCCTTCCGTGGTTAGCACTCGTGTTGGTTCCTGTGGTGATCCTCACAAAGCCTTCTCCTAATAGAAGAAGGTACCCGCGGGATCCTCCACGGATCCGCCAAGCCAGCTGTGCCACAACCCTAAGGAAGCACGCGGCGATGGCGGAATGGCCGAGCCACTCATTAGCAAAGAAGGCAAGTCACAGGATCTAGGGCTACAATGGTCTCCACCAAGAGTCTCGTGCATTCGAGTGGTCCATCCAACTCCTTCTCGTGCTCCGCCAAAGGAGGGGAGAGCCGTAATCTTCTCATTGCCTTTCGATTTGTCGAGGGATGGACTCAACTCGCTTGAGTGCCCTCCTATTTATGGGCAAGGTGTGGGCCATCCCCTCATCCACAGAAGACGGCATCCAAGAACGTTTTTCTAAGAACAGCCGGAGACCGTCTGGTCGAGCAACCCAAGGCAAATTCCCGCCTCGATGGTGCTGACGGGTCATATAGCTTCGAAAGCTCCTCGCTCGCTCCCTGAAAACGCGAACTCTAAGACGACAAAAATGGCGTGGCACGAGGAAGGATACGAGGTCATGGAAATGGGCCTGAGGGACATGCTGTGCCCACCACCGGCCGGCCTGCATGGGGGCTAGTGTTGGGTCCCATGTCCCGGCCCATGAAGCACGCCCAAGCCCACAAGCAGCCGCCGCAGCCCCACAAAGGATCTTAAGCCCGCGCGAAATGGGGCTAGCCTGCACTCTGGGTGGTCAAAGGCGCGAACTCACGCCGGCGGAAGATAATGGAAACCTAAGACATTAAATGCGTCACGGAATAGGCGAAAAGTGAAAAGCAGCTATCAGAGGAAAGTACGGCGCGCCGCCAACGGCACTCCGCCGCCGTCTCAGGCAGGGCTAACCAATCTCCGCTTAAGGAAAAAAATTCCAAGTGATCAATAACGCCAACACTGCAAGGCCCACGGCAAAGGACAACTGCGTGACCTTCGCGGTCCCCAACAGTTGACCGGCGCGACGGCCCAAGCAACCGCGGTGGCTTTGTCGCCAAGAGTCCAACTAGAGAAAGGACAAGAGCCCTAAAACCCCACAGGAAGGGGATCTCTCGAGCATCTTTCATCCTCTACTTTGAATCAAGAATTCAAACCATTAATCATACTAACATTCCCTTCTAATCGATAACACGAGATGATTTAGTCGGAATCGAAACTCCACTTACTCACGTGAGATAAGCAGCTGCCCTCGACGTGGCTAGACTCCTGAAACCCGGAGGCGGTCCCGACTCCATGAAGGGCCAGCAACCGTGGCTTCAGAGCGGGCCTCTCCTGAAGACCCAGGGGTGTGAGAGCCAAACTCAGACTCATCGGAGGAGCGTTCCGAGTCACTGGATGTGTCCTCCATTGATTTTGTGGCAAGAAAATACGCAGTGGAATATCAAACTGCCGATAGACGTACAAGTACAAAGGGGTGCCAGATTTCGGGAGAAAGTGGCGTGTTTAAATAGGCGGATTTCCTCCTGAAAGGGCGACAACTCCAAAAGACGGAAAGCATTTAAGGCAGGGCCAATGAGGATTCTCCACGTGGGAGACCCCTGAAAGCTCGCGCGTTTCCAAGACGAAACGACGTCTCTTGGCCGCACAGGAGTTAAATGCGCTGGCCACCCCAAGAGACGTGACGGTTGACAGGGACTCCTCAAGCTCCCGCAGAATGACGCGTGGATCCTCAGGGCAAGACGCCCGGCGACAGAAAAATATTCACGAAGACAAGATGAAAATTGAAGGCAAAAAGAGGCTACTTCTTTTATTAATCAATGCTTTCTTACAAAGTACAAGATCTACAACAATAAGGCTGCGAGAAAGATGAAAGAAGACTACGGTGCGAAGCCCTGTATGCTCCCCTGCCGTGCCCCAGATGAGCTCGGCGAACGTGATCTGCGTCAGATCCTGACGGCAGAAGCAGTCGGAATTTCACCGGGCGCACTGGTATGGAGGCGAGGAGCATCCCCTGGTGGAGGTTTAAAGAGTCCAATCCACGAGGGTCCGGGAAGCACCAAGGTCAGGCACCCCGAGAAAGTTGGGTAAGAAACCCAGCTTCCACGGAGGGCTACTGACCTCGCGACCCTTCCGTGGTTAGCACCCTGGCGTGGTTCCCAGGGTGATCCCCTGCGAAAGCCTTCTCCTAATAGAAGAAGGTACCCGCGGGGATCCTCCACGGATCCGCTCAAGCCAGCCAGGCCACAACCCGGAAGGAAGCACGCGGCGATGGCGGAATGGCCGAGCCACTCTCATTAGCAAAGAAGGCAAGTCGCAGGACGAGGGCTACAAAGGTCTCCACCAAGAGTCTCAGGCATTCGAGTAGTCCATCCAACTCCTTCTCGGGTGCCCGCCAAAAGCGGGGAGAGCCAGAATCTTCTCATTGCCTTTCAATTTGCTGCTGAGGGATGGACTCAACTCGCTTGAGTGCCCCTCCTATTTATGGGCAAGGCGTGGGCCATCCCCTCATCCAGCGCAGCACGGCATCCAGCAAACGTCTTTCGAGCAACAACGGAGACCGCTGGTCAGATGCAACCCAAGGCGCGCGAATCTCACCTGATGAAGTGACGGGTCATGGTAGCGTCTGAAAAGCCTGCCTTGGCTCCTGAGAAAAACGCGAACTCGGAAGACGACAAAAAATGGTGCGGCACGAGGAAGGATATGAGGCTGCGGAAATGGGCTCAGAGGACATGCCAAGCCCGACCACTGGCCGGCCCAGGCATGGGGGGCTAGTGTTGGGTCCCATGTCCTGGCCCATGAAGCATGTCTAAGCTCACGAAGCTGGCCGCGGCCCACAAAGGATCCAGAAGCCCGCGCGAAACAGTCAGCCCAGCCCAAGGGTCGAAAGGCGCGTACTCACGCTGGCGGAAGATAATGAAAACCTGCAGCGCATTAAATGTGTCGCCGGGAACAGGCGGAAAGGCTAGCCAATAGAGGAGTGGCTGGCGCAGCGCCAACGGCACCCGCTGCCGTCTGCAGGTGGCCAACCAATCCCCGCTTAGGGAAAAATCGGGCGTGGTCAACAACGCTCAGCAGCGTGCCTGCCACGACAAAAGGACAACTCGCGTGACCGGCGGTCCCCAACAGTGACTAGCGGCGCGATGGCCTAAGTAACGGGCGTTTTGGCGCCCAAGAGTCCAACAGGGAGAGGCGTATAAGAGCCTTAAAACCCCACAGGGAAGGGGATCTCTCTTGGAGCATCTTTCATCATCTACTTCCTTTTGAATCAAGAATTCAAACGGCTAATCATACTCTAACACTCCCCTCTTCTCTAATCGATAACACGAGAGCGACGAGTCGGAACTGAGCTCCAGCTCACTTCCGTCGGAGATAGCTAACTCGCTCTCCTTCCCAGCATTTCTCCAGATCACGGAAGAGTTAGCCACCCATTGCGGTGCATCAAGGAAGCCAGGCCTTTCGCTACCTGCTCACTGCATCCTCCACTCCACCGCACAAACATCTCTCACGCTTTCACAGCATTCCTCCGCGCACCCTCTTAGCGTGCGCCATTTCCGTTTATTGCGGGAATATTCTGAGTTGAGCGTCAGAGCGGCCTCAGTGGGAGAAATCCTGCCGGACCCTTGACCTCTTGTTTGTTGTTTGTGTTGTGCAGGTCCAGGTTCATAGAGACGGAGACCGGACCCTTCTTCCAAAGCCGCCGCACGCTAAGGAATCCGAAGGTTCTCTAATCCGTACGACAACCGTGGGCCCGGGACGCAACACTTTTAATAATGATTACCTAAGAACATATTAATTTATTAATAGAAATGCATATTTCTTTATTTTTTTTTATATTTGTGTTGTTTATTATTTTTATAATAATAAGTCCCATGCTAACATAGCTGGTAGTCCGTATAGATAATATAGTTACTAAGGACATCTTGATGAGCAGTGGTTGAGTCCATTGCAAGGAGTTTGGTTGTGTGTCTTAGTTTATTTGATATATAATTTTTATTAATAAAACAATATACCAAAAATTTGATACCAACTTATGAAATATGGACATGAAATCTTTATCAAAATAATAATTATAAAGAAAATTATTTGAAAAAGCCACATCTAATTTTTAAACATTTTTAATGTAATACAGGGTCAGATTTGGATGGATATATCTCTTAGATATATATACTCATTACACTTTTTTCTGATTCATTAGATAAAAAATTCAATGCATAATAATCATAATTTTTAAAAAATATATAATGGTATTTTTTAAAAATTTTTACTATTAGATTAAATATTTAATAAATACTAAGATTGTAAAAAAATAATATATAAAAAATGCTATATATAATCTTTTATATATTAAATTAAATTTTCATCCAATGTAAATATTAGATATTTTCTACATGTCATTTGGGAGGTGTGTGGCCCCCCAAATTAGGGTTTGTAAGAGGTCAAATGGATAAAGACTCACTACTGTAAGTTACATAGACGATATTTTTATAGATTGAATACATAACTTTACATTATAATAGTATGATTTTACAGACATATTTACGATTTTTTTTTTATAGAATCAAACAGGTAGCAATGGGTTCAACTATAGAAGTGCTAAACCCAGGCTCAAATATCCAAATCAATATCAATATAATGGGTTGAGTATGCATAGAAACATTTTGTTAAGAATCATCCAGTGTGAACATCGACCAAATGAGAGTCTCCAACATTAAGACTATCCCGTCAAATTGTCTTGTTAGAGATTGTTTGATAGAAACTATCTTGTTAAGACGTGCCTTAGTAGCGAGTTCATATAGAGAAAAGGTGTCGAAAAGCCGTTCCACACAGACAATCATTCTATATGCAAATCATGAGAAAACTCAAGATGCGGATGAATTTGGTTAAAAGGGCTTGCTATATCAATCAAGTCATATCAGTTATGTATTGAAGGCGATAATAAGGATAATAAAATTTAAAACATAATTACTTTATGAGATCCATTAAGCCTATATTTCTAAATGTGACAATTAATTTTAGAGGTATTAATACATTATTTGAACAATTATCTAATTAAAAAATTATTAATCTCATAGAAAAATAACTATTGGGAGATATGGAGCACTGATTGGCCATAACTCCTTAGGATTAGAATGATTAATAATTCTTTGGTATTTATTATATAACAAACCAAGAATTCTTATGATAAAAAGCCCCCTTACCACTTGAGGGGCCTTTCAATAGAAGATAAAAACAAAGCTTATGAGATATTATGGTTCGGAGCAAGTTATCCAAAATACACTTTCTATCACAAAAAAATCTCTAATAAAATAGAAACTTGTCCTTTAAATACCTATCACCTCTACACTTTTTTCCAAGCATTGTATCTTTGGTTATAACTTACTGAGTATTAGAGTATAAACCAAGGAGTCAATCTATGCTGATACAACCTTTTATTGTTTATAGTGTATTGGATTCGAATTATAATATCCAAAAAATTTTTTATAAAATCATTTGAGTCGAATTTAAATTCATTTTACAAGTAACATAAGTAATATCTTATAAAATGCTATGATTGGTTACTTTACCCGCACATCTTTTTAATATATGATTCTGAAAGCCAAAGAATGTGAACATCTGAATCAATTTGGAAAATTCAATCATAAAAATACAAGTTGCCCAATTTACTTGTACCAATTGCACTCAATTTTTCTTTTTTTCTTTTTTTTAATATAATGCATACCTTCTAGTCACATTTATATTACTCTCAAATAATGTCGCACTTATCCATCTATTTATTTTTATGTGAGCCAATTAATATGTATAGATAAATAAGAAGTTACATTATTATCTGCATTCAAAGTATGGCTAAAGAGTGTCTTATAATATACTCGAACAAGTATATAAACCAGTGTACAATTAAATCGTTTGATATGAACCAATATCTCTCCCTCCCAAGAGAACTCTCACACCATGGTTCTTGCGACCTTACAATCAATTCTTTTATTATCATGAAGTATAGTTTATCTAGCACATTAATAACTTAAACATTTAAAAAAATTCCTGATAAATATTTCAATTATGCAATTTATTTTTATATTTATAGTGTGCAAGTTGTGTAATTCACTTGCTTGGAGCATGTTCCATGGCTATCCAAATTGTACTATTTTTTATGTAAGATGTAAGTATATTCGAAGTATTATATAATTAAGTGGTGTCACTAAATATTTAAAAAAACACATATATGATTAAAAAAAAATAGGCCAAAATTGATTGGTAATGGATATATTTAACATCTCATGAAAGCATTGTAGAGATATTTTTGAAAACCATTTGAATGAGATTTGTTAAGAAGATTTAGAAAAACTTATAAATACAAACATGAGGTGATTAAGTATAAAAGTATATATATATTTTCATGCTTTTAGCTTAGTAGTTTTGGCCTTACCATATGTATAATAGATATTTATAATTTTAATTTTTCAATTTATATATAAATACGATATATCCCACATTAGTTAGTCTTATAATTATATTATGTACTTGTACAGAACAAAAATTTTATACACCGAACTGTTGTTTATATTAAAATAATCGAGGAGAAAATCGGGAATTGTTACTAGATTTGGGCTTGCCGTATATTCATGGGCTAGATTTGTAGGTTTTTGTACATTTATTTCTAAGATTATTATATTTGTCTATGATTTCAAGTGAATTGAGTTTAAATTTTTAAAACCTAGAAAAATTAGCTACCTAATTGTAAAGTAGATACTTTAATGTATATTGCCACCAAAGGTTAAAAAGTCTTAGACTTTATGAGAAAACAAATTTAAAACGTTTTTCTTCCTATTCAATTATTATTTTATTATTAGTGATTGTTTGTTTGTATTTTTATACTATTATCAGTATTTTACTGGTATTCTATAAATTCATCACTTTAGCTTTGAACGAACTCATGCTCTAGTGTACTTGGGTGCGTCCATGAGTGGTGTCCCAATATGGCTTTGTCAATATAAGAAAGGAATCATGACACAAATGGACGTTCCTAAATATTATATGTGTATGATAAGTCCTAAAATAAATCCATGTAACCAAAAAAAAAAAAAAATCAATAGCAAAAATACCATTAATTTATTATTAAATATTCAAGTCAGTAATAATACTAAATAAATTAGAACAAATAAGAAGGCTGTGATGAGAGAATGGTAAAATTTATAGTAGAGAAGGTTTGCATACAAGTTCAATTGATCTGGGTATTGAAACTTTTAGGGTTTAATGTTGCAAAACATGTGTTTTAACAAGTGTTTGGTTTTTATTTTAAGCAAAAGAAATCTACTATGTTAAGTGGCCTATATCTAATTTTTAAATTTATATTTATAACATCATAATTTTTATTCATTAGGTATATATGTAAATAATTATATAATAAAAATTTTTAAAAAAATTAAATTTTGAGTGAGGAGGCTTAGCACCTGATGTACGCATGATGAGCACTCGTGCGTAAATTTGGTAATAAGGATGGTGCTCATACTTGGGGAGGTGCTCATATGGGATTTGGTTGGAATGGGTTATGCTCATGTGTGAATTGGGCGGCGCTCATCTATATATGTCTTTTTGTCTAAATACCTGATCTATGTTTAATCGATACTCATGAGTAAGTCCAAATATTTAAGACTTTTCATCTGATTTTTTGAAAAAGACAAGAGAGAAAAGAGAAAAAAGAAAATAAAAAAAATAATTTTAAGACTATTTTATATCAGATCTAGTAAAACTTTATTTTAAAATAAGTATATCAAAATACATTCTTTAGTCTATTATAAAATATCTCCATTTTTCTTTCGATTATCTTTTAAATATATATGCATGCCATTCTTTTCATCCCTTTTTGAACATCATTACATGCATGTTTTGTTTTTATTGGATATTTGGATAATTTTTTAGGTTTATGTTTACATTTGAGATATTACAAAGAAAATTATAAAACCTTCAAGAATTTAATTTTGCATGCTATTTTTATATAAATTTTACAAGGGCTTTACTTTGTAAAGTGAAATAAAGATTTTACTTTTTTTTTTATTTGAAAAATTTTTTTAAATTTGAATTGTGATTTAGAGTTCTCTATTTTGACATAAATAAAAATTTTTGTATTATGGATAGTTTATATTCGGATACGCTTTAATATACTATACACAATTTGAATAATTACACTTATTATTCACAGGTGAAAAATAAAAAAATGGTTTTTGACCCCCCTCTATAAGATATTATAGACGGTCTATCTATAGGTCTTAAATAGTAGTATATTGATTTTAGGCTATTGAGAATTGTTGGGCCTAGTATTGCGGGCCAACCCGAAACCCGAGGCGTACCGAAGAAGTCTCACAAAGGCGGGAGAAATTTTCGTTTTGGCGGGAAGATTATTATTGGCGGGAGCTTTCGGAGGGAAAATATTCACCCTCTTCCCGATAAAAGGACCAGCCCCTGGAGAACAAGAAGGTGGGGAAAAGGGGGGAAAAAACGATCTTTCCAGCCAAGTCAAGGGCTCTCTCTCTCTCTCTCTCTCTGCTTCTTCGTCTCCACAAAATGAAGAACGAAACTCAACGGAGGGGAGAACGATCCCGATTCAGTCGACAGTTAAGCCGGGCAGTCCGTGGAGCTCTTTCCGCCGTTGACCCAAAGCTCCCCCACTGCCGTCGATTCTAGAAGAATGAGGCGCAGAGCCTTCCTGCTAACAACACTCAACGATTCCCTCTCAAATCGGCGCTCGATGGAGCCCAAAGCTCACTGTTCATGGCGACCGGCACATTTCCTCCTTTCCTGATCCAAACGGGGCACATTTCCCCCCTTTTTAGTCGGTGCTGGATAGAGCTTCCCCGTAACAAGGTTCCATGAACCTCCTCCCATGGCGTTCATCTGCTCAAGTTCAAACCATAGCCAAGGCCGGGTCTGGATTCTTTCAAGAATGACGCTCAGCCATTCCTCCCAAACCATGGCAGAAGTGGAAGCATGAAGCTCCCCCAAAATAGCAACCAGATCTGTCCCCAAATCACACCCAGAGCTCCTCACGGTGGCGAAGTCCAACAGCGTTCCTTAACAGGGAACTCAAGGCTCTCAGCAGAATGTAGAGCAAATCCTTGCTCCTGCCATGACGTCTGGTCGCCGTCCTCTAGATCCAGACGAATGAGAGCACTCAGCCCTTCGCCGCAGGAGCTTAGGGTTCCCTGGCGCTTATCTGCTTCATCAACGAGCGCCCATCAGCACGAAGAAGAAACACCTCAGCCGGTAGAGTACAGAGCGCTCGTCTCGGTGCCCGTCCGCCGAACTGCACAGCTCCACCGAGATACTATCCTGTGGCTCTTAACCGCACGGGTCCCATTCAGCTTGCTCGGGCCAAATGGGCAAGTCCGTACCTGGCAGTCCGCCGGGATAGCTCGGGCAGACAGGGTCCAACATCTCCGTGCTACTTTGGTGCGTCCAAATACCAGCATGCCCAGAAGCAGGAACCTTTCCAAGCCGCCCTCCGCGGGCGCCTCTCTAAGCCGCCCCTCCGCGGGCGTATCTCTAAGCCACCCTCCGCGGGCGCACCCCTGAGAGGGATTTCTTTTAAGCCGCCCTCCGTGGGCGCATAAGTATGCCTCCCTCTGCGGGCGCATAGGTAAGCCTCCATCTGTCGGGCGCATCCATGGAGCTCACGCCTCCAATCACATCCCTCTCACACTCCCATCGTTCTTGCATCTTACGCATGCATTCCTCCGTTTATTTCGGAAGATATCTGACTTGAGCGTCGGAGTGTTGACGGGGGACATTCCCCCGTCGGCCTCTGACCTCTTGTTTGTTGTTTGTGTTGTGCAGGTCCAGGTTCATAGAGACGAAGACCGGACCCTACTCCTGACGCCACCGTGTGCTCAGGAATCCGAAGGCTCCCTAATCCGTACGGCAACCGCGGACCTGGGACACAACAAGAATATATATAGTCCATTCTTCAAAGTTCATCTGTCGATTAATTTTATTTGTTTTAGATTTAATGTATTGAATATAATTTATTTTAAGCTTTTGTATTTTAGATTTGGGCCAATATACTATTTATGAATTTATATACAAATTTCTAATATTCTTATGCTTGGATTTTGCTCAAATATTTTTTCTTACTGCGAGATATGGACTGAACAGGTACAATATTAATATTAGGTCGGATAGAGACAATTTGACCCATTCTTGAGACCGTAATAATTACATTAGCTTATATTGTTTATAGTGTTAATACATAGTATCCAACTGGGTTTTTGATTATTAAATATCAATTATGATTAAATTTTATATTTAATATTTTATTATTACCTGTTCGTGCAAATATTGTGACCAGCCTTATATTTATAAATATACTATCTCTATCCTAGAAATGCCAAGTAACCACTGAGAGTAGGGTCATTGGGCCCCATTCAATGCTATCATTGCCCACTTTAAGATGACCTGTGAAGACTATTTTTGGTTCAACCGGTTCACCATCTGTTGATGGTTTTACTGCTGGTTTTTAATCAATGAAATGAAAATATATTGCTACCACAGCCTGAAAAACTTGGTTTTTATTTGGCAAACAGTGCAAAACTGGAGAAGAAGCACAACCATTGGATGAAGAGAAAAGCAAAGCTACGGCCTAGCCTAAAGCAGAGAAGAAGAAGGTGGTTACCATGTGAAGTGGAGAATAAAATTGCGTCTAACAGCTTTTTGTTGGAATCGGATTACTTATTTAAATCGTGAAAAAAGAATTAACAATACAAAATAAGTACAAAATAATCATAGATAATGAAACGAAACATAATTTTTATGTGAAAAATTTCATTTGGGATGAGAGAGAAAAACCACAGGATTAAAAGTCTCAAAATACCTCTACATGTAAGATTTGGTTATAAAAACCCCAAATATAAGGTCACAATACCTTATATCAAAATAAGCTCAAATAATAAAAAATATAAAATAAAATATAAGAAATAAAATCGGTAAACATTCTTTTCAGTATCAAGAATAGTAATACTAAGGTTGGTAAAAATTGGAACTCGATTCGAGACTCGAACGAACGCACGAATCTTTGACTTTTTTCTTTTCTCTCTCTTTCTTATCTTTTTCTCTCACAATCGGTGTTCTGAATGCAAATGTGTTAACCCTAAAACGCGTTGGTGTGTTTTTATATTATGGACCACTCTCGAGCACCCGTCAAGCATGCTTCAAGTGCGTGCTCATTGTTTTCCGCACTCAAATGCCCCCTCGAGCACACGTCGGGTGTGAGCTCACTGTTTTTCCAACTTGAGCTACTCTCGGGCTAGCCTTGAGCACAATGCCATTAGATTTGTTGCTTCGGGTCTTCATTGCATGCACAAAGCGCATAAGAAAAACTCATTATTTGTACCACCAATTTGGCACGTCAAAGGAGTATGGGTCCACATAGGAGTAATCCATAACCTAATACATTTTTACTACAGCTCACGATTCAAGCGGTTGATAGACAATTCAGTGTGGTTTTGATAATATTGGCATGATTCTGAACTTTGTAGTTTGACAAATCCTCGTGAATTCAAAGGTCATGGTAATGATTTCTTTAACCATCTGGGTTTGATCTTTACGCACGTCTTCCTAATTTTTGGATCCAAATTGCCACCTTTAATGGTCGTGAAATTAGTAGGACATTCCTAAACATCTTGCTACAAAAGTGACATGCTAAGTAATGTATTTTCGTTTGATACTGATGTAGCGAATTAGCTGGTGTGATCCCTATAACTTTGGTCCAAGAATTAGGTCTCTTCAAAGTTTTCTTTTGACTAACATGTTAGCCTCTAATAACAATGACTTCTGTTAGTTCGATACTTTGATAGAATAATTTTCTATAATTGCGAAGAAATTACCTAATAATTATCCTTTTGTTAGTTGATTGCTTGAAGGATCACGCTTCAACAACATAACTTTTTAACAATATGACCTATTTGATAATATGATTCTTTGATAGTATAATTTGTTTGACAACAGGGGCTTCTAATAGCTTTCTTCTCACTATCAAGCTCAACTGACACCTTAGAGACTTACATTCAAGTTCTAAGTCTTAATATTTCATTGCTTGATCTATTAAATATAAGTGTATTTATGTACGTACGACTTTGATTGGCTTGATTCGGTTCAAATTCATAAACAATAACCTGACCAAAAATTTGATATAAATCAATAAGTAAATCATAATTAAACCTCTCATATGATATACTGTTATTTGCTATTGGGTGTAATTTGGTTTAAATGGTTTGAAAATATTTTATTAACCATGATTTTTACATAGACATAATGGGAGCTTAAAAATACAATTGGGCACAATTTTTTTAAAAATCTTTTAGCATATTGTTTTGCTAACTTTAATAGCTTTTCCTGGCATCAATAGTTTTATAATGCGTATATTCTCACTATAAATTGACCAAAAAATCCATCAATTTTAATTTGACACAAGAGGGCATTTGGGACTTCCATGGAGAGGAAAAAGGCAAGAGAAAGAGGGGGAGACAGGGACGAAAAGCCTCAACTGGGGATGTAAAAAACTACATTTTAATTGTGTATTTGTTCGGTATATGGAAATAAAAGTGAAAATTAAATAAATATTATTATAAATATAGTATCAATAGATATTACATTATTATAAATATAGTAAAATCCAGAATTACCTAAAGATGAAATCAGTGGCATATTTATAGGTTACTGAATTCATCAAACACAACTGTTCCATTAAAATCAACTGAAGCAGACGTGGAAAAATAACCTGACTGAATCAACTAAATTGTCCCGTCGTCCTCTTGTAAGTATACCACTTCGCGATGAACAGGTACACGATGAAGTTGAGCACGCTGAGAATGGCAAGAAGCCAATAGAAATAGTCCAGGTGTCCCCTGTTCAGATTGTCCGGGATCCATCCAAGCTTCCCGTCCCTTGTGGTAATGCTTGTCACGATCGTCAGGAGCAAACTGCTTAAATAGCTCCCCAGAGCGCCCGACGTGAGAGACAGAGCTGAGCAAAAGCTCCTCATGGCGTCAGGTGCTTGGTCGTAGAAGAACTCCAGCTGCCCAATGAAAGTGAAAACTTCGGCACAGCCGATGAGGAAATACTGGGGTACTTCCCAGAAGATCGACACCGGAACAGTCTTAAGGTCATAGTAGTTGTGCCTCTTCACCATGTCAAGCCTCACGACTTCGAGAACTCCAGCAGAGATCATTGAGAATATTGAAATGACTAGCCCGATTCCCATTCTTTGAAGCTGCGTGAAACCGCGCTCGTTTCCCGTGAGCTTCCTAACAAAGGGGACGATCATGCGGTCATATACCGGGGCCCAGAAGAGGACGCTGAGGGTGTCAAATATAGAGAGTGAGGCTGAGGGGATCTCGAACTTTGGGCCTATGTGTTGGTCCATGATGTTGCCCTGTAGCACAAACATGGTGCTCATTTGACTGTATACCGTCGAAAGCACGATGCCTGAGGCCCATATGGGGAGCAATCTGACCAGGCCTTTGAGTTCCTCAACCTGAGTAACCGTGCAAAGCCTCCATGGATCCACTGAGCCCTTGATGTCATCCGTCTGAATCGGGACTGCAGCTTTGTCAAAGAATCTGAAAACCGGCAACATTTATTATGAGAGCAGAAACTAGGAGCTCAAAGAAGGCATTATATTGTCATAATGTCATAAACAATAGTCCAATGTACGACGCTTGTGAGTTCCAAAGACAGTTAAATGTTACATTGCGTGAAGTACCTAAGATCACAGATGATATATTCATAATATAAAAAATATTTTTTTTATTGAAAAAAATTGAGAACTTAAGTCATGAAAGACTAGAGATTGGGATCCAACATATAATTTCTCAAAACCATTCATCTGAAATAACAAAGCACCCTCGTTTCATTTCCATGGCTTACAAGAAAAAACAAGCCAACAAACAAATCAATAGTGAGAATTTTTTTTTTGTTCCAAGAACATAAAGGAAATGATAAAGATTATAGAAGAGAATCAGGGTAAGTGCAAACTACAAACCGTAAGTATTCCGTATGCTCAAGCTTGCGGCTACCTTTGATGTTGGATTCCTCATCAGCGGTTTCATATAGAAGACTTTTATCCGATGGAACTTTTATGTTGATTTTTCTAAACGATGAGACCACGACTTGGAAAATTCGAGTCAAAGGGCTCCCTCCGGGCTGCTGAAGCCGATAGAATCGGGACCCAGAGAAAAAGGACACCACTGCAATAGCCATAGCAACAGCAGGTATCCCGAAGCCCCAATCCCAGCCGACGTGGGTTTGGATATAGACCAAAACCGATCCGGCAATAAGGGCACCCACATTGATGGAAAAGTAGAACCAATTGAAGAAAGAGCTTTTCTTTTTCCTCTCATGCTCATCGGTTTCATCAAATTGATCTGCACCAAAGGATGAGACACATGGTTTGATCCCACCTGTCCCCAAGGCGACCAAATAAAGAGCTGCAAATGTGACAGCAGCTTGTCCGGTTGTTGAGTCACATCCATTGCTGTCACACAATGGTTTTAATCCTTCGACAGATGCAGAGATAGTCAAAAGAACCATTCCCTACAACAAAATAACTTCATTATTTCAAGAAAATAAGTATTCGGTTTCACATAACAATATGTTCAACTAACTGAAGCTTCAATTTGTATGGGGATGAAAACATGGAGGTTGAATCTAACTTACAAAAATATAAATAATTGAGAAAATGGCGATTGTCCAGTATCTTCCCCAGTAGGAATCGGCCAGAAAGGCTCCGAGTAGGGGCATGATGTAACAGGTTCCCGTCCAATTATTGACATTTTTAGAGGCAGAAACATTGCTCTCATTAAGGCGCTTCTGAAGATAGTTCACCAAGTTTGTACACATGCCATAGTATGCCAATCTCTCACAACATTCAGTCCCTGCCAAATAATATAAAGCAGATTAATATCGTTGCCTTGATCATCGTAAGGACTTTCAAATTAAATAAAAAATGAAATATAGTTCTAGAAATGTCTGAGTTAATTAAATTTCGAAGATTACCGAGAATAAAGGGGCAGGCCTTCCAATTTCCAGTAGTCTTCTTATTAGCGGGATTTTTATGTATACCCAGAGTCCCATCTTTAGTATAAATATCGGCCTCTTCCATCATCATATTAGCTTAGTTATCTGCACGAACACTCTCCAATAATGACTTGCCCACAGCCCAAGCACATATTTTCTTAATAATTTGCATGGTGTCCAAATTAAAAGAGTTAAGAGACATTGAGTCACAATGCAGTCATACCAGCTCAAATGTTTTATTAATTTGTTTCCCTCGATGAGAAAATTTCACATGAAATGAAGCTAGAAATAACACAACCAGCAACTCTACATGAGCATAACGTGGGATTTTACATTTGTTTTGTGGGAGTGAAAAACATAAAATGAGGAAAGGGGAATAATATTGATTTTTTTTGAATTTCACTTTCTCTACTCCTCTTAGCCCTGAAAGCCCATAAATTCATATGGAGGTAATTTTACCGAGATTGAAACTAAATATAATATTCAAATACTGCCATAACTTTTTTTCATTGGTATTATTAAGAGTGCAAGGCTGATTAGTGATGTCTTAAAAACTTTACAGAATTGATGATTAGTCACTTTTTTTTTTTTTATGCGTGCGTGTTTTTAGCAAATAGGCAAGGCAAATTGTTTCCCCAAAGGGAAGAAGGAATCAACTGAATGTCTCTGATATGGTGGGAATTTCACCCACTATTGATAGAAATCAATTTTTTTTATCCCAAATGCATCGACTTTCCCTTTTTTTTCTTTTAATTCTAGTTATTGACACGGGAATGGTGTAAGGAAGATCAGAGCTAGAATAAACTACATGTGTCTAGTCCCTCTTCCCCTTGTTAGCATGCATTTCTCTGTCAGCTGACAGTACTTCCTTCTAAAAATATTCAATGCTCTTGTCTAAAATGGACCTCAAAGCCAACTATCTTGATCACAAAATTCTAAATGGAAATCAATTATCAATCCTTTCACTTTGTAACATCCAAAATCATCCATTGAAACTCCATTTCTACTATCATAGATTTGACTGACAAGTAGTCAAAATTTTAATCCAAAACCAGATTTCCCCAAACATTTTAATCAAAAGTAGTCAACAACATGCCATACAAGTTTCTTGGTTGGAGCCACACACAAGTGAAATGGGATTGCTGTTATAGTCCTCATAGTGGGGGTGCTCTTATGTACATCTAATGATTAAGATTAAAAGTTAAGTAAATGCATGATAAAAATTATATTACGTAATTTAACTTACTATTCAATCTTTTACCATTTATACATCTATTTATAATCCTAATCGCTAGATGAATATGGAAGTCTCCGAGACCCATAACAGCTCTCGTGAAATGGAGGATGTAAAGCACCAAGACCCGGGAATTTATCATGCCCACAAGATGAGGGCAGTCCATTGTTCTTATTTGGATGAGTCCAAAGGAGACACGGGTTTTATTTAATTAATTCCTGGTCCTAGAAGTAGACATCTAATTTTACAACCTTTGACTCAGAGAGTCCAAAAGGTTATTTGAAATAACACAACTTGCACGCCACCATCTTCCACATTTTTTTAATCAATCAATCAACACGGCATATAATAATAGGTCGAACCCACCATCTTTAATGTTGATTAGTATATTGGTTGGCAGCGCTAGCAAACCGACAGCAGGAGCAATTCCCTTCTAAGAAAGAATTTTCCTATTTTATTCCATTAAACTATCAATGTTGATTTTAAACAATAAATAGTGATTTCTAAGTAAGACAAGGTATGTGATGTACTGGTAATAAAAATTGATACTATATTGTCAAAATTAAAAATCTTAATTAGGCTCTTGCGAGACTCGGTAGAAAAATCCCGTAATCAATGGATAAACCAGAATAAAGTTTCATCCGTAAAGCATCAGTAGATTAGACATGCAATAGATTAAACAACAAATAAATATATTGTCATTGACAAAGCAAGAAGGTCAACAGAGAGAAAATAAGTCAAGCCTCATCCACAGCATCATTGCCACTCTAGAATTTATAATGAACTAGAAATCGGCAGATATATTTTAAATTACAAGATTTTCGTAAATTAATCAGAGAAAATATTAAGAAAACTCAAAATTTCGCCGCAGATAGCCTGGACGCATACAGAGAAATCCTAACTCGCACAGCAGAGGCAAAAGTGATTAAGAGGGAAGAGGAATTAGGGAGGTGATAGTAAGGGAAACTATATCAGAATTTAAAAGTGGAGACGATGAAATCAGAGTGCTTATTAAGACAAAGAAGCCAAAGAGATGATTGAATGTAGCAAAAGAGAAGACAAAGAGAGGGACAGAAGCGGGGATTGCAAGAACTAAAGAAAACGGTAACGTGGAGACACACCATTTGCGGTTGAAAAATAGAAGACGAAATCAAATATCTCTGTAACAAAATCGCCGGATCGGCGGCGGTGTGGTGGTTTGTGCAGAGGAGGAACTGATGGCGAGTCAAACCAGGGCACCGAGTTGGGAGTCGAGTTCCCACTCGCATGCTCCACACTGCTAGGAGTAGGAGGAGATAGAAGGCAGGGAAAGCAAGTGCGGTGGATTTCGTTGGCGTGCGCGGTTATTATACAGATTCGGGAGATTCCTTTTTTATATTTTAATTAATTATTTTTAAATAAATAATTATAATTTAATTATTTTTTAAAAATTAAAAATTTAATTAAAATTAATTATTTCAAAATAATTAAATTATAATTATTTATTTAAAAATAATTAATTAAAATTAAAAATTAAATATCTTTATCATTTTAATAGGTGGAGCCCATTGAATCTGTCCTTATATATACTATCCTTGTCCAAGTTCGGCGGTAATTTGTCTTACTATATGTATAATATCATTTGTCACGTTCAATTATAATTTATTTATAATTTTTTATATGTAACATATTAAAATTAAATAATTTTCATAAATAAATAAATTATTATAAATAAATTATAAATAATTAAAATATATAACAATATTGTTTATATATATATATATATATATATATATATATATATATATATATATATTTGTTATTTATTTGTAATGATAATTTTGTGCCCCATTGTGAGTTTTAGTTCAAATTTTAAGGACAATTTTTATCTTTAAATATTATATATCAGATAAATTTATACATATAATTATTATGATTAAACTCATAAATTTAACTATAATACTTTATTTATTTATCTAAATTCTAAATTAATAAATTTTAAATAATAATAGATAAATAGTGGACGTATATCTTATCATGATGGATCGACATTATTAGATATAGAGTCAATTACCGGCACTAATATATCTATATATATTAGATAATGATATATTGATAATTAAGTTAAAATTTTTTTATTAATATTATTAAATATTTTAATTAATTTTATGACAATTAGTTATGAATCACTATAATAGTAAAAAAATAGTATATGTTATTTATATAATTACTAATTTATAAGAAAAATAAATAATTTTATAATTTATGTGGGCACAATTCTCTAGGCCAATATTATCACACGAGAAATTTCAAGTATGTAAGATTGTATTTTGTTTTTAATTATTAAAATTAATAATTATTTAATATTTTCAACATAAAAAATTTTAAATATAACAGAATGCCTATTATTACTGCGAGGCAGGAAGAAACAATATCTCATACAAGCTCGTTAAATAAAAATAAAATAAAATATTAATTTATATAATAATAGATAAATTAATAAATATTATATTATTTAATAATATATATCTATTTAAAATAAATTTAATTTTTATTTATTATTTGACCGGATTAGAAGTATGCGCAATTATTTTATCAATATTATTGGGGAGTCTATTATTAAAAAAATAGATATATTTAGTAATTATTTGATAAAAATTTAAAAGTTGTGTTATTTTTATTAAAAAAATAATTTTTTAAATAAAAAATTTTAATTATTTAATATTAATGAATTCATTACGATTAAGGGGAGTTAAAACTATAACTCCCTCCAAGAGACTGGGATACGAAATTCTGTTCAATGAAGACGTTTTCGAGGTAAGAATTGACAGCTTACAAGCATTAACTATTGAAATTTCGACTTTGAAAGTCGCGCATTCACACATTACTGGCCGAATAAAAAATTATAAAATAGATCAACAATAATATATAATTTTGATGATAAAAATAATAAAAAATATTAATTAATATATTTTTAATAATATTATGTAATAAAAAATAAAATAATATTACACATTTATTTAAAAAGTAGTTTTGAATGTGATATAAAAATATTTCTGTTATGGATAGGCTAGTCGAATATTATTATCTGATAGACATTAATAATTACACATCTCAGGTGATGGGTCTAGCCACGACATGAACCGATCCAATCATAATAAGTGTCGATCCGTTAACCAACCCATTAACTAGCGAAGCCCAACGCAAAACAAGGCTTAGGAACCATTCAACCGGTCCAGGAGGACCAGCAGCTCAGAGTTAATAGATAACTAATCTAGATGTGCTAATCGTAACAAAGTCCACCCTCCACCTCAACAATAGTAGTTTGGCAGTGCCGAAGACTTTGGTGCAACAGTTCTCAACAAATGGTGATGGTGGCCAATCATGAGGAATCGTAGTGCTAGCTGACTAAGAGTAGCCCAGCCAACATATGCAAGAAGCAACCTAACCCCTGTTGGCCACCACTAGCCGTTGTCACATCACCGTCATAAGACTACATTTGACACGGTGGCTCCCGTCAATTCCCCGCGGCCGGTGAATCTTGGCAGAATGCCTGTTGTCAGTTTTGGCACCAAAGCCATCTCCATGAAACACTATAAATTTCCTCACACTTCACAGGACAAGGGATCAAGTAATCTCCCGTGAAAAGTCCCCTCGAGCAAGATACAAGAGCTAGAAAGAACCAAGCTCTCTTTCTCTACATAACTCTTTCTCCTCCTCACGAGAGCCACTCCCCGTCGAGTGCATTTTAGTAAACCACTCACCAAGTGCGACACATAGGAGTCTAATCCTTTACATCTCTAAGCTGCTCTTAGCCAAGCGCATTACAGGAGTTCATGCCTCCTCTCATGATCCCCGCATACAAGCATCATTGTATTCTTTCACATCCTCTTTATATCTTTCTATTTTTCTAGAAAAGATTATTAATTTAAGCGTTAGAGGATAAATCGGAGGGTAAGTTTCATTAATCATCTAACCTCTTTTTTATAGTTTGTGGTGCATAGGTTCCAAATCAGTAGAGATGGAGATCAGACCCACTCCAACTCGACCCGCAGTAAAAGATCGAGTGGCTCCCTAATCCATACCACAATCCAGATACCAAAGACATATCATTGGTGCCATCTGTGGGAACGATGTAATAGTCCAACCACCACACTAATAATAGTAACCATGGTCAATACAATGGTACAAACCAGTATGCCGCCCATGGACATCGCCACCCAAGGTCACAACCCTTCTACGGTAGCCATGCGGGTGAGCATCCCGAACCCAACATCCGCACGTTGGTGACTCAGATGGGGGACATCTTCAAAATACTCCAAAGGATTAGCAGTTGTCTAAACGTGCAGCAACCGAGGCTCTAGCCTCCACTGCACAAGCGTCGGCTTCAAAGAAGAAGAGCCAAAGTTTGAAGCCTCCAATCGAGAAGACCCTGCGGCTCGACGATGCTGGGGCCCATGTTGCCTCGAGCAGTAGAGCCCGAATGTGATTGGAGGACCGTCCAAGCCTTGGGACACGAGAGGAAAGCCTTGAGCAGCGAAACCCTCATTACTCTCGTAGCGACTGGAGCCCCTCAGCCCAAGGAGAAACCTCCTGCCATGCACAGCCACCACGAACCGAAAGCCGTATGGCCGCGCACCCCTCTCCAAACCACTCAGAGTTGAATACCTTTCTCAATGCCAAGAGGGTCGCGTCCACCTCCCGCATAGAGGAGAAGGTGGAAAAGATATGACAGCATGTCTTCAGGCGCGATGCTAGTGAGAGGGCCGTAAACCTGGGGAGGTTACCCTTCATGGTGGAGATCCTCGTGCAGCCGCTCTCCCACAAGTTCAAGATGTCAGGCCTTGAGCCATATAACGGGAGCACCGATCCGATGGATCACTTAGACCATTTTCACACGTTGCTGAGCTTCCAGGGCCTGGGCAAGACTACCATGTACTAGTGCTTCCATTTGACACTCAAAGGGGATACTCACCTTTGGTTCTACAACCTCAAGCAAAACTCTATTCAGATGTTCGCGGAACTTGCCAATTACTTCTTGTTCCTGTTTGCCTCTACCGAAGGGAGGTGAAGCAACTATGGCATCTGGTCCGGCTTCAGCAACGACGAGAGGAGTGCTTGAAGAGCTTCCTGGCCCGCTTCACTGCCGAGGCACAAAGGATAACTGGGATCACCGACCAGGTGAAACTCTGTGCTTTTATTGCCACCTTGGAGCCTGGTAATTTCCTTAAGGACCTGGTCCGCTAGAACCCTCGAACTTTTCGAGAGGCCAAGGCAATTGCCTGAACTTACATCACGGCCGAGGAGGCCAATGACGTGAAGCGCGTGACATGTGTAGGCCGTCCACTTGAGAGGTCGACAAACAAAAAGAATAGGAATGGGGATGGTTGCCGTCCCAGAGGACTGTGCAAACAATTACAAATGGACCCAAGTCCTTGGAAGGAGTTCCGACCACAGGACCTAACCCCCTTTACCAACACGCCCACTAACATTCTGATACAGATTCGAGATGAGAAGTTCTTGAAATACCCCGAAGTGTCAAAGAACCCAAAGGCCGGGGACCAGATAAAATATTACTATTATCACCAGTCTTTGGGTCTTAGGACTGAGGACTGCTAGACTCTGCAGAGGGAAATTGAAGACTTGATCTGTTAAGGGTATCTGATAAGGTTCCTATAAAACTTCGGACAGGCTCTTACAGCAGGCAGGGAAGACTCATAGGAGCAGCTGAGAAATCGAGTGGCAGCTGGGTAGTTAACATGGTAACAACCAAAATGGCAAAGGGCAACACCTCGGGCCGCCCAGAGAACACTTCCAGAAGCAAGAAGCTGGGGGTAGGAGTTAGGGTTAATGTCATTAGTTTTGGCGATAATGATATGATATATGTAATGACCCCTCATTTCGACCCTCTGGTTGTATCTACTCTCGTTTTGGATGGTACTATAGACTACCAATTGAAATGAATCTTTATTGATAATGAAAGTTCTCACAATTTATTATATCTTGATACCTTCTTTAAGCTTAAATTATAATAAGAGCCAATGATGCCCCGAAGGACCCCCTGGATGGCCTTGACAATGAACCAATATCCGTATAAGGAGCTGTCCAATTGGAGGTAACATTGGATACATACCCATGCACGACCTCTTTGATGTTTACGTTCCTAGTCATCGACTTCCCGTCTATCTACAATGCAATTTTGGGACAACCTTGCCTCACCGCTTTTGGGATAGTGATGCCGATCCTGCACATAAAGATGAAGTTTTCGACACTGTATGGCGTTGGAGAAGCTCTAAGAGATAGATAATGGGCCGGACATGTTAGTTGTCCCAAGTCACGCTGGTGACCCCAAGCCAGCCAGTTGGAGACCTCAACTTCCAAGATGAAGCCACCTTGCATCAGGCTCAATCAGGGGAGTCAACTGATAGGATTCCTTTAGACTCAGATGAACCAAAAAAATGCATACACATTGGTAGCTCTCTTTCGGGTCCAATCCACAACCAGCTCGTAACCTTCCTCAAATAAAATGCCGATATTTTTGTGTGGATTTCTGCTGACATGTCAGGAATATCAATCGGAGTAATGGTCCATAAGTTAGGCCTCAATTCCAATCACAAACCCATCCGACAAAAACATCGGAACCACTCGGTTGAAAAACTAGTCGCCATTCTCAAGGAAATAAAGAAGCTACTCAACGAGGGGTTCATCAGGAATGTCCAGTATCCCAACTGGTTGTCGAACGTTGTCATCCTCAAGAAGAGTAAAGGGAATTGACGGATGTGCACAGATTTCACAAATGTAAATAAGGCATGCTTGAAGGATAGCTTTCCATTATCGAGGATTGACCAACTGATAGACTCCACCTCCGGGCACAAGTTGCTAAGTTTCATAGACGCTTACTCGGGATACAACCAAATTAGGATGAGTTCGAAAGATGATGAGCATACCTCATTCATGACAGACGAAGGGACCAACTATTATAAGGTAATACCCTTTAGCCTGAAGAAAGCCAGAGCTACCTATTAATGGTTGATAAATAAGATGTTCGATATTCAAATTGGTTAGAATGTGAAAATGTACGTAGACGATATGCTCGTCAAAAGTAAAGTCACCAACAACCACATTTATGACTTGAGCAAAACCTTCGAGGTCCTCCGAGAGTACCAAATGACACTTAACCCTACTAAATGCGCCTTTTGAGTGACCTCTGGAAGGTTATTGGGTTTCACAGTACCTCTGTGGGATATCGAAGCAAACCCCAAAAAGATAAGAGCCATCCTTAACATAAGTCCTCCTCGGACCATGAAAGAGGTCCAAAAGCTCACCAAGTGGCTCATTGCCTTCTTTCGATTCCTAGTGAAATCGGTAGAGAAATACTTATTGTTCTTTAAGGTCTTGAGGGGGACCAAAGAAACTGGATTTCAATGGACAGCAAAGTGCAATGCCGTGTTCCAAGAGCTCAAGGAATATCTTTCCTATCTTCCCCTCCTGACTTTTCCTTAGGATGGTGAAGAGCTATATTTATATTTAGTGATTTCTAGCAGAGCGCTGAGATCGGTCTTGATTTGACAGCAGTCCAGCGTGCAACAATTGGTGTACTACGTCAACAAAGTCCTAACCAACACCAAAAGCTGCTACTCACATGTCGAGAGGATCACACTAGCCATAGTGTACTCCGCCTGAAAGTTACAACCTTAAGATCATCATCCTAACTAATCCACCCTTAAAGGGAATATTACAAAAGCCAGACACCTCCGGGCGACTGGTTAAGTAGGCAATAGAGTTAGATGAGTTTGACGTAGAATTCCGACTATGGCTAGAAATGAAGGGCCAGGCCCTCGCGGAATTCATAGTAGAGAAGACGATCCCAATTCTTGACGCCCCTGACCACGCCAGAGATACAGATAAGTTGGATACTCTGACGTGGACCCTAAACGTCGATGGTTTATCAACGAAGGCAAGAAGCAGAGCAGGTGTGGTTTTACAAACCTTGGATGGGTCGGAGATCAAGTATTTTGTCACCCTCGGGTTCCCAGCCACTAATAACTTCGTCAAATATAAGGCGCTCCTCACCGAACTCCGACTCACTAAGAAGTGCTCGACCAAGTTGCTTATTGTCTACTGCAACTCCGAGCTGTTGTCTACTAGGTCCAAGGGAACTTCGAAGCGTCCAATCCATAGCTCACAAAGTATCTTACCATGGCAAGGGGCTTGATTTGAGCATTCAATCGAGTCGAAGTAATACACGTCCCCCGGGAGGAGAACTGGAAGGTCGAGCAATTAGTAAGGGCAACGATGACTGGCAGCCCAAAACAATACTTCAAGGGCATGCGGGAAGTCCTAGTTATCTCGAGCATCAATACCCTGCGGGCAAGGTGCTTCAAGTGGCCGATGGAAATAACTGGATGACCCAATACAGGAAATACTTGGCTGATGACAACTTGCTAGAGAACCCAGACGAGGTAAAGTATGTGTGAAAGACAGCAGACAAGTACACCCTTATAGGTAGAAGACTGTACCGCTGTGGGTACTCAGTCTCCTACATGAGATGCCTCTCTCCGAAAGATAGAATATGGCTAAGAGAGGTACACCTCGGTGTCTGCGGCTCACATATAGGAGGAAAGAACCTAGCCTTCAAAGTAATCAAGCAAGGCTTCTTCTGGCTCTTGATGAAGCGCGAATCCATGGAGTTTGTAAAGAAGTGTGAAAGCTGCCAACCCCATAAGAACATATCTCACCAGCCGCACAAGGAGTTGCAAGCCCTCTAGTCACCCTGACCATTTGCTCAATGGGGTCTTGACATTCTCGAACCTCTGCCCGCGATGTCCAGACAAATAAAGTTTATTATAGTGTGCATTGATTACTTTGCCAAGTAGGTGGAGGCGTCTCCACTAGCACGCATAACTATGCAGAACGTAATAGAGCTCATTCGCCAGAGTATCGTTTGTCACTTCGGGATTTTTGAGATCATAATGACCAACACTAGAACCTAATTCACCAACAAATGATTCACCAAGTATTGCGCAAGTTTGTGAATAAAGTTGGTCCACACCTCAATCGCCTGTTTGCAAACCAATGGACAAGTGGAGGTGACGAACTGAACGCTACTGCATGGGTTAAAGACTAAGCTGGAAGATGCTAGAGGCTCTTAGGCTGATGAGTTGTCTTCCATCCTCTGGTCATACTGGACCACTCTGAGAAAGCTGACCCGCGAAACACCCTTTAGCCTATACTATGGAGCGGAGGTAGTCATCCTGAAGGAAGTTGGTGTGCCCAGCCTTCGACTCGAGAGCTTCAACCCTCTCAGCAACTCACAGAGGCTCCGAGACACCTCAATCTGCTGGAGGAGGCCTGAGATGCATCACGCCTTTGAACTACAGTGTATCAGCAACGAATCAGGGTAAGAGCCCGTCAATTCGAGGTGGGGGACCTTGTCCTATAGAGTGTAGAGGCTACCGGTAAAAGTGCCAATAGGAACAAGTTTTCTCCAAATTTGGAGGGACCATTCCTTGTCATGCCAATCCTCCAGAACAGTGTATATAAGTTGCGTGCCAAGGACGGCAAGCTCGTCCCAAGAACATAGAACACCACCCACCTCAAGAAGTATTACCAATAAGCTCCAGCCGAGCTCAGGTGAGCCTCAAGTAACCTCATTCTGAATGCTTGTAAATTTATTACTTTTTTATTGATAAAATTGTTGTTTGTTCATGCTTACTTGTCCATATGAATGCATGCGTATTTATCATTTTACCAAATCAAGTAACCTAAACTACCCCTAAATCAGACAGGATTCATCCTGGCCTACTTTGAGACCAATTGATAGTCAGAGAACCTCAACACCGACACGATTGACCCATTAAGCGGTCAAACTTCAAACCTTGGTTTCATACCAAGCAGCTCGTCGGCGGCCGAAGACCAAGTTTGGGGAATCTTGGAGATCCCAACCAAACAACCTTTAAAACCTTAGGGGGCTTCCATAGCGGGCGTATAATGACTTCCTTCTGAAGGAGAGAGCACCCTCAATCAACAATGATCGGTGAACTAGGAGTAGACCCGCATGGGCAACGATGTTCTTGGATAGGATTGACTGCCAAAATAGCAATGTTCAGCCGACGGCCTATGTCTTTGTCAAGGCCCGGCTGCTGCGGCCATGAAAGCTAGTCAGCCCTAGTGAGGCTCATCCTTGGGTGTGCGACGCTATCCTATTTACAAGATAGAGCACCCCACAAGATCAAAGTGCCATGACATTACCTCCTCAAGGGAATAAGCACCACCGAGCAGAAGCGCCTCAAACAAACTTGGTGACTATAGCTATAATGCTTAGTCGGGCAGGCAAGGAGAAAGTAATTCTACTTGGAAGTACAAGCAAACAGTCACAAAGGTTATAATGATTTGAGTGACTTCATTGCAATAAGTTTCAAATACACAAGCAATCCATCTGCCAAAAAAAAAAGTGTAAGAAAAGAAGCCTAGGGGTCTGGAGAAGGCTGACTCAGCGGTTGGTCACCATCGACTAAGAACTCGAGAGCTCGCCCATCTCTTCGGGCGGGATGAGCAAGTTTGACCTGTGGGCTGCACTGGCATTCACCAGGTGAATCAAGGAGACAAGAAAGTCTGGAGTCATCGGCTGCACCACTCGCTGGTAGAGATGAATGCCATTCCAGTACTTACTCTCCAGCACCTTCCCAAGCTCCTCTACCGGAATGGAGGCTCTCAGCTGACCCTCAATCCAGAGGTAGTGCCCACGAAGAAGATGACACCACTCCTGGGACTCGCAAAATGACACATCGAGGGAAGTAATTTTCTCCCTGGCCGTGCATAGCTCACCATCCAAGGCCTCAACCCACTCGACCACGACTTCGTGTTCCACCGCACTGATGTTCTCTCAGGTTAGAAAGCCAATAGCAGTCGAAAATTAGAGAACCCTCTCCTGAATCTGCTGACGAAAAGCATGTTAGAAGGGCAGAAACAAAGGTAGAAACGAAAGCAGAAGAAAGGCAAGGGGATGCTAAATCAGTACCTTCGCAAAAGAAAACCCCTTGAACGGAGGACCTCTCAGGCAAGCCCCGGGTAACACCACAGCCTCGTCAACCCTAGCTGATTCAATGCCTTCGGACTCTGGGAGCTTGGATGCTGGTGCCGCAGTCCCCTTCGCGACATCCACCACAACCATCCCCTCTTGAGCCCCTAACCTCGAAGGTCCAGAAGGGTGCACCTCAACGACCTCACTAGCCTCAGAGCGAGGCATGTTGACGGTGACCATCTCCCCTAAGGGAGGCTCCTTGACTACCTCAACTGCCTCAGGGGGAGGCGTGTCAGTAGCAACGATCGCCTAAGAGGGAGACTCCTTTATAGTCTTGGCGCCCTCAATGACCACCATGACCTTGACAGCCCCGTCGACCGAAAAGACGTCCTCTGTTTCGAGAATATCACTGCACGCCTCCACCATGTGGATGATAGACTCAAGTCCTTTGACGTCGACTCCAGCTTCAACCCGGCTGTGACCTCTGGTGTTAGCCAAGCTGTCACATCCACTGCAGACTCGGCTAGGGCGTCTGCTAACAGCTTCCCCCGTAAAATTCTGGCATCAATCGAAACCCCATATTGCGCCAACACAGGTGCAGAAATCAGCTCGACTTTGGCTTCAATGGCATCGGGTCCGAGCTCTAGCACAGGAGCTGCTATGGACATGGAGCTCTTAGCTTCCCCGGAGCCAAACGCCTGACACAAGGAAGAGGCAAAAGCAGAGCTCACCCCGCTCAATGTACTCCCGAATTGTCGCACCCACTACAGCATAGCCTCGTCCTCTCCGGAAGAAGAACTGAACTCTAAAGATAGGTCGTCAAAGAAGGAGTAGCGCCGCTTCTACGGCCGACCCAAAAGCTCTCAAATTACTAGTGTCCTTAACATCATCGGGCCAACTAACATCTCCACGGGTGCTGGCTCTCACGCCACCGTAGCGAAGGCATCAAGGTCAACTAGTGTCTCCTCTCCCAGAAAGTCTCGGCAATGGCAAGGATCAGGACTTCTAGGGGTTTCTCTTGGGCTTTCTCACTCTCTTCCAAGGACCTAATGATACTGACTCACACCTTCCCCCACTCATTGAAAATGGCCTAGTCAGAAGGAGTCGCTAAGTAAAAGAAATGATCATTCCAATATTTGACCAAGTCAGGATTCGCTCCTTTGAAGTTAAAGCCAAGACTAAGAGACAAGGAGATTCAATCATCCTTTTACAAGACGGTGAAAATCACTCTCATTGATGTGGCAGTGAACCTACAGCCACGGCAGTGGGAGAAAACACAGAGTGACACCAGTTCGAGCAGCATTGGGCATGAGCCTCACCATTGACACCCCAAAGTTGTGAAGATTGCATTTAAGTCTGACTGCACTAGGAAACAGAGTCCATACTACAGATGGATCTCATAGAAAGTGATGACGCTGTCTAGTGGAGAGCAGGCTCTACCATCTACGCTGGGTATCAAAAACACTGTATACCTCAGAACCCTAAACTAGGAAAGCAACAGCTAAACATATTTAGTAGTGAGGATCGAGCGAATCCTCCTAACATCATCAATGGCCATAGTTGGAAAGGAAGAAGAAGAAAATATGTGAAAAAAAGGGGAGCCTGCAATGAATCAAAGATGAAGGCAAAGTGCGGGAAAGGCGAGAGGCGTGCAGTATAAATAAGTGAAGGCTTTGAGCCATAAATGATGTCGTGGGGGAAATTAAACAACCACCCTCATGATGGCAGCTACTCGTGTTAGCTCCGTAGGGCGTCGTGATGTGCTCCTTCCCACAGTTGTCTGAAATGAGCTTGATGCCTCGAACTCCTGCACATTAGCAATGATGCCAGTTAGTCGAACATTCTTGTCAACTATAAATGTGACACTCAGACACGAGAAGGGCCAGCGCCATCAGACGAAGCGGCCATCATACCGACGTATGGTCTCACTAGCAAACTCATGACTTAACAATACAACAATTGTCACACGATGCAACTAAGGCCAGAATGCGGACTGCACGAATTCCAGTCGGCTCTACAATTTTCTGCCTAGCTTGCCTCTCGGCCAATCGTTCAAGACGACCGATCGATAAGCTAGTCGCCGGATAACTGAGCCACCAGACACATAACCCATTCGACTGTTAGATGTTAGGTCACACAAGACGGTATGAAAACACCCCAATCATAAAGCAACAATGGGAGATAAAAGGATAAGATTACAGAAATACAAGAAGGAAGAAAACACTTAATGGCTCCATTCATTGTATTTTTTTACAAAGTATAGGGCCTACAACAGTAAAAGTACATAGTAGAAGAAAAATATATTGAGCAAAAAATGGCGGCATTTGCCTGAAATTGGACTCGGGAAGGCACGTGCAGGGAGGGCAGCCATGGGTGAATCACCTTGCGGACCATGCCTACTTAAACACAAAACATGCCCGACAAGAAACCAGGCACCGCAAGAGCTTGGTGGGAAGCGATTCTCTGGAGGAGAAACAAAATGCCGCAACCAACATCAGACAAGTTTCCCACTCGGGGTTTCACCTCTAGTAGGCTCTGACGACGGCCCCTAAAGAAGAGATCAAGGTGGGGCCACTTCTGCAGATCCGAGAGGATCACAGGAAATGCCTGCCCTAGGGAATCCCTTCGGAAGAGGATGTTTGAACGTCGACTGGAGAATGAAAGAAGAAAAGGGACCCTACCACCGAGTTGCCAAGCGTGGTGGCACGAGGACAGCCGAAGTAGGGCCCAAGGGACACGAGAATAGCCAAAACAGTGGTAACTGTCAGCACTAAGCATGTCTTCGAATCTTCCAGGACTCCACCCAATCTCAATGCAATACTTTGGGAGGCCCAAGGCAACTTCAAACTCCTACATCACTTAACTGGTGTGGAAATGAACCTTGAAGCAAAGAGTAAGAACATCCTCCATTTATAGCCATAGCAGAAAGATAGCAAGCTCCTGGTGAAAGGATGCTTCCACCAATTACTGGCAATGAATCAACGCCAAGCCTCGGTTCAGAGTAAAGTCTTTCCAAATAGAGTATCAAATCTCTGCACTATCATACAGAAGGCTGCAAGATGCCTGGGGAAGGGACTTTCTCGGGAATAGGCGACTGGAGTGTCTTTGGAAGAGATGTGCGAGCAGGCTCAGTAGGCAACATTCCATCATTTGACATGCCGGATACCAGAAAGGCCTAGCTTCCCGGTATGGGGGCTAGTGATGGGTCCAGCCATAACATTAGCCAATCCAATCATAACGAGGCAGATCCAGTAGCCAACTCATTAGCTAGCAGAGCCCAACACAAAACAAGGCCTAGGAATCGTCCAACCAGGTCAGGAGGTCCAACGGCCCAAAGTCAAGGGGTAGCCTCTACAGATGAGCCAATCGCAGCAAAGTCCACCATCCACCACAACGACAGCAATCTTGCAACGCAGAAGACACCGGCAAAACAATTCTCAGCCAATGGTGATGACGGTCAACCATGGGAAATTGTTGTGTCTGCCGAGCAATGATAGCCCAACCAACCCATGCGAGAAGCAACTTGGCCCCTATTGGCCACCACCAGTCGTAATCATGTCACCGCCACAAGATAACATCTGACTCGATGGCTCTTAACAATGCCCTAGTGGTCGGTAAATCTTGGTGGAATACCTATCACTAATCTTGGCGCCAAAACCTTCTCCACGAAACACTATAAATTTTCTCACCCTTCAAAGGACAAGGGATCGAGCAATTTTCTATGAAAAGTTACCCTCAAGCGAGATACAAGAGCGAAAAAGAACCACGCTCTCTTTCCCTGCACAACCCTTTCTCCTCATCATGAGAGCCACTCCCCGTTGAGTGCATCTTAGTGAACCACTCACTGAGTGCGACACATAGGAGCCTAGTCCACCACCTCTCCAAGCAGCTCCCAGTCAAGCGCACTATAGGAGCTCAGGTCTCCTCTTATGATCTCTGCATACAAGTATCATTCCATTCTTTTACATCCACCTTACATTTTTTCTATTTTTTTGAGAAAGATTATTGATTTAAGTATCAGAATCTAAATTGGGGAGTGAGGCTCACCAATTCTTTGACCTCTCGTTTGTAATTTATAGTACTCGCGTTCTAAGTTAGCAGAGATGAAGATCAAACTTACTCCAACTTGCCATATAGTAGAAGATCGAGTGGTTCCTTAATTAGTGTCACAACTTGGATACTAAGGACGCATCACCAAGCAATATTTATCTAATAAAAAATATTTTTTGAATAAAAAATATCTTTGTAAAATAATTTATTATTTTTTCATATAAAATAAAATTGATTTCTTTTTAATATATTTTCTTCAAGTTTGGTGTATATCATAAAATTAAAAAATAATATTTATACATCTATATGAGATGGGTCCTGTATCCATGGGTCGGCTCTGAGTCTAGTCCCACGGTAGAAGAATAGTTTGGAAGTTGTAGTGTAACGCCAGGAATATTTTATATCATTAATTCTAATAATTATTATTAATCACCATTGGGTTGTAAATTTGATAGTTGGATTGTTATGTGGGCCCAATAAATTAGAGCAATTGGAACGATGAGTTTAGGAATAAATCTGTGGGGCCACTTAATTAATTAATTAATTAATTAATTAATTAATTAATAATAATAATAATAATAGTAATAATGGTGGTGGTGGTGGTGGTGGTGACGTGGGGGAAAAGGGGAAGGAAAAGAAAAAGGAAAGAAAGAGGAAGGAAGGAAGAAGAAAAGGAAGGAAGAAAAGAAGGAAATGGAAAATGAGAGAGAGAGAGAGGACCGGCGATCTAGAGAGGAGGAAGGTAGACGCCCAAATGGAAATATTGGGCAAACCCTAACCGGCCCTTCTCTTTATTTAAGAGGGCCGTAGGGTTAGGGAAGAAGGGGGGAAGAAGAGGACGAACGGAGGAGGAGTCACACACGAATCGAAGCCGCCATCGTCGATCACAGAATTAAGGCAAGTAACAATACAAATTTCTGCAAGTAGATTCTTCTCTCATTCTTGTTGATGTTATTCCCTCCCTTGCATATTGTGGTTTTGTGAAAATTGGTGGCATTCTTTGTTGAGAAAGGGAAAATCGAAAAATAGAGCCGCTGCTCTGTTAACGAAAGACTGACATTTTAAGGGCTTAATGACAAATTGGGGTTTAATAATTTGTTCAATGAGTGATAAAACCCTTGTTTTACACGTTGTAGTACTGAAATCAAGATCTTCTTTCTTTTATGTGAAATCGAAAAGAATGGGGGTGGTAACAGAGTAATTGACTCTATTGTTGAGTTTTGTTTGAGGTGCGTAATTCGCGTGGGTTGCAAATGTGAATCCGAATCTTGTTTTGTTAATGTGAAAGTATGTGTCATTGAGTATGATTTTGTGCGTATGTGTTTGAAAAATGTACATATACAAATACGTGGGTTTGATTATATGAATATGTGTATATACGTATATACATACACATATACGCCGATGGCGTGGGTATGAAGATGTCATTGGGTGTGTCTGTGTGTGCGTATAGCAGTAGGCGTGTGTGGCTGTAGCGGTGTGTGGGTGTGTGGGAGTAGATGAGTACAGATGTGTGCGGAGTGTAGCTGTGTGGATATGACGGTGTGCAGTGGCATGTGTGAGAGAGGGAGCTGCATGGTGTGCCAGCAGAGTAAAGGGGTGACACTGCCACCGTGTGCACGTGGTTTGGATTTATATAGGGGTGTATATACACCCAGTGTGGATGGATACATATACAAATATATGTACATATATATATATATATATATATATATATACTGATTGGAACATTTATATGTATATTTATAAGCATATTGATATATTGATGGTAGAAAATATTTATATGGAGTTATGCAAGTATGTTGGCACGCTTGAAATAATATTATTCGATTACGTGGTTATTCCCATATCTAGTTGATAAATTCTGGTAAAAATATTCTTCAAGTTAGCTTCGTTGGCGTGTGTAATTCTATTGGTACTCTACGACTAAGTTGAAGAGAGCGTATGAAAACACTAAGATATCAAGTCGCATGGGAGGCTATGGAATCTTAATGTAGTATACACTTTTCTGATTATGAATCCATATTTCGAATGACGAGGTTGTTATTATTGAGGAGGGATACTTATAACCTAGTGACCATCGTAGGAGATGATATCTGGGATATCATTTGGCGAGGGGTATCACTAGTGGTATCGGCATGCTATGGGTACAGCCTTTGGGAGGATTGTAGGGGTAGTTGGATACCACAGATAACCTCATTATATTAACTAGCCGTTGGGGGCGTAAATACGCGGTCTTTGATCCACTATGGTAGAATAAGGTCCAAGAAGATTCTTATTATCTCGTATAGGGGCGACCTCAGATTGAGCTAACAATCAAATTTTTGTTATCTCGTACAGTGAGTCAAGAGAAATGCTTATAACCTGGGATATCATTCGGCGAGGGATATCACTGGTGGTATCGGCATACTCCTGGTACAGCCTCTGGGAGAACTATAGAGGTAGTTGGATACCATAGATAACCTCATTACATTACCCAACTGTTGGGGCGTAAATACGCGGCCTTTGGTTCACTATGGTAAAATAAGGTCCATAGAGACTTCTGTCATTCATGCAATTGTGACCTCGTATTGAGCTAATAGTCGGATTCGACGGTATCCATATTGCTTCCTTGATACTTAGCCGTTCACGTGGCCTTTGGGTCGTGGACACGACATATTATTGAGTCTCGGACAGTGGTAGATATATTACCTGCTATTATTAATTTCATTCATTGTTTTATCGTCCGAGATACTTTATTGTACTCCTCTATTATTATTTATTTTTATTTGTTGGGCATTCGGCTCATCATTATATTTTATTGGCTCCAGATTAGACGGGTTGACATCAGGATCAAGGAGATCACGTGACTTTTGGATAGCCATCAGATAAAGGTGATATCAGAGTTCAAGGCTCCCCGGATGGAGATTTAAGTTTTTTGATTTAGTTATTATTTGACCTTTGTTAGATTTTCTTTATGAGAATTGATAATTTCGGACATTAATATCGTTTATTGAAGTTATTATTGTTGCTATTATAGATATTTAATTGATGATACATTTATGAGAATCATTGATAATGTTTTGATGATGTTAAGTTAATTAATGATGTGTAATTTTTGATTTCGGATGATTCGAGACTTTCATTGTGACGGTCTGAATCGGGTTCGAGGATCCAAACTCGTGTCATTACAACTTAAATGGTATCAGAGACGGGGACTGATTCGGTGTGCCAGTGCGGATGCTGGACTCCCAAGGGGGTGGACTGTGATGTCCCATATTGGATGAAAAGGGGAACGAAGCATGCCTTATAAGGGTATGGATACATCTTCCTTGTGGACGTGTCTTGGGACCTGTGGGAGGTCGCCAGAACAAAACCCTGCGGCCTATGTGGCTGGAAGGGACAATATCCACCATGCTATGTGCCTGTGTGGCTACTGCGGACTCTGATGGTTGAGAGACTGTATGTTTCTCTGGTGGACGCGTTTTGGGGGTGGTGGAGGTCTTATGCTAGGAATAAAACTGTGTGCATATATAACAAAGCGGACAATATTCACAATCAGGTAACCGGAGACGTTACATGTAGCGTTGGAGAAGGCCCAAGATCGCACTATCAGGAATGCCCATCAAGATGTGGGCTATCCATGTCGCCTATTGTATGCAGCCTATAAGCACACTTCTTAGCAGTGCTAGCTCGGCTCCAACTCAACAGACATACCCATGTTATTACAGCTTGCACGTGGTCCTCCAGATGGCAATCGCCAATGCATGCAGCCAATCATGGCGCAGACCGCTCCTCTATCCCAACAGCTGACAGCTTGGTTAGAGCCGCATGCATATATAGGAGGCACTTGCCATAATTATTGAGGTAACCTGGCGAACATTAGAGCAAAATTGCCCCCAAGAAGATAGTTTCCATACAATGCACCTCATGATCGCTCTTAAAAAGGAAATAGTATCATTGTACAGTCAAGACCACTGCAATTGATTTTCGAAATCACTAAGATAGCTTAACAAATTTGCGTCAGCCGCCACCGCCAACTGTACGCCCCAAAGCAAGCTTCATAACCCCCACTCTACAAATACTCCCCTTCCTATGCAGAGAAGGGGGAGGTGAGTCTGGGCTCCTAGTCCCCAGAGGAAAGGATTTGGATAAGAACAAACCCCCAAGGAAGAGAAAAAAGAGAGGAGGGAAATCGTAGAAGAAAACACTCTCCAAACTCACAAAAACGGAGAATGAGGGAGATAACCAAGGGTATGTGATGATTAGTCTCAGAACTATCACCTACCAGAGGAGAATCCTTCTTCCTTACCGATTACCAATCCCGACTGATAGTTGCATAGGCCTCATGCCAATTCCGAGTTCTCACGCAGTGTGGCCAGCAAAGATAACTCATAGAGTAGGACACGAGAGCCCTCTCTGTCTGCAGACAGGAAAAGGCTGGTGGACGAACTTTCTCGTCATCAGTGCTCAGGGATCTCTACCTCCTCTAATTAGCCACCCCTCAACGGGTGCATTTGATAGTCAGCCACTCATTAGCTAGTGTATCACTCCTGTCTTCTTACCGGAGCCCAGTCCTCCATCTTTGAAAGCCGCCCTCAATCAGGCACACTTATCAAAACTTTGTCATCTATCTCTCAAAGCCCCCCTCAGTCGAGCGCACTTATCAGAACCCAATCCTCCATCTCTCAAAACCCCCTTAGTTAAGCACACTTATCAGAACTCAATCCTCTATCTCTCTAAACTGCCCCTCAGTCAAGCGTACTTGTTGGAGTTCAGTCCTCTATCTCTCTAAGCCATCCCTCAATTAGATGTACTTGCCTGTCACGAATTTGGATCAAGTAGGATAAATAAATTATTAATTAAATTTTAATTATTATTTTTATAAATTTCAAATCCAAGTGTAACAAACTAAATATATAGAACCTGATAAATTAAAAACTCGCGCAGGACCTCATTGGACAACCGTCCGTACAAAATAATAATGACCTGCTTCCAAATAATTATAAGGATAAAATGTTCACCAAAAAACTGCGACGCTGCATCGAATGCTGCCCAACTTCTATCGCAAATTTAAGCCTTCTACTCTTAACGAGAGAAAATAGAAAACGTAAGTCGAAGGCTCAACAAGTATTGTCGTAAATATATATAAAATAATGCATGTAAAATTAGAGGGAGAGCTCAAAAAAAAAATCTAATAAACTCTGCCACATATACTGAAACTATCACATACTCACAGTTGATGCAAATTGAAATCCAATCTGAATATCACGCGGCTATGTTTTTGGCCGGCAATTCTAGGCCATCACATATCATTATCGACTACAGTTTCGTCGTACAACTCTAGACCATCTTTTCATCATTATTGGATATCGGTTGCATTTTAGACCTACAACTCTCGGCTACCATATATCATTGACTCCATTAGTACGGCTATATTTTAGGCCGACAACTCTCAGCCATCTAATATCTAACATCGATTATATTTTAGGCCTACAACTCTCGGCCATCCAATATCCAACATCAACTACATTTTGAGACTACAATTCTGGTCATCTTTTCTTATTGAATCCCAACTACATTTTAGGCTTATAACTCTTGGCCATTATATCTGATCGTATGACATATCGACCCATCAAGGCCTTGGACTTCCTTGTTCCCACACACATATTGAACCACTAAGGTCTCAAACCATCATGGTCCCACACATATACTGACCCACCAGGTCTCAAACTCTGCTCATTTTTATACAAATATAAAGATATAAAATGCACATATAAAAATATCAGTTATTAAATTAGACCAAAAAAATGGGTTAAATATACTAGCCTTGATTTTATATCAAGCAGATCAGAAGAAAGGATCTTCGAGGTACCCGAATCATGAGTTTCTCTCTCCTCTTCGTGAGCCTCCTTCCTGCGTGTTGCCGCCTCGCCCAAAAGCCGTCACTACCGTTGCTTCCTCTCTCAACCGCCGCCGACCTTCTCAGCGCACTCTCTCTGCTTGCCATGCGTCGCTACTATCTCCATTCTCGGCTGTCGCCTTTGCCACTCTCTGTCGCCGCCTCAGCATCTATTAACCACCACGCCTTCTCTCACTTCGTGTGCACTGCTGCCTTCTCCTCTTCCCTTCCTCTTCTCTTCTCCCGCTTTGCTTTGTCACCACCGCTACTTTCGCTTTATCTCCCTTTCTTCCATTTTCTTTTCCCCTTTTCCTCTTGCTGTGCCCCACGCTCAAAATCACCTTAATAACTCCCCCTTCCCAAAAACAGCTATGGGTTCACCACCCACAGTTTGTATTTTTCCTTTCTTTTAACTAGGATATTACATTATTAGAGACAAATTCTTCATCTCTCAAAACCCCATTTATCGGGCATACCCAATAAAGCTTAGTCCCCCATCTCTTTAAACCATCCCTTGGTCGGGTGCACCTTCAGTAGAGATTAGTCCTCCATCTCTCTGAACCACTTCCTAGTCGGGTGGACTCATCGGAATTTAATGATATATGAGATTATATTTACAAAAAATAAGAGAATAATCTAATGTTATATTATAGAAATCAGTGAGAGAGTTCTACTTATGCTTTATCTAATTGGACTTCATGATTTTTTAATGTCAAAAGACACTGAAGAATGAGGTACCATTGTGTAAACTTCATATGAGTAGAAAATATAGACAAAAAAAAAACTATTTTTTTTATAGAAAATACTATTTAGTTTCCTATGAAAAATATTTAGAGAGCATAATTTCTCCTAGAATTACTCTGACATTTGACAATTAAAGAAAATTTGGTTTAAGAGATTAAATAATTGATGATAATTGATATTTTTGATCATTCACATTTAGTTAAGATTTTCACTCTATTAAGATATTTTACATTTAAAATGGTACTTTTAGTCACATTAGGTATTTTTATATTTTCACTCTATCATAAGCTATATTTATGAAATCATAATTATCACGGATTCAGATTAAAGTAAGTTCTAATAATTAATAATTTATAAAATAAAAAATATTAATAAAAGGCAGCATCCCACAATATCTAAATTCGAGTTAGGCCTAATAAAATATCCACACAATCCAAAATAATAATAATAATAATAACATCAACTATCACAAGATATCCTGAACTATTCATTCAGACAATAAACAATCATGACTTGCTCAAAAGTCCAAAAGGAAAAGTGATGAATCCACAATGCCCACTATAATATCCAAAAAATGATTATCACAATATAGTAAACCACTATTAGTCTAACCATTGCATCTGCTATATCAAAATACAACTAATATAATTATAATTCAATTATAAAACTAATGCTCGCAAAATGTCAACCAAGTCTCTACCCGCAATCATGTCTAGCCTTCCTACAATACACCAATAACCCTCTAATCTGAAAAGATAAAAAATGATAAAAATTTAAGTCAAATACTCAACAAATATTAGTATATAATATATAACAAATAGATGCGTCCGAAATCAAAATGAGGAACGATAAAACACATATAAAACCCATAAAAATTAAAGTCCAAATATTCAATATATCACATCAACAAAGTCCAAATGCGATCTTGTACTCAAAAGTATAGTCCAAAAATAAAGGTCAAATGTTTAAATGTACAACACTGATCAAATTCCAACTGCGAGCAACACCTACGGATCTCAAATTGAAATATCAAATATCCAAATCAATACAGGTAAAATATATCAAAAATCTAAAATATACTCAAATTAGAGAATCAACGATCATAAGACTAATTTTAAAGAATGGTTAATTCTACTTCTGATAATCTTATACCACATTATTATCATTTAAACCCATAAACTGGCTGTCTACATATTCTTCCATATAGTTGGGGACGAAGTCACTTTATTTTGCTACTCATGGGTATGTGGCACAATCATCAAAACTATCTGAATATATTAGGACGTCCAAATATAATAGTTTTGTTCAATTTCTTATGACAGTTCTCATAAAAATACAAATCGGTGAAGGTCTCTATATTTTAAATCTAAAACTTTTCCTATCTAACGAAAATGTATAAAATTTTTACTCAAAAAGGTCAAATATAAAGCTTTTCACCTCAAAGAAAAGCACACATATCAAATCAAATACACAAAATAGAACCCGACTCGAAAACGTTATATGAATAACATATGTAAGACCCATATGCACATTTTAATGATGTTTTTCTTTCAAATATTCTTATATATAAATAAAATATCTCAAAATATTTATTATTTTCACAAAACAGCCAAAATCCCCAAATAATAACAAAAATTAAAACAAAACCCCCAAACAACCTATAAAAATGAGATGCGAGGAAGTCAAATATGGTAAATAAAAATGTCATACATATATACTAAATACCAAATGAAACCAAAGCTAATCTGAAATAGAAATAGACCAAGGATAGAATGTAAGAATTCTTATCTCAACCTTTAATTTCACATATCTGATGAACAGATACTTCAAAATGTCTCTTCTCCTCTTTCTCTCCCTTCCTTCCCTTTTCTTTCTCTCTCCTCCTTTTTCTTTCCGTGTGAATGATCGAAACAGTATGCGCCATCCTTTTTATAATCGAATCAGTACACGAGTGCCACCTCAAGTATGCATCATGCACTGCGCCTAATCCCATCTACAAATGAGAGCCATCTTAGGTGCTTCTTGAGTATGAGCACTCTAGAATTAGGGCTCAAGCTCCACCTAGAGCGTGCATTAGGTGACCTCTAAATAGTCCAGACTTCGTTCAAGCAGTCCAATGGCGCTCTTCAAGAACGTCCAATTTACCAAAAGCGCATGAGCACGCGTTGAGTGTGTTCAAGCACCAAAACTGTTTCAATATTATAATTTTTTTTTTTAAATTCACATTACACAATTTATTCCAATATACTCAAAATATACTAATAATATCAAATTAATCAAATAAGGAACCAAGCATTAGGCAATCGAAGAAAGTTAGCATCCTCAAAGGATCAGTCGGTTTGACGACCACGGGACCTAGATGGCCTCGAGTGCCAGGGCCCATCAGTAACCAGGGGCCGACCTAGCAACAAGATATGGAGTGAAAGCCCGAAGCGGCAACACCTCTCATTGGTCCGTTGCATAGCAGCAAATCCCATAGAAGCTATCGTGGTTCTCACAATGGATGATCGACATGTTCGACCTACTACCCATCGCATTACAGTAGGCATTGTTCGGCCAAGCATCATACCAATCCGGGGTATCCAAGACTGTATTAGCCAACAACGGAACTCGAGCCATTGGCCATCGGACTACCAAGCACGGCAGTAAGGTGCTGCTTGACCAGTCCATGGTAGAGGACCACGCCCCATGGAGAATAGAGGACATAAGCCAAAGCGCCCGCCAAAGCGCTTCGACGACCCTCCGAAGTGGTGCATGCCTGCTGTACACCTGGGAAAGTGAATCGGTCCCAAGGGCATAGCACACCATCCACCGCAAAGCACCTATGACGATTCCACACCGAATCCAAGTAACTCTCGCATACGTCATACTGCTTGCTTGAATCACACTGTTATTAGTAGAATAATCATTTCACCTACTCCTGTGAATGCCTGTATATTATCTCATTGCATCGAACAACCTAAACTGCCCCTAGATCAGGTTAATTCATATTCATCTGTTATAAAACCTCGGCCCCGAACTGAGCATCCCATAGACGATCAAATTTGAACATCAATTCCAACAACCAAACTGCCTATAAACGGTCAAATTTGAACCTCGATCCCGTCACCGAGCAGCCCATTTGCAGTTGAATACCTAGGCCCAGAGGCTTTTGGAGCTCCCAACCGAGCGGCCACTAAAACCTTAGGAGCTTCTTACAATAGGCGTGCAACGACCTCCCTCTAATGGAGAGAGCGCCCTTAGTCGACGATGGTCGGCAAATTAGGACCCAACGCACATAAGCAACAACGTCCTTGGATAGGACCGAGTGCCAACTGGGCAATGTGTGGATGACGACCAACGACTCTGCCAAGGCTCAGCTACTGTGGTTATAAAACCTAACTAGCCCTGTCGAGGCTTACCCCCGCTCGTGCGATGACATCCTACTTACAAGATACAGAATCTCATATAATGAAGGTGTCATGACGTTCCCTCCCCAGGGGAACAAGCGCTACCGGGCAAAGGCACCCGAGACAAACCCAACGACGATAGCCTTAAGGCTTAGCCGGCAACCACATTTCCTCAGTGCAACGACCTCCTCCTAGCAGGAGCGAGAGCAATCGACCAAATGTAATCGATCGAGTCCAACAACGGCAGCACTCATGATCGGCCGGCAAGTGAGTTCTCTCTGTGCCACGAACTTCTCTCGACAAAAGTGAGTGCAGCCCAGAGTGCACACCCAGGCCAATCCCGATGGAAATGACAACAACAGTGCTCGCTCGGCTTTCCATCTCTCTTGCTGCTCGGTCTCTTGGTACACGTCCTCACTGTAAGGCAATCCGATCTGGAGCCTAAGGCTTTTCCTCTGTGAGCTCTCAAATTTTGCCTAATACTTGGACCGCTCATGGTCGATGCCAACAATCCATTCCAGCACCGAAGTCTAACGAGGGGCTCATCGCCCTTGGTCCATCTAGACGAGTCACTCTTACCAAGGTCGATTGATGAAGACTTATTAGCGTTTGGCCTTCTCGACGACTCGCCAGTAGCCAAGGCAGACTTCAAATGCATCCCCATATCATTAGCTTCAAGCTATGAAAGGCAACTCCTGCCGATCACGACTTGTGGTTGTTTGGGCTCCGTGCCAGCTCTAAGTTCTCACATCACTTAGTTGGTGAAGAGGATTCATGAAGCAAGGCATAGAGAACCGCTCCATTTATAGCTAGAAGAGGACATCCACCAACATTAGGTCAACGGGATCATGCATGACGATGTCTCATCATGACATGCTAGGGGTTGAATTCTCAAATCTCCCAACATGGGAGGCTAGTGATGAGTTCAATAAAATTTGGGCCAATCCAACTCGAAAACCGCAAAAAAAATTGCTCAACCCAGACAAGTCTCTGCGCAGCACATGGTCCAGCCGACACTGGCCGAGCAAACACAGTTCAAAATAGGCCACAGCATAACCCAGAAGCTCCAGCCTAGTAGATATATAAATGCCGATACCAAAGGTCCCACATCGCCTAAACAATATGAGCCCTTTTGCGAACCACACTATAAAGTCAGTTGCTGTAGTAGGCTCCCTTAAATCCTAGATGGCTTAGCAAATCTGCAATCGTCGCAAAGGCTTTATCCCTGGATTTGGATCTCCATCCCAAGAGCATCATCCTCCCTCCCAGGGAGAAATCTTGTCCTCTTCTCCCTCCCATGGAGGAGGCACCTCCATGGGAGGGGCCCTATTCTCTTCCCTGGGAGAGGCCATGACCATCCTCCTCCCTAGGAAAGGCCTTCCTTCCTTCCAAGCGTCCTCCATCCAAGTGTCCTCCATCCAGGGAGCCCACTTTCCAAGAGCCCTCTTTCTAGGTGCCCTCTATCTAGGAACCCTCCTTTCAGGAAACTCTATGTCCACAGCGTCCTTCGTCCAGGTGCCCTCCATCCAAGGGCCCTCCGTCCAAGGAGCCTCCATCCAAGGGCCCTCCTTCCAGGGAGTCCTCCGTCCAATGAGCCTTCTGTCCAGATAGCACCCCATCCAGGAACCCGCCGTCCAAGAAGCCTTCATTTTAAGCGTCCTCCATCCAAGAGCCATCCTTCCAGAGAGCCTTCCTTCCAGGTGCCCTCCATCCAGAGGCCCACCATCCTAAGAGCCCACCATCCAGGAGCCATCTTTCCAAAGATTCCTCCATCCACGGTCCCCCTTTTAGAAGCCGCCCTTCCAAGCATCCTGCGTCTAGGGTGCCCCCATCCAAGTGCCCTCCTTCTAAGCATCCCCCATCCAAGAGCTCTTCGTCCCAAAGCTCTCCTTCTAAGGCACCCTCCATCCAAGAGCCACCCTCCTTCTAGGAGGCCTTCCCCTCATCCAGGGGTCATATCGCCCATCCAAGAGGTCCGCCATCTAGATGTCATACCATCTATCTAGGCGCCCTCCTTCCAAAGAGCCTTCCCCCCTTCCAGGAGCAATGTCGTCTATCCAAGAGGCCCACCATCCAAACGTCATATTGTCCATCCAAACGCCCTCCTTCCAAGAGCAGCCCTCCTTCCAGGGGTCATGTCCTTCATCTAGAGGCCATCTATCCAGATGTCATACTTTTCACCCAAGCACCCTCTATCTAGGATCCGCCCTCTTTCCAGGAGGCCTTCCCTCCTTCTAGGGTCCAGGCTATCCATTTAGGAGGCTTAGTATCCAAACGTCATGTCGTTTATCCAAGCGCCCTCTTTCCAAGAGCAGCTCTCCTTCTAGGGGCCATATCGTTCATCCAAAAGGCCTACCATCCAGACATCATACTGTCCATCCAGGTGCCCTCCTTCCAAGAGCAGCCCTTCTTATAGGAAGCCTTTCCTCATTTCAGGGGTCATACCATCCATCCAAGATGACTACCATCTAGATGTTATGCTGTCCAATTAGGCACCCTCCATCCAAAAGCCTCCCTCTTTCTAAGAGACCTTCCCTCCTTCCAAGGGTCATACCGTCCATCCAGGAGGCCACCATCTAGACGTCATGTTGTCCATCCAAGTACCCTTCTTCCAGGAGCAAGCCTCCTTCCAAAGGCCTTCCCCCTTCTAAGGTTTGTGCCGTTTATTCAGGAGGCCTGCTATCCAAATGTCATACCATCCATCTAGGCGCCCTCCTTCCAAGAGCAGCCCTCCTTCCATGGGGTCTTTCCTCCTTGCATGGGCTATACCGCTTATTCAGGAGGCCTATCATCCAAACATTATGTCGTCTATCTAGGAGGTGCCCTCCTTTTAGAAGACCTTCTCTCATTCCAAAGGTTATACCATCCATTCAGGAGACCTGCCATCCAGACATTATGTCGTCCATCTAGGTACCCTCCATCTAGGAGATGCCTCCTTCTAAGATCAACCCCTCAATCGGGGGCACCTCAAAACCCTCCTTAGTAAGGCACACCTCTAAACTATCCATCAACCGAACGCACTTCTAAGCCACCCCCAAATCAGACGCACCTTCAAGTCGTCTCCTAGTTAAGCACATCTCTAAACCATCCCCTAATTGGCCGCACCTCTAAGCTACCCCTTAGTCGAGCGCATTCACACTCAATCTCCCGTCACGTGAATCCACGCATTTTCTTACATCTTTCCATTTATTGAAAAAAATTCTGAATTGAAGGTCCAGAGAGTAAATCGATGAGCGAGTCTTATAAATCCTCTGACCTCTTATTTATAAGTTATAGTCTGCATGTTCCAAGTTAATAGAGATGGAGACCAAACCCACTCCAATTTGACCTATGACAAAAAAATATAGTGACTCCCTAATCCATATAACAATTCAAAAACTAAGGATACATCACTAAGTAACCACTTAGAGTAGGGTCATTGGCCCAATTCAATGTTATCATAGCCCACCTGAAGTTGACTTGTGAAGACTATTTTTGGTTTAACCGGTTAACCATCTGTTGATGGTTTTACTACTGGTTATTAATTTCATTGTTACCACAACCTGGAAAACTTAGTTTTTATTTGGAAAGCAGTGAAATACGGGAGAAGAAGCACAACCATTGGATGAAGAGAAAAGCAAAGCCATGACCTAGCCTAAAGTAGAGAAGAAGAAGGTAGTTACTATGTGAAGTGAAGAATCAAATTGGGTCTAATAGCTTTTTGTTGGGATTGGACCACTTATTTAAATCGTGAGAAAAGAATCAACAATACACAACAAGTACAAAATAATCATAAATAATGAAACAAAATACAATTTTTACGTAAAAAACTCCATTTAGAATAAGGAAAAAAATTACTGTATTAGAAGTCTAAAAGTATCTCTACTATGCAATATTTTGGTTATATGAATCCCAAATATAGGTCATAATACATTGTCTCAAAACAAGCTCAAATAGTAGAAAATACGATATGAAAGAAAAGAAATAAGAATTGATAAATGTTCTTCTCGGTGTCAAAAACAAGGTACTCAAGGTTAATGAAGATTGGAACTCATTTGGGACTCGAATGATTGTACGAATCTCTCTTTTCTTTTTTTTTTTCTCTCTTTCTCATCTTTTTCTCTCACAATCGGCATTCTAAATGCAAGCGTGTTAATCCTACAACATGCTGGTGCGTTTTTATACTGTGAGCCGCGCTCAACCGCTCGTCAGGCATGCCTCAAGTGCGTACTCATTGTTTTTCATGCTCGAGAGCCCCTCGGGTGCGTCTCGAGCGTGAAATCATTGTTTTTCCAACTCAAACTCCTCTTAGGCTCACCTTGAGCACAATGCTACTGTATTCGGGGCTTCAGGCTTTCGCACGTGCTAAGTGCGCAAGAAATACTTTTTATTTGTACCACTAATTTGGCACGTCAAATGGATATAGGCTCACACAAAAGTAACCCATAACCCAATACTTTTTTACTATGATTCACGATTCAAGCGGTTGATTGAAAATTTGCTATGGTTCTAATAATATTGGCATAATTTTGAACTTTCTAGTTTGACAAATCCACGTGAATTCAAAGGTCTTCGTAATGATTTCTTTAACTATCTGGATTTGATCTTTATGCAACCTCACGTCTTCCTAATATTTGGATCCAAATTGCTACTTTTGATGGTCGTGAAATTAGTGGGACATTCCTAAACATCTTGCTACAAAAGTGACATATTAAGCAATGTATTTTTATTTGATAATGATGTAGCAAATTAGCTGGTATGATCCCTCTAACTTTGGTCCGCAAATTAGGTCTCTTTCAAATTTTCTTTTGGTTAACATATCAATCTCTAACAACATTGACGTTTATTAGATTGATGCCTTGACAGAATGATCTTCTGAAATTGTGGAAAATTCACATAACAATCTATCCTTTTGTTTGTTGATTGCTCGAAAGATCACGTTCTAACAACATAGCTTTCTAACAATATGACCGACTTGATAATATGGCTCTTTCAAAGTATAATTTGTTTGACGACACGACCCTCTAATAGTTTTCTTCTCACAATCAAGCTCTACTGACAATTTTGAGCCAGACATTCAAGTTCGAGTCTTAATGTTTTATTGCTTGATCTATCAAATATAAGTACATTTATGTACGTACAACTTTGATTAGTTTGATTTAGTTCAAATTCATCAACAATAACCTCACCGAAAATGTAATATAAATCAATAAGTAAATTCTATCTAAACCGCTCATACGATCTACTGTCATTTGCTATTGGGTGATTTGGTTTAAATGGTTTGAAAATATTGTATTCGCCCTGATTTTTACATAGACATAATGGGAGGTAAAAAATACAACTGGGCACAATTTTTTTCAAATCTTTTTGCACATTGTTTTGCCAACTTTAACAGCTTATCCTGGCATCAATAATACCTAGTTACTTTATAATGCTTATATTCTCACTACAAATTGGCAAAAAAATCCATAAATTTTAAGATAAGTATGACACAAGAGGGCATTTGGGACTTCCATGGAGAGGAAAAAGGCAAAAGAAAGAGGGGGAGATAGGGAAGAAAAGCCTCAATTGGGGATGCAAAAAACTGCATTTTAATTGTATATTTGTTTGATATATGGAAATAAAAGAGAAAATTAAGTAAATATTATTATAAATTAGTATCAATAGATATTACATTATTATAAATATAGTAAAATCCAGAATTACCTAAAGATGAAATAAATGGCATATTTATAGGTTACTGAATTCATCAAACACAACTGTTGCATTAAAATCAACTGACGGAGACATGGAAAAATAACCTGATTGAATCAACTAAATCGTCCCGTCGTCTTCTTGTAAGTATACCACTTTGCAATGAACAGGTACACGATGAAGTTGAGCAGGCTGAGAATGGCAAGAAGCCAATAGAAATAGTCCAGGTGTCCCCTGTTCAGATTGTCCGGGATCCATCCAAGCTTCCCGTCCCTTGTGGTAACGCTTGTCACGATTGTCACAAGCAAACTGCTTAAATAGCTCCCCAGAGCGACCGTCGTGAGAGAGAGAGCTGAGCAAAAGCTCCTCATGGCGTCAGGTGCTTGATCGTAGAAGAACTCCAGCTGTCCAATAAAAGTAAAAACTTCGGCACAGCCGATGAGGAAATACTGGGGCACTTCCCAGAAGATCGACATCGGAACAGTCTTGAGGTCGTAGTAGTTGTGCCTCTTCACCATGTCAAGCCTCACGACTTCGAGAACTCCAGCAGAGATCATTGAGAAAATTGAAATGACTAGCCCGATTCCCATTCTTTGAAGTTGCGTGAAACCACGCTCGTTGCCTGTGAGCTTCCTAACAAAGGGGACGATCAAGCGGTCATATATCGGGGCCCAGAAGAGGACGCTGAGGGTGTCAAATATAGAGAGTGAGGCTGAGGGGATCTCGAAATTTGGGCCTATGTGTTGGTCCATGATGTTGCCCTGTAGCACAAACATGGTGCTCATTTGACTGTATACCGTCGCAAACACGATGCCCGAGGCCCATATGGGGAGCAATCTGACCAGGCCTTTGAGTTCCTCAACCTGAGTAACCGTGCAAAGCCTCCATGGATCGACTAAGCCCTTGATGTCATCCGTCTGAATTGGGACTGCAGCTTTGTCAAAGAATCTGAAAACCGGGCAACATTTATTATGAGAGCAGAAACTAGGAGCTCAAAGAAAGCATTATATTGTCATAATGTCATAAACAATAGTCCAATGTACGATGCTTGTGAGTTCCAAAGATAGTTAAATGTTATAATGCGTGAAGTACCCAAGATCACAAATGATATATTCATATTATAAAAAATATTTTTTTATTGAAAAAAATTGAGAACTTAGGTCATGAAAGATTTGAGAGACTTGAGATATAGGATCCAACATATAATTTCTCAAAGCCATTAATCTGAAATAACGAAGCACCCTCTTTTCATTTCCAGGGCTTACAAGAAAAAAACAAGCCAACAAACAAATTAATAGTGAGGAATTTTTTTTAAATGATAAAAATTATAGAACAAAATCAGGGTAAGTGCAAACTACAAACCGTAAGTATTCTGTGTGCTCAAGCTTGCGGCTACCTTTGATGTTGGATTCCTCATCAGCGGTTTCATATAGAAGACTTTTATCAGATGGAACTTTTATGTTGATTTTTCTAAACGATGAGACCACGACTTGGAAAATTCGAGTCAAAGGGCTCCCTCCGGGCTTCTGAAGCCGATACAATCGGGACCCAGAGAAAAAGGACACCACTGCAATACCCATAGCAACAGCAGGTATCCCGAAGCCCCAATCCCAGCCAACATGGGTTTGGATATAGACCAAAACTGATCCAGCAATAAGGGCACCCACATTGATGGAAAAGTAGAACCAATTGAAGAAAGAACTTTTCTTTTTCCTCTCATGCTCATCGGTTTCATCAAATTGATCTGCACCAAAGGATGAGACACATGGTTTGATCCCACCTGTCCCCAAGGCAACCAAATAAAGAGCTGCAAATGTGACAGCAGCTTGTCCGGTTGTTGAGTCACATCCATTGCTGTCACACAACGGTTTTAATCCTTTGACAGATGCAGAGAGAGTCAAAAGAACCATTCCCTACAACAAAAGAACTTCATAATTTCAAGAAAAGAAGTATTTGGTTTCATACAACAATATGTTTAACTAACAGAAGCTTCAATTTGTATGGGGATGAAAACATGGAGGTTGAATCTAACTTACAAAAACATAAATAATTGAGAAAATAGCGATTGTCCAAAATCTTCCCCAATAGGAATCGGCCAGAAAGGCTCCAAGTAGGGGCATGATGTAACAGGTTCCCGACCAATTATTGACATTTTTAGAGGCGGAAACATTGCTCTCATTAAGACGTTGCTGAAGATAGTTCACGAGGTTTGTACTCATACCATAGTATGCCAATCTCTCACAACATTCATTCCCTGCCAAATAATATAAAGCAGACTAATATCGTTCCCTTGATCATCATAAACACTTATAAAATTAAATTAAAAAAATGAAATAGTTGTACAAATGTCTGAGTTAATTAAATTTCGAAGATTACCGAGAATAAAGGGGCAGGCCTTCCAGTTTCCAGTAGTCTTCTTATTAGCTGGATTTTTATGTATATCCAGAGTCCCATCTTTAGTATAAATATCGGCCTCTTCCATCACCATATTAGCTTAGTTATCTGCATGAACACTCTCCTATAATGACTTGCCCACAGTCCAAGCACATATTTTCTTAATAATTTGCATGGTGTCCAAATTAAAAGAGTTAAAGGCATTGAGTCACAAAGCAACAGTCATACCAGCTCAAAAGTTTTATTAATTCTTTCACACGATGGGAAAAATTCACATGAAATGAAGCTAGAAATAACACAACCAGCAACTCTATACAAGCATAACATGGGATTTTGCATTTGTTTTGTGGGAGTGAAAAACATAAAATGAGGTAAGGGGAATAATATTGATTTATTTTTAATTTCACTTTCTCTACTCCCCTTAGCTCTAAAAGCCCATAAATTCATATCGAGGTGATTTTACCCAGATGGAAACTAAATATGACATCAAATACTGCCATAACTTTTTTCATTCATCCCTTTAAGAGTGCAAGGCTGATTAGTGATGCCACAAGAACTTTACAGAATTGATGATTAGTCAGTCCTTTTTTTTTTTTTTTTTTTTTTTGCATGTGTGTTTTTAGCAAATAGGCAAGACAAATAGTTTCCCCAAAGGGGAGAAGGAATCGACTGAACATCTCTGATATGGTGGGAATTTCACCCACTATTGACAGAAATCAGTTCTTTTATCCCAAATGCATCGACATTCCCTTTTTCTTTCTATTAATTCTAGTTATTGACATGGGAATGCTGTAAGGAAGATCAGAGATAGAATAAAATAAATATGTCTAATCCCTCTCCCCCTAGTTAACATGCATTTCTCTGTCAGCCGATGGTACTGCCTTCAAAAAATATTCAATGCTCTTGTCTAAAATGGACCACAAAGCCAACTATTTTGATGACAAAATTCTAAATGGAAATCAATTATCAATTCTTTCACTTAGTAACATCCAAAATCATCCATTGAAACTCTATTTCTACTATCATAGTTTTGACTGACAAGTAGTCAACATTTTAATCCAAAACCAGATTGCCCCAAACATTTTAATCCAAAGTAGTCAACAGCATGCCATACAAGTTTCTTGGTTGGAGCCATACACAAGTGAAATGGGAGTGTTGTTATAGTCCGCATAGTGGGGATGCTGTTATATGCATCTAATAATTTGTATTAAAAGTTAAGTGAATGAGTGATGAGAATTATATTGGGTAATTTAACTAACTATTCAATCTTTTACCATGTATACATCCATTTATAATCCTAATCGCTGGGTGGACATGAGAGTCTCCGAGGACCATAACAGCTCTAGTGAAATGGAGGATGTAAAGCACCAAGACCCAGGAATTTATAATGCCCATAAGATGAGGGCAGTCCATTATTCTTATTTGGATGAGTCCAAAGGAGACATGGGTTTTATTTAATTAATTCCTGGTCCTAGAAGTAGATATCTAATTTTACAACCTTTGACTCAGAAAGCCCAAAAGGTTATTTGAAATAACACAACTTACACGTCACCATCTTTCACATTTTTTACAATGCTTACACAAAATAGTATAAAAAAATACTCATGGTAAGATAAGGCCATGGGAGTAACACTAAAGAAGATATTCTGTCAACAGTCTTTCTAAAACTGCCATGAAGCAGTGGTTAAGATGAGCACGATTGAGGACTATAACTAATAACTTACTGTTTATATTTGTAATCAATCAACGCGGCATACAATAATAGATCGAACCCACCATCTTTAATGTTGATTTGTGTATTGGCTGGGAGCGCTAGCAAACCGACAGCAGGAGCAATTCCTTTCTAAGAAAGAATTTTCCTATTTTATTCCATTAAACTATCAATGTTGATTTTAAACAATAAATGGTGATTCCTAAGGAATACAAGGTATGTGATGTACTGGCAATAGAAATTGATATTATTTTGTCAAAATTAAAAATCTTAATTACGCCCTTGCGAGACTCGGTAGAAAATTCCCGTAAACAATGGATAAACCAGAATAAAGTTTCAGCCGTAAAGCATCAATAGATTAGATAAGCACTGGATTAAACAACAAATAAATATACTGTCATTGACAAAGCTAGAAGGTCAACAGAGAGAAAATAAGTCAAGCCTCATCCACAGCATTATTGCCACTCTAGAATTTATAATGACCTAAAAATCGGCAGAAATATTTAAAATTACAAGATTTCCGTAAATTAATCAGAGAAATATTAAGAAAACTCAAGATTTCGCTGCAGATAGCCTGAACCCATACAGAGAAATCCTAACTCGCACAGCAGAGGCAAAAGAGATTAAGAGGGAAGAGGAATTAGGGAGGTGATAGTAAGGGAAACTATACCAGAATTTAAAAGTGGAGACGATGAAATCAGAGTGCTTATTAAGACATAGAAGCCAAAGAGATGATTGAATGTAGCAAAAGAGAAGACAAACGGGGGGAGAGAAGCGGGAATTGCAAGAACTAAAGAAAACAGTAACGTGGAGACATACCCTTCGCGGTTGAAAAATAGAAGACGAAATCAAATATCTCTATAACAAAATCACCGGATCGGCGGCGGTGTGGTGGTTTGTGCAGAGGAGGAACTGATGGCGAGTCAAACCAGGACACCGAGTTGGGAGTCGAGTTCCCACTCGCATACTCCACACTACGTGGAGGAGAGAGAAAGGAAAGAAAGCAAGTGCGGTGGATTCCGTAAGCGTGCTCGGTCATTATATAGAATCGGGAGATTCCTTTTTTATATTTTAATTATTTATTTTTAATTAAATAATTATAATTTAATTATTTTTAAAAATTAAAAATTTAATTAAAATTAATTATTTTAAAATATTAGATTATAACTATTTTTAAAATAATAAATAATTAATATTAAAATAATAAATATTTTTATTTTTTAATAGACAGAGTCTCTTTAATCCGTCATTACATATAATATTTTTGTCCGAGTTGCATATATTCAAAGTGGTGGTAAATTGTCTCATTATGTATATAATATCATTTGTCACAATCAATTATAATTTATTTATAATTTATTATGTAACATATTTGTTGCATACCGAGGATCTAATTATTGTATAAATCAGAGTTAATATCGGTCTGTCATTTGTAGTTTTCAAGTTCCATAAGCTTCCAAAATCAAACCCTATGTAACACAAATAACATTAAAGATTGGTGGAGACTCACTCTCCGATATATCCTTCGATACTCAAGTCATTATTTTAATTATACTTAAAGAAAGAAGTAAAATATAATTAATTTAAATTTATTTTGAGAAGTTGCGCTCTAAACGTCTTGTTTAGAGAGAGAGTTTTAAACGTTTTATGCGTTTGGATCCCTCTACTTACCAATCCCACTTTTTTTATGGAGGGGATGGATATTTATAATTAACGAGAAGCAGTTAAATGCTACACGGTTTTAACCGTGTGATCGGACAGTTTAACCGTTATTTTTATCGGAATGGTTATAATTAATGTCCGCCGTTGTTGGTTAAATAACCGTTTCGGCCATCAAACTGGATATTGGGAATTGGGCCATCAGGCATAATGTCTTGCTCGGACATATGGGCGGCGCTATCATTGAGTACCGTTGGCCCAATAAGCACAAGCAATCCATAATTATATTAGGCTTCCTTATTTAGCCCTATAGATCTCATACCCATCACTAACTTCCCATACCAGGAGGTTAAAAGTTTAGCTTTCTGCTATGTATACCAAAAATGTCAAAGTCTGAAGTCTTTTAATATCCAACGGTTTGTATTGCTACATTAAATGCATGTCACTTCAATTTTATAGGAAATGCAAAACCCGTGATTACTGGCGTCGGGAGACTTGACGTCTGACAAGCGATCGGGTATCTGACATGTGTCTAGGCTATCACGAGACGTGTCTTTTCAATTTTAAATATAAATGGTGTCGTTTGGAACCCTTTTTCTTACTATAAATCCGTTTTTGAGCACCAAAAATACACTTTATGTTTTCTTGCTATTGATTTCCTTCATCAAAGACCTCTTTGATACCCAATCTTAATCAAATATTCTCAATGGCGTCTGGTATTTTCAATATTCAATCGATCTTAACTCCAGACAACATGGAATATTACCGAGCTAAATAAAAATTCCACGTTCTCTATTGTATATCATACCTGGAGTAAATGGACGAGCCACTTTTCCACCTCCGGGGTTTATTATAGTATATGAGACGCATCTCAAGGGGGTCTTCGATTTCCATTGGCTTCCGATTTTTATAAAATAATGGTGAAACTTCACGTTTCAATTGCTAGGCTTCAACTAAACGGAGTTAGATATCTTATTTCTTTGTGTATTTTTGTGAGGATTCACGGAGTGGATTTCAATGCCATTTCCGTTAAAGTTTTATTTCGTTTTACTCATGGCTTGGATTGGATAACCGTGAGTCCTCATCCGGAGTATGGGTTTAGTGGAGGAAATCCTAACTCCATAAAGAGGTGGAATGATCGATACTTTTTTTTGGTCGTTTCCTCTAAGTGGGAGATATGTTTAGAATGGGGCCACGTCTCTGCTGCAATGCAGACAGACGTTCTTGATCATGAAAAGAGGCCACCCAAAAATTGGTGGATCTCATCCGAGAGAAGGCCTCTACTTTTAATGAGAATAAAAAGAACTGATGGCTCTTTCCGGAATCACTTGCATTGGCTAAGTGGGAGCCCGAGGTTGACGAGTCCAAGGCCCAAGCTACCAAGGTCCTTCTTAAGAGAATGTATAAAAGAAAAGCCAAGGAGCTGAGGATAAAGGAGTCATCGGGCAAGTCCAAGAAGAAAAAGCCCGAGGACAAAAACAAAACGTTTGAGGATGAGAAGACCTCAAAAGGCGTTGAAATAACGGATTCGCCGGCTACTTTGACTGGCAATAAAGAGGTCTCTGCTAAATCCAATTCTGAGGATGAGACCACTATAAATATCATAATGAAGAAAAAACAAATTATGAGAGTCCAAACTTTCTCCTCTTCCTTGGTCCAAACTCCTGTGGTGGCTAGACTAATTGTAGAGAGTGAGCATATGGTGGCCACCGTAGAGGAAGTGACCGAGGTCGCTCATCTTTATGCCCCACATCTTGCTTCCTATGGAGTTCCATCTATTCTGCCGTCTTCGCCTAAGGAGTCTCTTCCTGAAATTAATACTAGTTTTGCTGAGGGAACTTTTTGGATGAGTGAGATTCACTCAGAATAAGCGATGGAGACGTTGGCATGTGGGTTTCTAGAGAATACCACGGTTGAGGTGGTTGCTGAGGAACATTGGGCAAAAATTCTAGTGGTTCAATCTCCTGAGCCCCTAGTGTTTAAAGTCCAACTTGAAACCGCGAATCAAGTCGGTGCCGAAAAAGTTTCCCTTGAAGGCACTGAGATAGAAGTGGAAGCTGTGCATGAGGAAGAAGTCTATGTTGCGATGGAAGTTATCCGTCCGATTAATTTGGATGTCGAGGTTCAAGATGAACCTGTTATAATTATGGACGAGGTATCTCACAGAAAGGTTTCTATTTTTGAGGTAACTGTTCATAACTTCCTCGGACTTTTCATATCTTTTCTTTCGTATTCTAACTTGTGTTATATCCTTTATAGTTCCAGGAAATAATGAGCCACGCTGCTAATTTTGCAAAGGAGTTTGCTAACGATTATGTGGAAAGGGAAAACTTCTAAAGGCTGAGGAGAGTCTTTTGAAGACTGAGGAGCGTGTGTCTGAACTTAAACGTGAACTTGTTGATTTAAAATAGTGTTACAATATTCTTAGAGAAAAATATTCTAAGATTGATAGTGAACTCCATTCTTCAGTTTGTCTTGAAGACCTTCAGAAGATGTTTGAGCAAAGTTACTGGGAAGGGATTAACTAATGTAAGGGTATTGTTCAAATGGTAGTACCTGACATTCCTATTTCTATTTTTCATCCTAAGAACCTTAGTACCACTAGGAGATCTGAAGTTTAATACCTTCCCAGAGATGATGCAGAATTCTGAAACCATTAATAGAAACCTCCGAATATCATCCATAATTTGTTACTTGTACACTTTCAAATAACCAATGAAATATCAAATTTCATTTTAATTATCTCTCTCTCCTTATTTATTTTCCAATTGAACAATTTTAATGTCCAGTTTCATCACTTAAGTTAAGTCGGACATATAAATCATACTTAACTTTAAGTTTTTCAAAATCATATTCGGCTAATGATACTACTGTAAGGATCTCCACATGCATGGTTCTGAGGAAGCCCCCCAAGTTTTTCATCCTCGGTCTTATTTAGACTGCTTGATGGTGTGACCAAATTTAAGTAACGATTTCATATGAGTCGCTCAGACTCGTGGCTGAGTTTCTTGGACTAAGTAATTTAGTCCTCGGTACAGATGAATTAGTCTCATCTAACTTAGGGTTATCTTAGGCTATGTAATAATATAAATGAACAAGCATGCATGAAATCAGAAAAATAAAAGAAGTTGAAAATTTATTGCATAATATTCATATAAGTACAATCATTTAATGTGATGCAAACCTTACCTGAAAGTATATGGATTATTGATAATATTTTTTAAGATGACAGGCATTCCAAATTCTAGGTACCAATTTGTCATTTTGGGTACGTAATTTGTATATCCCATTCTTAAAGATGGCCAAGACTATGAATGGACCTTCCTAATTTGGTGAGAGTTTATTTCTATTGGTATTCTTACCGGTGGCCTCAATGCTTCTTAAGACCAGATCTCCCACAACAAATTGTCTTACCTTCACCTTTTGGTGTAGTATCTTGTAATTCTTTGATGGTATGACACCATTCTTAACCATACCTTGTCCCGAATTTCTTGGAGTAAACCAAGATTTTATCAAAATCGTTGCAAATTATGACGCGGATCAAAGGTTTCGATCGAAAGCCAAGTAGTCCGATCTCCATTGGGATTACAACCTCAATCCCATAGCATAAATTGAATAGAGTTTCACAAGTTGGTACCCTGGGTGTTATCCTATATGACCAAAGGATAGAAGGAAGTTCATTCACCCATGAGCCCCCAACATTTTCAAGTTTCGTTTTGAGTCCATATAGTATTTTACGGTTAGTGACTTCCACTTGTCCGTTGCATTGTGGATAAGCGATCAAAATATGGGCCAACTTTATCTTTAAACTGGCACAATATTTTGTAAAATGTTTGCTTGTGAATTGAGTTCCATTATCGGTCACAATAATTTTTGATATTCCAAATCTGCAAACAATGTTTTCTCGGACAAATTTGGTTACATTCTAGTTGGTTATTTTTGCTAATGAGACGGTATCGACCCATTTTGTGAAGTAATCAATTTCGATTATGATAACTTTCCTTTGTCCTAATACCACTGGGAATGATCCGATGATATCAATCACGCATTGTGCGAATGGCCATGGTGACTACTGCATTCGAAGCTCTATGTGTGGTTAATGGGTGAGATTCCCATGCATTTGGTAATTTTTATATTTTCAGACAAAATCCATTGCGTCGTATTTCATGGTGGGCTAATAATATCATTACCTCATAAGCTTAAAAGTCAAGTTTTTACCACCAATGTGGGATCCATAGATGTCGAGATGTACTTCACCAAGGGCATACTCGGCCTCTTCTGGAGAGAGACATCGTAAGTATAAAATCGAGTATCCCTGGCGGTATAATTTTTCGTCCATCATAATATACCATCCCACCGTCTTTTTTAGTCGTTTGGCCTCATCCGGGTTTTTTGGTAATACACCGTCAGATAGATATTTTATATATAATGTCATCCAATTTTTGAAATTGGATATTTGCATAATTTCTTGTTGTGGATCATTTATACTTAGTACTTCCAGAATCTCATGCAATTCTCGTGCATACTGCTCTGGATCTCCAGTTGCAACAGCTTTTGCCAATTTATTTGCTTTCCCATTTTCCTCTCTTGGAATGTGAATCATTTCTACGTGATGGAATGAAGTAATTAGATGTTGGACTTTAGAGAGATATTGAAAAGGTATAGGATTAACCACATCAAAATTTCCTCGGATCTGATTAATAACTAGTTCAGAGTCCCTATATGCTTTGATGTGTGTAGTTGAGCACTCCTTTGCTAATTTTAGCCCAGCAAGTAGTGCTTCATATTCAACCACATTATTCATTGAATTTTTTTCTTTAACCCATCAGATGTTCTTAATACCACTCCGACTCCACATCCAACTTACATAGAAGAGCCATCTACGTAAAGAGTCCAAGTTGGAATATATTGAGGACTACTAGCCTTGATAACCTCAGGGGTCGTTCGAGATTGGTGTCATTGCCTCAACAATAAAGTCCGCGAGAGCTTGACCTTTCAAGGACATGCTCGGTCGAAATTCTAAGTTAAATTCTCTCAATTCAATTGCCCATTTTACCAGTTGTTTGGACACATCTGGACTTTATAAAATTTCTTTTAAAGGATGGTCGATCAAAATAACTACTTTGTGCGCTTGGAAGAACGGTCGAAGTTTTCTGGTAGAATGTACAAGTGCCAGTGCTATCTTTTTAGCATGTGTGTAACGTGTTTTTACACTGGTCAAAATTTTGCTGACGTAATATATTGGTCTTTGACCATAAGACATATCATGAATTAGGACCGAACTAAGGATTGTCTTGGACACAGCCAGATATAAAAATAAGTCCTCGCTCTGTTGTGGAGAAGTTAGCAGTGATGGATGAGACAAATACTCCTTGAGTTTTTGAAAGGCAGTTTCGCATTCTGGAGTCCATTGAAAGCCCGCGGACTTAGTCCCTCTTAATGCCTTAAAGAAGAGCAAGTATTTCTTGGCTAATTTAGTCAAGAAACGTGAGAGTGCCGCCAATCTTCCAGTTAGTTTTTGGACTTCTTTTATGGTCCGAGGTGGATTCATATCCAAAATAGCTTTAATTTCTTTGAATTGGCTTCTATTCCTCGGTGCGAAACGATAAAGCCTAAAAATTTTCTAGAGGTCACTCCAAAGGTGCATTTAGTCGGGTTGAGTTTCATCTAATGTGCTCTTAAGACGTTAAAGGTCTCGATAAGGTCGTGAATATGGTCATTCGGAATCTTGCTTTTTACAAGTATGTCATCCACATATACCTTCATATTCTCGTCCGATCTGACCCTCAAATATCTTATTGACAAGGTGCTGATAGGTTGCACCAGTATTCTTAAAATCGAAGGGTATAACTTTATAACAATATATTCCCTAATCGGTCATGAAAGATGTGTAATCTTCGTCTTCCAGACTCATTCGGATTTGATTACAACCAGAGTATGCATCCATGAAATTAAGTAATCCGTGTCCAAAAGTGGAGTCTACAAGCAAATCGATTTTTGGTAATGGAAAATTGTCCTTCGGATATGTCTTGTTGACGTCGGTGAAGTCGACATACATCCTCCATTTCCCATTACTTTTCTTCACCATGACCATATTGGACAACCAATCTGATAACTTGCACCTCTCGATAAATTCAACATCCAAAAGTTTCATCACTTCTTCCCGAATGGCAATCAACTTTTTGACCGAGTAATTTTATCTTTTTTACCGGACTAGTTTATGGCCGAGGTCTATCTCCAACTTATGGACCATTACCTCAGTGGTATACCTGGCATATCGAGGTGCCTAGGCAAAGACGTCAAAATTTTGACTCAGAAAATCAATAAGTTGACTTCGGGATGGTTCAGACAAAGAATTCCCAATTTGAATTTGTTTTTCAAGATCACTAGGATCTAATGGGATCTGATCCATTGATTCTCCAAACTGGGCTTGGAACAATGTAGTTTCATCACGGAAATCAATGTCTTGGGCTTGTTAACTTACTGGTGTCTGAGTGATTTGTGACAAATAATAGTTTCATGCAGTCATCTGATCTCCTAAGATCTCTTTAACCCCAAATGGGGTTGGGAACTTCACTTTGAGATGTGAAATAGAAGTCACGACTCTAAATATAGTTAAATATAGCCGTCCAAGGATGGCATTGTAGATCGATAGTAGATCTACTATCAAGAAGGAAAGTATCTTGATAGCCATCCTTTAATGTGTACCCAAAGTGACTTCTAATTGGATTACTCCTTGTACGGGTATGGGTTCGTTGTCCAGCCCATACATGGGTCCTTCAGACATCTTTAATTGACTTTTCTTTAATCATAATTTAAAGAATGCGTCCAAATAAAATAAATTTTTAAAACTTTCATTATCAGTAAATATTTGTTTCAATTGATAATCTATACTACCATTTGAAACAAGTCAGTTACAACTAAAAAATCAGAGTGGGGGGATGTTACATGTGCTAAGTCATCATTACTAAAACTTATAATATCATCCCTGTCCTTTATCCCTAACTTTTTATGGCCGATGGCCTTTCTTGAATTTTTCGGAGTGCCTGCCCTAACAGGTCACATGGAAATCATGCTCACAATGCCGGCTGCTACTCAACCTCTTGGCTGTTTGGTCTCATCTCCATCTGCTGCTCCGAAAATTTGTCTGGGTTTCTGCAGAAATAGGTTAGGATGTCCTTTCCGGATCAATTATTCGTTCTCCTTCTACAGTGTTCTACAATCCTCAGTGCTATATCCTCCACACCGATAGTAATGACAATATTTTGATTGATCACCACCATATAGGTTTTTTAATACTTTTGGCCATTTGAAAAATTTTTCATCCTGAATTTGTATTAAGATATTGGTGCGGGAGTTATTTAAATGAGTCAGGTCTTGGAGCCTGAATTCTCTTTTCGGTGTCGAGTTGGACTTCTGCTGCTTTCTGGATCGAGGACCCATGCTTTCCCCATTCTTCCTTTTCCCCTCAGTTGATTTTTGGTGGGGCTGGTCCTTCGTCCTCTTTCTATCATTGGCCTCCTCTGCGGTTATATAAGCACAAGTAATGGCCTCGACCTCTCTAAATGTTTGAGGGTTTTTATAGGTCATGTGTATAAAGAAGTCACCGGGTTCCAATGCAGACACGAAGGCACTTAGCTTCACCTCCTCGGTGAGCTTTGAAATTTTTCTGGCCTCGGATATAAATCGAGCCAAAAATTTCTTTACGTTCTCATTTGGCCCTTGCTTTACTCTGGCCAAATGCTAATATTGTTTTTCCTTCCTCCTATTGGAGGTAAATTGAGATAAAAATTTATCAGCCAAATCCTAAAATGATCGAATTGAGTTTGGTTGAAGATGATAAAACTATATCCAAGTATCACCTTTCAGGGTCAGAGGAAAATAAAGACACATTTCTGCCTCATCCAAACCCTGAAAACTGAGTGTATAGAAATGATCAAGATGATCCATGGGATCAAAGTTTCCATTATAGGGCTCCAAAGCGGGCATCTTAAATTTATGCTGTAAGGACCGCGTACGGATTTTCCATGAAAAATGGATATCGTCGCAGGTCGATCGTCTTTCCAGCTATATCTTCTCCGAAGACACGATCCCAAAATTTTCCAACTTGCTTCTCAATGTGAGGAGGAGCCGTCATCCTTTTTGCATTGAGGAAATTCCTCAACTCGGATGGTCTTCTAGCAAAGTGTGAATCTTGACGATTCATAGTCCTCTGAGGACGTTTTCCATGAGAGGGACCTCCATGAAATGTAGATTCCCTACCATTTGAGGAATATCGAGAGTTTCGTCTTTTAGGACTATTCTCTCGGTCCTGGAGACTTAAACGATCTTCAAGTTGAGATGGGACTTTATTAGAGGCCATTTCATTCCCATGGTCGTCCTGATTGTCTATCTGTTTGGAGGGGTGCTTTCTTCCCCTATTCTTCTTTCTTTATGATGTAGCAGTTTGAAAAGTCAAAAATGGCACTTGTTTTGGCCGTTCGTCCATTTTTGCAGCAAGTGTTTGAACGATATGAGCAAATTGTTTTCACCGTTCGTCCATTTTTACAACAAGTGTTTGAACAGTATGAGCAAGTGCTCGGATATAAGGATCGGGATGATCACCAATTATGCTTATAGCGGGAGTGTCATTGTCACCCAATGTGACCCCCCTAACTAGTGTACTAGTCTTCCCCTTAGAATACACCATTTTCTTTCCTTCTTTAATATATATATATAGGCTGTTTGTGCCGTTCCCACAAACAACGCCAATGTTTCGTACCGAGGATATGATTATTGTATAGATGAGAGTTGATGTCGATCGATCATTTGTAGTTTTCAAGTTCCGTAAGTTTTCAAAATCAAACCCTATGCAACACAAATAATAGTCAAAGTATTGGTGGGACTTACTTCTCAATATATCCTCCGACGCTCAAGTCAGTATGTTAATTATGCTTGAGGAAATAAGTAAAATATAATTAATTTAAATTTATTTCGAGAAGTTGTGCTCTAAGCGTCTTGTTGAGAGAGAGTCTTAAGCGTTCTATGCGTCTGGATCCCACTCCAGTTCCCCTTTTTGATGGAGGGAATGGATATTTATAATTGACGGGAAACGGTTAAATGCTACACGGTTTTAACCGTGTGGTTGGACAATTTAATTGTTATTCTTATCAAGAACGGTTATGATTAATGTCCGCCGTTGTTAATTAAATAATCATTTCAACCATCAGACTGGATCTTGAGAATTGGGCCGTCCAGGCATAATGTCTTGCTCGGACATATGGGCGATGCTATCATTGAGTACCGTTGGCCCGATAAGCACAAGTGGTCCATAATTATATTAGACTTTCTTGTTTGGGCCCTTAGATCTCACACCTATCAATATTAAAATTAAATATATATATATATATAATAAATTTATACATATAATTGTTATGATTAAGCTCATTGATTTAACTTTAATATTTTATTTATTTATCTAAATTTTAAATTAATAAATTTGTATAATAATAGATAGGTAATAGATGAGTATCCTACTTAGGGATCCACCTTATTAGGTGTAGAGTCAATTGACATCATTCAAATATATATATGTATTAGATAATGATTTATCAATAATTAAACTAAATCCATTTATTAATATAATTAAATATTTTTAATTAAATCTATACAAATTATTTATTAGTCACCATAATAGTAAAAAATAGTATCTATTATTTATATAATTACTTATAAAAAATTATTAATTTTATAATTTATGTGGGCACATTTCTCTAAGCCAATATTATCACACGTGAAATTTCAAGAAAGTAAAATTGTATTGCATTTTTAATTATTAAATTTGATAATTATTTAATATTTTTAACATAAAAAATCTTAAATATGATGTCATACGTCTCTACAGAATGCCTATTATTTCTACGAGGCAGGAAGAAACAAAATCTCACACAAGCCTTCTTAAATAAAAATAAAATAAAATATTAATTTATGTAATAATAGATAAATAAAAAATATTATATGTTTAATTTATATATATCTATTCAAAATAAATTTAATTTTCATTTATTATTCATTCGGTATATGCAATTATTCTATAAATATTAGATCAAATATGATTGAAGAGTCTATCCTTCTGAAAAATGGATATATTTAAATTTTTAATATAAATTATTTGATATAAATTAAATAATTATAATATTTTCATAAATAAAAAGATAAAATTTTAATAAAAAAATTAACTATTTAATATTAATTAAATAATTATAATTAAAAATTGTTAAAATTATAACTCGCTCAATGAGATGAGATAGGGATACCAAATTCCTTGTCAAATATGAATGTTCAGTGGAACCGTTTTCAAGGTGACAATTGATGGCTTACAAGCATTAAATAATGAAATTTCAACGTTGAAAGTCGCCCGTTCATACATTGCTTGCTGAATAAAAACTTATAAAATGATAAACAGTAATATATAATTTTGATGATAAAAATAATAAAAAAATATTAATTAATATTTATATAATATTATCCATATGTGATGGGTCCAATAACCTACAACGGGCTGCGGGCGGGCAGTTCTGTCAATCCAACTTCAAATTAAAAGTCCCACATTGTTTTTTAAGAAATAATACATCTGCAAACTCCACTAAAAAACAAGCATCCTCAAGCATTAAAGGACAAGTGGGAGAAACCCGAAGAAGCTCCATAAGGCTTCATATGGCTCGAAGAATGGCATTACCGTTGCTAGCCGACCTCTAATGAGAGCAAAACTGGCGGCCAGGAGGTCTTCGACTCTCCTCTCATTCAGGAGGCCCCTTGGCTCTCCGCCCGTCCGAGGCCCTCAGCCTTCTGCCGCCAGGAGGCCCTGGGCCCTCCTACAATCCGGAGGCCCTCTGCTCTCCGTCGGCACGGAGGCCCTCAGCCCTCCATCCAGGAGGCAAAGAGACCTTCGGCCCTCCTACAATCCGGAGGCCCTCTGCTCTCCGCCGGCACGGAGGCCCTCAACCCTCCATCCAGGAGGCACAAAGGCCTTCGGCCCTCCTACCGTCCGGAGGCCCTCAGCCCTCCGCCAACCAGGAGGCCCTCAACCCTCCGTCTTGGAGTCACGATCTCTCTATCCCATAACCAGGAGCTCGCAGTCTAAGAGTTGATCATCTGCTCAGGTAACACGAATACTTACTCACTAGTATCATTTAGTCCTTCTTCTTAAAGTCGCCCTCCGCGGGCGCAATTGTAAGCCGTCCCCCGCGGCCGCACCTCTAAGCCGCCCCTCTGCGGGCGCACCTCCAAGCCGCCCTCTGTCTGGCGCACCTGTAAGCCGTCCTCCGCGGGCGCACCTGTAAGCCGTCCTCCGCGGGCGCACCTCTAAACCGCCCCTCTGCCAGGCGTACCTAAAAGTCGCCCCTTTGTCGGGCGCACTCCAAGCCGCCCTCCGCGGGTGCACCTATAAGCCGCCCCTATGCCGGGCTCACTTATAAGCCGCCCTCCGTGGGCGCACCTCCAAGCCGCCCTTCGTGAGCGCATTTATAAGCCGCCCCTTTACCGGGCGCACTCCAAACCGCCCTCCGCGGGTGTACAGGTAAGTCGCCCCTCTGCCGAGCGCATTCATGGAGCTCAAGCCTCCAAATATATCCCTCTCACACTCCACTCATTCTCGCATCTTACGTATGCATTCCTCCGTTTATTGCGGAAGATATCTAACTTGAGCGTCGGAGTGTCGTCGGGGGACAACCCCCGTCGGCCTCTGACCTCTTATTTGTTGTTTGTGTTGTGCAGGTTCTTGGTTATCAGCGACGGAGATCGGACCCGATCCAGATTAACCCGCAACGGATGATTGGAAGGTTCCCTAACCCGTACAATAACCGGGAACCCGAGATGTAACATTGGCGCCGTCTGTGGAAAACACGACAAAAAGTCTAGCATCTCCCCTTAACACTCAATCTCTTACGCAAAACAAACACGGTCAATACTTGTGCTCCAATCAGCACGACGACTAAAGATATCACCTTCCATGGCGACGACCCCTCATCGGGTAGCCATGCTAACAGGTGATTGACGTCAAATGTGCTAGTGCCCAGCGCTTAGAAGAGCACCCTCTTCTTGACCGTCTGCACCCATTAGAAGATGTAACACTGGGGGCTTCGCCGATCAACCCACTAGGGGCTTCGCCGACGGCCCGCCACTGGGATGCTTCTTCGGCCCGACGGAGCCTCTCGCCACCAAATCTTCTCGGCTGCTGCGGGAGCTCTTGTCGCGATCTTCTCGCTGCGGAGCTCTTGCCGCCCGATCTTCTCGCTGCCGAGCTCTGAGCTCCTCACGCGCCAGATCTTCTCGGCTGTTGGAGCTCCTCGCCGCGGATCTCTCTGGCTGCCCGAGCTCTCGCCGCGAGATCTTCTCGCTGCGGAGCTCCTCGCCGCATGAATCTTCTCCAGCTGCTCGCGGCTCTCGCCGCCAGATCTCTCTGGCCTGTTGCAGCTCTCGCCGCCAGATCTCTCTGGCTTGCTGGAGCTCTCCACCGCCAGATCTTCTTTGGCTTGACCTCCACCCCATAGCATTGCTCCTGTCAGTAGGCCGATCCTGCTGTAACTTTTATTGCCGCGGTAGACCCTGTAAAAGTTATGACAAAACATGCAACAGGGGCTCGATTTTCTCGACCCACCACCCATTGCACCGTGGAAAATATCATCCAGCCAAGCGCTGCACTGGTCCGGGTCACCTGAGGCAGTATCAGCCGACAATAGGACCCATACCATTGGCCAATAGGCTACCGAAGCGGTAACAACACGCTACCCAACCAATTTACGGCAAAGGACCAAATCCCATGGAGCACAGGGGCCATAGGCCAAGTCGCCTACCAAAGCGCCCCAACGACTCTCCGAAGCAGTGCACGCCAGCCGTGCGCTCAGGGTGATGAGCCGATTATAAGAACACCGCTCATGCACCAACGATGATTCCACACCGAATCCAGGTAAGTCAACCATATGCATGCATGTAGGAACACTTTGTACGTTGTGTTTCTTGTATCACTACACGATAGATTTCTTTTTCTTTCTTTTCCATATGTATATATATATGCGTTTGCCTTGCAGGTTTACCCGACCTAGACTGCCCCTAAGTCGGGAGGGTCTTCACCCTCTTGTTAAACCCTGGTCATCCAAGTGGCCCAAAGTGGTCTGAAACCCTGGTCATCCAAGTGGCCCAGGATCGGTCTGAAACCCTGGTCATCCAAGTGGCCCAGAAGTGGTCTGAAACCCTGGTCATCCAAGTGGCCCAGGATCGGTCTGAAACCCTGGTCATCCAAGTGGCCCAGAAGCGGTCTGAAACTCCGTCATCCAGGTGGCCCAGAAGCGGTCTGAAACCCTGGTCATCCAGGTGGCCCAGAAGCGGTCTTAAACCCTAGTCATCTAGGTGGCCCATGAGCGGTCTGAAACCCTGGTCATCCAGGTGGCCCATGAGCGGTCTGAAACCTTGGTCATCGAAGTGGCCCATGAGCGGTCTGAAACCCTGGTCATCCAGGTGGCCCATGAGCGGTCTGAAACCTTGGTCATCCAAGTGGCCCATAGCGGTCTAAAAACCTTAGGGGGCAAGTATGGCACACGCGACGACCTCCTTTCGGGGAGCAGCAACGTCAGTCAACGACGGTCGAAGGGAGAAGCACTACTTCTTCGACATTGGCTGCCTACGGCGCCACCGGGCTGGTTTTCCACAACCGCCCGATTAGCTTGAGGACTTAGCTCCTCCGACGGCCAGCCAACCAGGTTGGCCGCCCCACACAACGACCCTCTCCATGAAGGGCCAGCGTGGTTATGCAACAACGAGAAACGTTCCTTCTCTATGCTGGCTGTCCTAATTACCACTTGGGCAACGCCACTAGGCTTTTCTCACAAGCCACAACTACTAAGCAGGCTAACACACACAGCCGCCTAAAACACAGCTAGAAGGCCACCACGCCTTCAACAAAGCTAAAACAACAACTCTTCAACTCATTTGGCAGGGCAAACAACAACCCAAAGAGCCGCCCGGTGACATCAACATACATGAACAACAAGCTAGCAATGATAGCTTTAAAGCTTAGTCGGTAACCTCATCTTCTCAAAGACCACGACCTCCTCTTGGCAAGGGCAAAGCAACCAACCCAGGACGTGTTTCGCAAAGCTTAGATGACAAATCGCGTCTCCTCAGGGCCAGTACTTCCCTTCACGGGAATGATTAGGATCCGGCGCAAATTAACACCAGTAGCCCTGACACTCAACTAGAAAGCAAAGCGGCATCCTCAAGGAGAGAGTCACAGAGATCGAGATCCCAGGCTTGGCCGTGGTCATGACATCGACCCATTGCTTGATCCGAGAGTCAATGGATACCCAGTTTCACTAACTGTGCTCCCTGGGGGCTTCTCACTCTTAGTCCCATTGGATGATTCGCCAACGACAAGAGCCCTTCCAAGGAGCGTAAGGTGCATCCTAGTGCTACAGCTCGGACGATCAGCTATCTTAAGACAAGTCACCTCCCGACCTCTCGAAGCGCGTCCTTACAGGAGATCTGATCTTGAGTTTGAGATCTTCCCTCCGTGCGCTCCTAGGTCTCACCTGAGACTCGAAATGCTCGCAACGGATCCGGTCAACAAGATTACGGCCAAATCGCTCTCGAATTGAGCACTTCGCCGGCCAATGAGATTTTTCGGCTTTGAATCGCTTCTCACGGATTTGAGCACTTCGCCGATCAACTTTTCCCGGCCAACAAAGATTTTCGGCTCAATCGCTCTCCGATTTGAGCACTTCACCGATAACAAATCCGGCCAACAAAAATTTTTGACTTTGAACTGCTCTCGGTTTGAGCACTTTGCGGTCAACTTTTGGTCAACAAAGATTTTCGGCTCAAAATCGCTCTCCGGTTTGAGCACTTCACCAGTTAGCTTTTCCGGCCAACAAAGATTTTATTTTCAGAATCGCTCTCGGTTTGAGCACTTCACCGTCAACTTTTCCGGTCCAACAAAGACTTCCGACTCAGAACTGCTTTCCGGATTTGAGCACTTCGCCAGTCAACTTTTTCGGTCAACAAAGATTTTCAGCTCAGAACTACTCTCTGAATTTGAGCACTTGACGAATCGCTCCCGTTCGAGCACTTTGGTTACTGTCCGGTTAACTACTTTTTGACTCCACCTTGCTCTCCGGATTTGAGTGCATTGGTCAACGAAATCTGAAGACCATATTTACGGCTCTATTCCGCTCTCCGGGTCAAGTGATGTGGTCAACCAAGTTGGTCAACCATCAATCTGGTTCCTTCCATTCTCTAGGACCAAACTTTTCGGTCAATGAATCCAGGTCAAGGGGAAGATATGACCAGCCTCATCCCATTATGAACATGTTGGAGGCCGAAAATTCGATCCACCGGCATGGGGGGCTAGTGATGGGTCCAATAACCCCGGGCCAATGGGCCAGGCCCGCAGCAAGCCCACAATCCAACTTCAAATTAAAAGTCCCATATTGCTTTTTGAGAAATAATACATCTGCAAACTCCACTATAAAAGCAAGCATCCTCAAGCATTGAAGGACAAGTGGGAGAAACCCGAAGAAGCTCCATAAGGCTCCATATGGCTCGGAGAATGGCGTTGCCGTTGCTAGCCGACCTAAAATTGTCGTTGCTAGCCGACCTCCAATGAGAGCAAAACTGGAGGCCAGGAGATCTTCGACTCTCCTCTCATCCAGGAGGCCCCTTCGCTCTCCGCCCGTCCGAGGCCCTCAGCCTTATGCAGCCAGGAAGGCCTGGGCCTCCTCTACAATCCGGAGGCCCTCTGCTCTCCGCCGGCACGGAGGCCCTCAGCCCTCCATCCAGGAGGCACAGAGGCCTTCGGCCCTCCTACAATCCGGAGGCCCTCAGCCCTCCATCCAGGAGGCACAGAGGCCTTCGGCCCTCCTACCGTCCAGAGGCCCTCAGCCCTCCGCCAACCAGGAGGCCTTCAACCCTCCATCTTGGAGTCACGATCCCTCTATCCCATAGCCAGGAGCTCGCAGTCTAAGAGTTGATCCTCCGCTCAGGTAACACAAATGCTTACTCACTAGTATCATTTAGTCCTTCTTCTTAAAGTCGCCCTCCGCGGGCGCAATTGTAAGCCGCCCCCCGCGGGCGCACCTCTAAGCCGTCCCTCTACGGGCGCACCTCCAAGCCGCCCTCAGTCAAAACACCTATAAGCTCCTCCGCGGCGCACCTCTAAGCCGCCCTCGGCCGGCACACCTAAAAAGTCGCCCCCTGTTGGGCGCACTCTGCTCCGCCTCCGCGGGCGCACCTATAAGCCGCCCCTATGCCGGGCGTACTTATAAGCCGCCCTCCGTGGGGGCACCTCCAAGCCGCCCTTCGTGGGCGCACCTATAAGCCGCCTTTACAGACTCCTCTCCAAACCGCCTTCTCATGGGTGTGGGTAAGTCGCCCCTCTGTCGGGCGCATTCATGGAGCTCAGGCCTCCAATTATATCCCTCTCACACTCCGCTCATTCTCGCATCTTACGTATGCATTCCTCCGTTTATTGCAAAAGATATCTGACTTGAGCGGAAAGTGTCGCTGGACAACCCCGCTCTGGGCTCGGCCTCTTCGTTTCTTGTTTGTTGTTTGTGTTGTGCAGGTTCTTGGTTATCAGCGACGGATATCGGACCCGATCCAGATCAACCCGCAACGGATAATTGGAAGGTTCCCTAACCCGTATAACAACCGGGGACCTGGGACGCAACAATATGTATATCTATTTTTATCAAAATTAATATATAAAGAAAATGGATAAAGGGGAAAAATTAAAATAAAATAGGATTTATATTTATTTTTAATAATTTTAATATAAATAATATACAAATAAATATATAAATAATATTTTTTAATAAATTTTTATATCATCATATATATTGTTTGACCGTATTTTATATTTCCCATCATCCTTATAATAGTATTTATAGTAGTAGTAGTTTTTAATTAGTAATAATATTCAATAATTTAAAAACAAATTCTTTTTACAAGCGGGTATAGTCACGTCCTAAATTTTAATTTCGTAATCAATTATTAATTAATCAATAACCATTTAATAATATTCAAACATAAATTTTACGATGATATCTTAATCAACCATAATTAAATAAATTAAATCATACATAGGAGCCAAAACATATGTCACGTCAATATCTAATTTTGACACTGACCCAAATTGTAATGTCGACTTACATAAAGAGTAATGCCTATCCAATATATAATTAGAGTATTCAAATTATAAAATATAACTAATAACATATTCTGATAATCGGCTACTAATTATCTGACACCCAACATCCCAAAATGATCATAAGACCATAATAAGTTAATTAACCAAGATTTAATCAATTGTTGTCAACCATTGGACAGTCTGCATTTTCACATTCTCAACCATAAATAATAATATTGAGACAACCGACATTCAATTTAACAAGTATAGCTATTGTCCAAATAATATAACCATCAATTACTATTGTTTGAAACCGAAATTAAAGATAAAATTAAAACATTAATTATATTAACTATTTTCCAAAAATATTAAACAACATTAAATCTATAAAATTCTAATCTAACCACTTTATAACAACCTAATTCATCATTCTTGTTTATCCGATAAGAATTCATACATCTCATCTGAGGGGATTAGTGAAACAATAAAGAGTGAATTAAAAGCTCAACAATATATATAATATAACAATGAAATATATATCTTTGCATTGAAAATATATCAGAATAATCAATATATCAGATTTCAATGGTATGCTATAAAATTTCATAACAATTGTATAAATTAGCTTATATAAAATTTTTAGGTTCATCTTATCATATTCTTAATTAATATGTCATTAAATTATGCTCAAATATGATTTTTCTTAAGAAACAGGGTCAATAAGTCTTACCAACTAAAAAAGTATACAATTAAAATTTGAGTTATATATGTTTCTATACAACTATAAGCACTATATTACTATTTAAGACTCACAGGTAGGCCGCCTATATATAACTCTATAGATGAGATTAACGCTACTTCATAGTCATGGATGATAAGTTTAGATATCAATATACTATTATAATATACTATCACATAGTATAATATACTACCCCGCTGAATTAAAACTATAGGCCAATACTTTTTTTAGGAAAATTCTATATTTTTTTTCTTAATTTATAATTTTTTCACTCATGAATAAAAATATTCATATTTCATAACATAATTATAGAGTTTTTCATATAATTCTATAATTTATTAACTCAAAACACTTATATTCCTTGTAAAAATTTTAGTTATGATAAATTATGAAATTTGGCGTACTAATTTAGTATGAAAGCAGCAAAAGATGTTGAAAATCAGCTTCATAAATTTATATAATAGTTTATTAAATACACAAAGAAGTTGTATATTTTTTTTCAGAACATTTAAAGCATTAAATATGTAAGAGGGCTCTTCATAAAATTAAGCATGCATAAGCATTAAACTAGGATTTCAGAATATGAATGAAGAGATATTGCACAATTTATCACATATATACTTGAACTTAGGAATGAAGTTTTATGCAATTTTGCTAAAAATGATAAGAAATTAAAATATATGTCCGACATAAATATTATACTTTAAATTTATATCATGTATGATTATTTGAATAAGAAAACGCTCAAAAAATTTAAAAATATTAGCAACAATAGAAAAAGAAGTTTGCAATATACTTACTTTCACTTAATTCTTATCAAAATCTAACTTGTATCAACTTAATTTGTACATTTATTGCTTCCTCTCTCTTTTTTCTCTCTATCTCTTCTCCTCGTTTGCTTCTCTCTCCTCTCTCAAACTATTTAGAGAAATGATAGAAAATGTGTTGGAAGATCCCTTATATACAAATGGGTGCTCAAGCATTACTCGGGCACAAGTCAAGCACCATGCTATTAGTTTGTCGCACTCGAGCGTAGCTCGAGCATACCTCCAACGGCTACATTCTGCTAATGATTGCTCAAAGTAGCCCTCAATGGAGTCTCGGACGTTGATTTTATTGCTTTTGCACTCAGGCACCTGTCAAGCTTTCCTCAAGTATCAAATTATCCGATCCAATTTTGACTATTAACTCAACTTCTATTATCCTTTGATATTAATTTTAATTATATTGATTTAATTAATTATAAATACCATAAATTAAGGACTCCAACTTTACATGTGTTTTATTACTAGATATTACGAGTTGAATGACTTTATTTAAATACTTTAAATTTTGACATCTATTATTTTTGATAATGTTGAATTTTTTAAATATCTCTTCTTTTTTGCTTCTACTCATGTCTTATTTTCACACTCTTCTTTTTTCTATTTCCCTTTTGTACTCGTCATTTTTTTTATAATTGTTGTTACCGTCACCGCTTATATCAACTATGATTTATTCATTCTCATACCAAAATTATATTTTGAAAATCATATGCATCAATGCATTCTCTTGCATCCTCCTTATATTTTTTTATTTTCTGAGAAATATTTCTAATTTGAGTATTATAAGATAAATCGGAAAATGAGTTTTACTAATTTTCTGACATCTTATTTATAAGTTGTGGCATGCATATTTCAGATTAATAAAGATGGAGACCAAACCCACTCCAATTTGACCTGCGATGGAAGATATAATGATTCCATAATCCGTACAATAACCTAAAAATAAGGGACGCATAATTGGCTTCGTTTGTGAGAACAACTAAAAAGTCTTTTCACCTAACAACAAAGAAATAAACACGGTTAATACTCGTGCTCCAACTAGCATGTCCGCTAAAGATATCTCCTCCCATGGCGACCACCCTTCCTCAAATAGCCATGCCAATGGGCGACCGACACCAAACGTACGAACACCCGGTGCTCAGCTAAGCACCCTCTTCTAGACCCTTTGCACCCGTTTGAAAGCGCAACACTGGGGGCTCCGTCCTTCAGTTTCAGGATAGTCGAAGAAGATCAACATCTCAGGTATGAGCCATTGCACCAGCCAGAGGCGCACCGCCCGTGGCAACAACCTCCCGTTGGGTAGCCATATGAATGGACAATCGACCCCAAGCATGCAAGCACTCACTGTCCAACCGGGTGCCCTCACTGTTCAACTTTCAGGTGATCAAAGAAAGTTAGCATCCTCAGAGGATCAGCCGGCTTGATGACCTCAAGGCCCCGACGGCCTCGAACGCCAAGGCCCAACAACAACCAGAGAGCCGACCTAGCAATGACATATGGAGTGAAAGCCCAAAACGACAACACCTTTCATCGGTCCGTTGCATAGCAGCGAATCCCAAAGAAGCTATCGCGATTCTCGCAATGGGTGCTCAACATGTTCGGCCCACTACTCATTGCATTATAGTAGGCATTGTTTGGCCAAACACCATACTAGTCCAGGGTATCTGAGGCCGTATTAGCCAACAACGGAACTCAAACTGCTGGCTATTGGACCACCCAGCACAGTAGTAAGGCGCTGCTCGGTCATTTCATGGTGGAGGACCACATCCCACGGAGCATAGAAGTCGTAGGCCAAAGTGCCCGCCAAAGCACCTCAACAACCCTCCAAAGCGGTGCATGTCAGCCGTGCACCCGGGAAAGTGAACCAGTCCCAAGGGCATAGCACACCACCCACCGCAAAGAACCTACAACGATTCCACACCGAATCCAAGTAAGTTTCGCATACATCATACTGCTTGCTTGAACTACGTTGTTATTAGCAGAATAATCATTTTACATACTCATGCGAATGCCTGTATATTATCTCATTGCATCAAGCAATCTAAACTATCCCTAAACCAGATGAATTCATATTCACCTGTTACAAAACCTCAGCCCTGAAACAAGTAACCCATAGACGGTCGAATTTAAACATTAGTTACACAAATCGAGCAGCCCTAGACGGTCGAATTTAAACCTTAATCTCATCACCGAGTGACTCATTTGCAGTAGAATACCCAAACCCAGGAACTCTTGGAGCTCCCAGCCTAGCAGCCACTAAAACCTTAGGGGACTTCTACAGCAAGCGTGCAACGACCTCCCTCTAATGAAGAGAGTGCCCTCAGTCGACAATGGTTGGTAGACTAGGAACAGATGCGCATGAGCAATGATGTCCTTGGACAGGACCGAGCGCCAACAGGGTAATGTGTGGATGACGGCCTACGACTCTACTATAGCACGGCTGCTGTGATTATGAAACCCAGCTAGCCCTAACATGGCTCACCCCTAGGCGTGCGATGACATCCTACTTACAAGATAGAGAATTTCACGGAATGAAGATGCCACGAAATTCCTTCCCCAAGGGAACGAGTGCCATCGGGCAAAGGCACCTTAGACAAACCTAGCGATGATAGCTTTAAGGTTTAGCCGGCAACCACATTTCCTCAACGCAGCGACCTCCTCCCCACAGGAGTGAGAGCAATTGGCCTAATGTATTCGATCGAATCCAATGACAACAGCACTCATGATCGGCCGGCAAGCGAGTTCTCCCTGTGCCACAAACTCCTCCCGACAAGAGCAAGTGTAGCCCGGGTTGTACACCCAGGTAGACTCAAACGGAAATGACGACAACAACGCTCACTCGACTTTCCATCTCTCTCACCGCTCAGCCTCCTGGACACGTCCTCACAGTAAGGCGATCCGATCTAAAGCCCAAGGCTTTCCCTTTATGAGCTCTCAGATTTGGCCTAATACTTTGACCATTCATGGTCGATGCCAGCGGTTCGTTCTAGTACTGAAGTCTACTGGGGGCTCATCGCCCACGGTCCATCCAAACGAGTCACTCTTGCCCAAGTCGACCAATGAAGACTTATCAGCGCTTGGCCTCCTCGACGACTCTCCAACATCCAAGACAGACTTCAGATGTATCCCTATATCATCAACTTCAAGCAAGGAAAGACAATTCCTGCCGATCTCGGCTTGTGGTTGTACGGGCTTTGTGCCAACTCCGAGTTCTCATATTACTTAGTTGGTGAAGATGATTCTTGAAGTAAGGTATAAAGGGCCCCTCCATTTATCACTAGAAGAGGACATCCACCAGCATTAAGTCAATGGGATCACACATGATGATGTCCCATCACAACATGCCAGGGGTTAAATTCTCGAACATCCCGACATGGGGGACTAGTGATGGGTTTGGTAAAATTTGGATCGGCCCAACTTGAGTCCCATAAAAAAACCTCTCAACCCAGATTAGTCCCTGCGTGGCTCGTGGTCTAGCCGACATCGGCCCAACAAACACAATTTAGAATAGGCCATAGCACAGCCCAAAAGCTATAACTCAGCAGATCTATAAAAGCCCACACCAAATGTCCCACATCACCTAAACAAGATAAACCATTTTGCGGACCACACTATAAAGTCTGTTGTTGTAGTAGGCTCCCTTAAGTCCTAGATTCCTTAGCAAATCTGTAACAATCACACAAGCTATATTTTAGGATTTGGGTCTCCATCCCAACATCGCCATCCTCCTCCCTCTCAGGGAGAAATCCTATCCCCTTCTCCCTCCCGGGAGAAGGCACCTCCGTGGAAAAGGCACTATCCTCCTCCCTAGGAGGCGGCCTCCCTCCTTCCACGGGTGCTCCATCCAAGGAGCTTCCCTTGTAAGAGCCCTCCTTCCAGGTGTCCTCCATCCAAGAGCCCTCTTTATAAGGAGCTCTCTATCCACGACGTCCTCTATCCAAGGAGCCCTCCATTTTCGGCGCATCCATCCAAGGGCCCTCTGTCTAGAGAGCCTCCATCCAGGAGCCATCATTCTAGGGAGTCCTTTATCTAGGGAGCCTTCTGCCTAGAGAGCACCCCGTCCAAGGAGCTCTCCTTCCAAGCACCCTCCATCCAGGAGCACTTCTTCCATGGAATCCTTTATTTAGGAGCCCTCCTTCTAGGCACCCTCCATCCACAGGCCCACCAACCTGAGAGCCCATCATCCAAGAGCCCTTCTTCCATGGAGTCTTCCGTCCAGGGTCCCCTTCCAGAAGCTGCCCTTCCAGGTGTCTTCCATCTAGGGAGCCCTCCATCCCGAAGCCCTCCTTCTTGGCTTCCACCATCCAAAAGCCGCCCTTCTTCTAGGAGGCCTTCGCCACTTCCACGGGCCATGCCGTCCATCTAAGAGGTTCGCCATCCAGATGTCATGACGTCCATCTAAGCACCCTCCCTCCAAGAGTAGCCCTCCTTCTAAGGAGCCTTTTCCCCTTCTAGGGGCCATACCGTCCATTCAAGGGGCCCTCCATCTAGACGTCATACCGTCCATTCAGGCATCCTCTTTTCAGGGGCTATGTCATCTATCTAAGAGGCCTGCCATCCAAATGTCATACCTTTCATCCAAGCACCCTCTATCCAGGATCTGCCCTCCTTCTAAGGGTTATGCCTTCCATCTAGGAGGCCCACCATCCAAACGTCATGCCATCCATCCAAGCACCCTCTTTTTAGGAGCAACCCTCCTTTCAAGGACCATATCGTTCATTCAAGAGGTTTACCATCTAAACGTCATACCGTCCATCCAAGCGCCCCACTTTTAAGAGTAGCCTACATTCTAGGAGGCCTTCCCTCCTTCCGGGGGTTATGCCGTCTATCCAAGAGGCCTGCCGTCTAGCCAAGAGGCCTGCCATCTAGATATCATGCCATCCAATCAGGCGTCCTCCATCCAAGAGCTGCCCTCTTTTTAAGAGGACTTCCCCCCTTCCAGGGGCCATACCATCCATCCAGGAGTTCCGCCATCTAGACGTCATGCCGTCCATCTAGACACCCTCCTTTTAGGAGCAACCCTCCTTCCAGGGGGCCTTCTCCCTTTCTAGGGGCCATGCCTCCATCTAAGATGCCTACTATCTAGATGTTATGCCGTCCATCCAGGCACCCTCCTTCAAGGAGCAACTCTTCTTCTATGGAGTCTTTCCTCCTTTTAGGGGCCATACTATTCATCTAGGAGGCCTACCATCCAAACGTTATGCCATCCATCCAAGTCCCTCCATCTTGGAGCTGCCCTTCTTTTAGGAGGCCTTCCCTCCTTCCAGGGGCTATGCCGTCCATCTAGGAGGTCTACCATCCAGATTTCATACCATCCAAGTAACCTCCATCTAGGAGATGCCCTCCTTCTAAGATCTGCCCCTTAGTCTGAGGCACCTCAAAACCACTTTTTAGTAAGGCACACCTCTAAATCGTTCATCAACCGGGTACACCTCTAAGTCACCCATCAATCGGACACACCTCTTCTAAGTCGCCCCTAGTCGAGACACACCTCTAAGCTACCCCCTAGCCGGGTGTATGTATGAGCTAACCTTCAGTCAAGTGCCCATTCATACTCAATCTCTGGTCATATGTATCCACGTATTTTATTATATCCTCATTATACCTTTCTATTTTTTGAGAAAGATTTTTAAATTAAACGTCAAATGATAAACCGATGAGTGAGTCATTCCAATCCTCTGACCTCTTATTTGTAAATTGTGGTGCATTGGTTCTAGGTTAATAGAAATGAAAATCAAACCCACTTCAATTTGACCCATAATGGAAGATAAAGTGGCTCCCTAATTTGTATAATAACCAAAAAATAAGTGACGCATCATTAAGTAACCACTTAGAGTAGGATCATTGGCCCGATTCATTGTTATCATAGCCCACCTGAAGTTGACTTGTGAAGACTATTTTTGGTTCAGCTGGTTAACCATCTATTGATGGTTTTATTGCTGGTTTTTAACCAATGAAATGATAATATATTGTTACCACAACCTGAAAAACTTAGTTTTTATTTGGCAAACAGTAAAAAATGGGAAAAGAAGCACAACCATTGGATGAAGAGAAAAGCAAAGCTACAGCCTAGCCTAAAGTAGAGAAGAAGAAGGTGGTTACTGCGTGAAGTGGAGAATAAAATTGAGTCTAACAGCTTTTTGTTGCGACCGGACTGCTTATTTAAATTGTGAGAAAAAAATCAACAATACACAAGTACAAAATAATCACAAATAATAAAGCAAAATACAATTTTTATGTAAAAAATTTCATTTTGAATAAGAAAGAAAAATCACGATATTAAAAATCTAAAAATATCTCTACTATGTAATATTTTGGTTATACAAACCCCAAATATAGGTCACAATACCTTATGTCAAAATAAGTTCAAATAGTAGAAAATATAAATTAAAAATAAGAAATAAAAATCAATAAACGTTCTTCTCAGTGTCAAGAGCAACGTACCCAAGGTCGGCGGAAACTAGAACTCAATTCAAGACTCAAACGATTGCACGAATCTTCCTCTTATCTCTTTTCTATTTCTTTCTCATCTTTCTCTCTCACAATCGGCATTCTAAATGCAAGTGTATTAACCTTAAAACGCGTTGGTGCATTTTTCTGCTGCGAGCTACACTCGATCTCCCGTCAGGCATGCCTCAGGTGTGCGTTCATTGTTTTCCGCGCTCGAGCGCCCCTCGGGCACACCTCGAGCATGAGTTCACTATTTTTTCAGCTTGAGCTCCTCTTGGGCTTGCCTTGAGCGCAATGTCACTAATTCGGTGCTTCAGGCCTTTGTTGCACTTTATTGCACGTGCGAAGCGTGCAACAAAAACTCATAATTCATACCACCAATTTAGCACGTCAAATGGGTATGAGTTCAAATGAGAATAACCCATAACCCAATACTTTTTTACTATGATTGACGATTCAAGCGGTTGATTGACAAATTGGTGTGGTTTTGATAATATTGGCATGATTCCGAACTTTCTAGTTTGACAAATCCACGTGAATTCAAAGGTCTTGGTAATGATTTCTTTATCCATCCGGTTTTGATCTTTACACAACCTCACGTCTTCCGAATTTTTTAATCCAAATTGCCACTTTAGATGGTCGTGAAATTAGTAGGACATTCCTAACCATCTTGTTGCAAAAGTGACATATTAAGCAATGTATTTTCGTTTGATACTAATGTAGCAAATTCGCTAGGGTGATCCCTCTAACTTTGGTCTACAAATTAGGTTTTTTCAAATTTTCTTTTGGTTAACATATCAGCCTCTAAAAACATTGACTTTTGATGCCTTTGATCTTTTAAAATTGCTCAAAAATCGCCTAACAATCTATCCTTTTCTTAGTTGATTGCTTGAAAGATCATGCTAACAATCACCTAACAATTTAATTTTTTAATCCAAATTGCCACTTTAGATGGTTGAGAAATTAGTAGGACATTCCTAAACATCTTGTTGCAAAAGTGACATATTAAGCAATGTATTTTCGTTTGATACTTATGTAGCAAATTAGCTGGCGTGATCCCCCTAACTTTGGTCCGCAAATTAGGTTTCTTTCAAATTTTCTTTTGGTTAACATATCAGCCTCTAACAACATTGACTTCTATTAGCTTGATGCCTTGACAGAATGATCTTTTGAAATTGCACAAAAATCGCCTAACAATCTATCCTTTTCTTAGTTGATTGCATGAAGGATCATGCTCTAGCAACATTACTTTTTAACAATATGACCTATTTGATAATATGGCTCTTTGATAGTATAATTTGTTTGACAATACCGCCTTTTGATAGTTTTCTTCTCACAATCAAGCTCTACTGACAATTTAGAGACTGGCATTCAAGTTCGAGTTTTGATGTTTCGTTGCTTGATCCATCAAATATAAGTGTATTTATATACGTACGACTTGGATTGGTGTGATTCAATTCAAGTTCATGAACAATAACTTGACTAAAAATGTGATATAAATTAATAAGTAAATCGTAACTAAACCGCTCATATGACGTACTGTTATTTGTTATTGGCTGTGATTTGGTTTAAATGGTTTGAAAATATTTTATTCACCATGATTTTTACATAGACATAATGGGAGGTTAAAAATACAACTGGGGCACAATTGTTTTTAAATCTTTTTGCATATTGTTTTGCCAACTTTAACAGCTTATCCTGCCATCAATAATACCTAGTTACTTTATAATGCTTATATTCTCTCTACAAATTGGCCAAAAAATCCATTAATTTTAATGTAAGTATGACACAGGAGGGCATTTGGGACTTCCATGGAGAGGAAAAAGGCAAGAGAAAGAGGGGGAGATAGGGACGTAAAGACTCAATTGGGGATGTAAAAAACTACATTTTAATTGTATATTTGTTTGGTATATGGAAATAAAAGTGAAAATTAAATAAATATTATTATAAATATAGTATCAATAGATATAACATCATTATAAATATAGTAAAATCCAAAATAACCTAAAGATGAAATCAATGACATATTTATAGGTTACTGAATTCATCAAACACAACTGTTTCATTAAAATCAATTGAAGGAGACATGGAAAAAATAACCTGATTGAATCAACTAAATCGTCCCGTCGTCTTCTTGTAAGTATACCACTTCGCAATGAACAGGTACACGATGAAGTTGAGCACGCTGAGAATCGCAAGAACCCAATAGAAATAGTCCAGGTGTCCCCTGTTCAGATTGTCTGGGATCCATCCAAGCTTCCCGTTCCTTGTGGTAATGCTTGTCACGATCGTCACGAGCAAACTGCTTAAATAGTTCCCCAGAGCGACCGTCGTGAGAGAGAGAGCTGAGCAAAAGCTCCTCATGGCGTCAGGTGCTTGATCGTAGAAGAACTCCAGCTGCCCAATAAAAGTAAAAACTTCGGCACAGCCGATGAGGAAATACTGGGGCACTTCCCAGAAGATCGACATCGGAACAGTCTTGAGGTCATAGTAGTCGTGCCTCTTCACCATGTCAAGCCTCACGACTTCGAGAACTCCAGCAGAGATCATTGAGAAAATTGAAATGACTAGCCCAATTCCCATTCTTTGAAGCTGCGTGAAACCGCGCTCGTTGCCTGTGAGCTTCCTAACAAAGGGGACAATCAGGCGGTCATATACTGGGGCCCAGAAGAGGACGCTGAGGGTGTCAAATATAGAGAGTGAGGCTGAGGGGATCTTGAAATTTGGGCCTATGTGTTGGTCCATGATGTTGCCCTGTAGCACAAACATGGTGCTCATTTGACTGTATACGGTTGCAAACACGATGCCCGTGGCCCATATGGGGAGCAATCTGATCAGGCCTTTGAGTTCCTCAACCTGTGTAACCGTGCAAAGCCTCCATGGATCCACTGAGCCCTTAATGTCATCCGTCTGAATTGGGATTGCAGCTTTGTCAAAGAATCTGAAAACCGGGCAACATTTATTATGAGAGTAAAAATTAGGGAAGCTCAAAGAAGGCATTATATTGCCATAATGTCATAAACAATAGTCCAATGTACGACGCTTGTGAATCCCAAAGACTATTAAATGTTACATTGCGTGAAGTATCCAAGACCACGAATGATATATTCATATTATAAAGCACATTTTTTTTATTGAAAAAAATTGAGAACTTAAGTCATGAAAGACTCGAGATGATCCAACATATAGTTTCTCAAAACCATTTATCTGAAAAAACGAAGCACCCTTGTTTCAATTCCAGGGCTTACAAGAAAAACAAGCCAACAAACAAGTCAACAGCGAGGATTTTTTTTTGTTCCAATAACATAAAGGAAATGATAAATATTATAGAAGAGAATCAGGGTAAGTGCAAACTACAAACCGTAAGTATTCTGTGTGCTCAAGCTTGCGGCTACCTTTGATGTTGGATTCCTCATCAGCAGTTTCATATAGAAGACTTTTATCATATGGAACTTTTATGTTGATTTTCCTAAACGATGAGACCACAACTTGGAAAATTCGAGTCAAAGGGCTCCCTCCAGGCTTCTGAAGCCGATACAATCGAGACCCAGAGAAAAAGGACACCACTGCAATAGCCATAGCAACAGCAGGTATCCCAAAGCCCCAATCCCAGCCAACGTGGGTTTGGATATAGACCAAAACCGAGGAGGCAATAAGGGCACCCACATTGATGGAAAAGTAGAACCAATTGAAGAAAGAACTTTTCTTTTTCCTCTCATGCTCATCGGTTTCATCAAATTGATCTGCACCAAAGGATGAGACACATGGTTTGATCCCACCTGTCCCCAAGGCGACCAAATAAAGAGCTGCAAATGTGACAGCAGCTTGTCCGGTTGTTGAGTCACATCCATTGCTGTCACACAACGGTTTTAATCCTTTGACAGATGCAGAGAGAGTCAAAAGAACCATTCCCTACAACAAAAGAACTTCATAATTTCAAGAAAAGAAGTATTCGGTTTCACACAACAATATGTTTAACTAATTGAAGCTTCAATTTGTATGGGATAAAAACATGGAGGTTGAATCTAACTTACAAAAACATAAATAATTGAGAAAATAGCGATTGTCCAGTATCTTCCCCAGTAGGAATCGGCCAGAAAGGCTCCGAGTAGGGGCATGATATAACAGGTTCCTGACCAGTTATTGACATTTTTAGAGGCGGAAACATTGCTCTCATTAAGGCGCTGCTGAAGATAGTTCACCAGGTTTGTACTCATACCATAGTATGCCAATCTCTCAGAACATTCATTCCCTGCCAAATAATATAAAGCAGACTAATATCGTTGCCTTGATCATCATAAACACTTACAAATTAAATAAAAAAAATGAAATAGTTGTAAAAATGTCTGAGTTAGTTAAATTTCGAAGATTACCGAGAATAAAGGGGCAGGCCTTCCAGTTTCCAGTAGTCTTCTTATTAGCTGCATTTTTATGTATATCCAGAGTCCCATCTTTAGTATAAATATCGGCCTCTTCCATCACCATATTAGCTTAGTTATCTGCATGAACACTCACCTATAATGACTTGCCCACAGTCCAAGCACATATTTTCTTAATAATTTGCATGGTGTCCAAATTAAAAGAGTTAAAGGCATTGAGTCACAATGCACCAGTCATACCAGCTCAAAAGTTTTATTAATTTGTTTCACTCGATGGGAAAAATTCACATGAAATGAAGCTAGAAATAACACAACCAGCAACTCTATACAAGCACAACGTGGGATTTTACATTTGTTTTGTGGGATTGAAAAACATAAAATGAGGTAAAGCGAATAACATTGACCTTTTTTGAATTTCACTTTCTCTACTCCCCTTAGCCCCAAAAGCCCATAAATTCATATGGAGGTGATTTTACCCAGATGGAAACTAAATATAATATTCAAATACTGCCATAACTTTTTTCATTCATCCCTTTAAGAGTGCAAGGCTGATTAGTGACATCTTAAAAACTTTACAGAATTGATGATTAGTCACACTTTTTTTTTTTTTTTTTTTTTTTTTTGTGCATGTGTGATTTCGGCAAATAGGCAAGACAAATTGTTTCCCCAAAGGGGGGAAGGAATTGACTGAACACCTCTGATATAGTGGGAATTTCACCCACTATTGATAGAAATCAGTTTTTTTATCCCAAATGCATCGACATCCCCTTTTTTTTTCCTTTTAATTCTAGTTATTGACATGGGAATGCTGTAAGGAAGATCAGAGATAGAATAAACTACATGTGCCTAATCCCTCTCCCCCTAGTTAACATGCATTTCTCTGTCAGCTGATAGTACTGCCTTCAAAAAATATTCAATGCTCTTGTCTAAAATGGACCTCAAAGCCAACTATTTTGATCACAAAATTCTAAATGGAAATCAATTATCAATCCTTTCACTTAGTAACATCCAAAATCATCCATTGAAATTCCATTTCTACTATCATAGTTTTGACTGACAAGTAGTCAACATTTTAATCCAAAACCAGATTGCCCCAAACATTTTAATCTAAAGTAGTCAACAGCATGCCATACAAGTTTCTTGGTTGGAGCCATACACAAATGAAATGGAAGTGTTGTTATGGTCCTCATAGTGGGGATGCTCTTATATGCATCTAATGATTTGGATTAAAAGTTAAGTGAATAAGTGATGAAAATTATATTAGGTAATTTAACTGACTATTCAATCTTTTACCATGTATACATCCATTTATAATCGTAATCACTGGTTAGACATGGGAGTCTTCGAGGACCATAACAGCTCTCGTGAAATGGAGGATGTAAAGCACCAAGACCCGGGAATTTATAATGCCCATAAGATGAGGGCAGTCCATTATTCTTATTTGGATGAGTCCAAAGGAGACACGGGTTTTATTTAATTAATTCTTGGTCCTAGAAATAGATATCTAATTTTACAACCTTTGACTCCGAGAGCCCAAAAGGTTGTTTGAAATAACACAACTTACACGTCGCCATCCTCCACATTTTTTACAATACTTGCACAAAATAGTATAAAAAAGTACTCATGGTAAGATAAGGTTATGGGAGTAACACTAAAGAAGATATTCAGTCCAAACGTCTTTCTAAAACTGCCATGAAGCAGTGGTTAAGATGGGCACGATTGAGGACTATGACTAATAACTTACTGTTTATATTTGCAATCAATCAACGCGGCATATAATAATAGGTCGAACCCACCATCTTTAATGTTGATTTGTATATTGGTTGGCAGCGCTAGCAAAACAACAGCAGGAGCAATTCCCTTCTAAGAAAGAATTTTCCTATTTTATTCCATTAAACTATCAATGTTGATTTTAAACAACAAATGGTGGTTCCTAAGTAATACAAGGTATGTGATGTACTGGTAATAAAAATTGATATTATATTGTCAAAATTAAAAATCTTAATTACGCCCTTGCGAGACTCGGAAGAAAATTCCCGTAATCAATGGATAAACCAGAATAAAGTTTCAGCCGTAAAGCATCAATAGATTAGATATGCACTAGATTAAACGACAAATAAATATACTGTCATTGACAAAGCAAGAAGGTCAACAGAGAGAAAATAAGTCAAGCCTCATCCACAGCATTATTGCCACTCTAGAATTCATAATGACCTAAAAATCGGCAGAAATATTTTAAATTACAAGATTTCCGTAAATCAATCAGAGAAAATATTAAGAAAACTCAAGATTTCGCCGCAGATAGCCTGGACGAATACAGAGAAATCCTAACTCGCACAGCAGAGGCAAAAGAGATTAAGAGGGAAGAGGAATTAGGAAGGTGATAGAAAGGGAAACTATACCAGAATTTAAAAGTGGAGATGATGAAATCAGAGTGCTTATTAAGAAATAGAAGCCAAAGAGATGATTGAATGTAGCAAAAGAGAAGACAAACGGGGGGGACAGAAGCGGGAATTGCAAGAACTAAAGAAAACAGTAACGTGGAGACATACCTTTTGCGGTTGAAAAATAGAAGACGAAATCAAATATCTCTATAACAAAATCGCCGGATCGGCGGCGGTGTGGTGGTTTGTGCAGAGGAGGAACTGATGGCGAGTCAAACCAGAGCACCGAGTTGGGAGTCGAGTTCCCACTCGGGTACTCCCCACTATGAAAGGAGAGAGAAAGCAAGTGCGGTGGATTCCGTAAGCGTGCACGGTCATTATATAGATTCGGGAGATTCCTTTTTTAATATTTTAATAATTTATTTTTAATAAAATAATTATAATTTAATTATTTTTTAAAAAATAAAATTAAAATTAAAATTAATTATTTTAAAATATTAGATTATAATTATTTATTTAAAAATAAATAACTAATATTAAAAAAAGTAAATAATTTTATCCTTTTAATAGGTTGAGCCTCTCTAATCCATCTTTACATATAATATCTTTGTCCGAGTCGCGTATATTCAAAATGGCAATAAATTGTCTCATTATATATATTATCATTTGTCACAATCAATTATAATATATTTATATTTTTTATGTAACATATTAAAATTAAAATAATATATATATTAAATAATTTTTATAAATAAAAAAATCATTATAAATAAATTATAGATAACTAAGATCTATAACAATGTTGTTTATATATATCATATAAATTTATACATATAATTGTTAGGATTAAAATTATAAATTTAACTGTAATATATTATTTATTTATCTAAATTTTAAATTATTATATTTATGCAATAATAAATAGATACGCTTATAAAGTCAATCGACATCAATCAAATATATATATATTAGATAATTATATATTAATAATTAAATTAAATCTTTTTATTAATATAACAAAATATTTTTAATTAAATCTATTATTTATATAATTACTTAGTTATAAAACATTATTAATTTTATAATTTATGTGGGCACATTTCTCTAAGCCAATATTATCACACGTGAAATTTCAAGAAAGTAAAATTGTATTTCTTTTTTAATTATTAAATTTGACAATTATTTAATATTTTTGACATAAAAAAATCTTAAATATGATCTCCTACGTCTATACAGAATGCCTATTATCCCTACGACGCAGGAAGAAACAAAATCTCACACAAGCTCCTCAAATAAAAATAAAATAAAATATTAATTTATATAATAACATATAAATAAAAAATATTATATTTATTATTAATATATATCTATTCAAAATAAATTTAATTTTTATTTATTATTTATTCAAACTAAACAGTATATGCAATTATTTTATTAATATCAGATTAAATACAATTAAAGAGTTTATTCTTTTAAAAAATAAATATATTTAAATTTTTAATAGTAATTATTTGATATAAATTAAATAATTATATTATTTTTATTAAAAATAATTTTTTAAATAAAAATTTTAATTATTTAATATTAATTAAATAATTATAATTAATCGGGATTAAAATTATAACTCCCTCAAAGAGATAGGGATACCAAATTCCTTGTCAAATATGAATGTTCAATGGAGACGTTTTCAAGTTGACAATTGATAGCTCATGAGCATTAAATATTGAAATTTCAACTTTGAAAGTCGCCCATTCATACATTATTTGCCGAATAAAAAATTATAAAATGATCAACAATAATATATAATTTTGGTGATAAAAATAATAAAAAATATTAATTAATATTTTTAATAATATTATATAATAAAAAATAAAATAATATTATATATTTAAAAAAATAATTTTGAATGAGATATAAAAACATTTATGCTATGGATAGGCCTGTGGAATATTATTATCTGGTAGACATTAATAATTACGCATTCCAAGAAATATTTATCTAATAAAAATATTTTTTCCTAATAAAAAATAATATCTTTGTAAAATAATGTCTTATTTGTTCATATAAAATAAAATTGATTCCCCTTTAATATATTTTCTTCATGTTTGGTACATATAATAAAATTAAAATATAATATTTATGTATCCTTATGTATATCTAATGTATAAAATAAAATAGGATTTATATTTATTTTTAATAATTTAAATATAAATAATATTTTTTTAATAAATTTTATATGATCATTTATATTGTTTGATGATATTATATATTTCCCATCATCCTCATAATAATATTTATAGTACTACTTTTTAATTAGTAATAATATTCAATAATTAAAAAATAATTTCATTTTACAAGCGGGTGTTGTTATGTCTCAAATTCTTATCTCGTGAGCAATTATTAATTAATCAATAGTCATTTAATAATATTTGAATATAAATTTTACGTCGATATCTTAACTGATCAAGATTAAATAAATTAAATCATATACATAATCCAAACACATGTGTTGCGTCAATATGTGACCTTGACGTTAATCTAAATCATGACGTTGATCTTATATAAAGAGTTATGCCTGTCCAATATATAATCAAAGTATAAAAATTACGAAAATAAAAATCATAATATATTCTAATATCCGATATCTAATCATCTAACACCCAACACCCCAAAATAATCATAAAACCACAATAAGTTAATTCACCGAGATTTGATCAACTATTGTCAACCGTTGGAGAGCTAGTATTTTCACATTCTCAACCACAAATAATAACATCAAAATGACCGACATTCAACTTAACAAGTACAGCTATTATTCAAATAACATAACTATCAATTACTATCATTCGAAATTAAAATTAAAGCTAAAATTATAACATTAAGCACATTAACAATTGTCCGAAAATATTAAACAATATTAAAATTCATAAAATTATAATCTAAACACTTCATAATAGCCCAATCATTCATTTTTGTTCATCCGATAAGAATTCGTACATTTTATCTAAGGAGGTTTGTAAAACTGTAAAGAGTAAGCTAAAAACTCAATAAAATATATAATATAACAACAAAACATATATCTTTATATTTAAAATATATCAGAATGATTAATATATCAGATTTTAATAATCTACCATAAAATTTCATAATAATTATATAAATCAGCTTATATAGAATTTTTAAATTTATCTTATCATGTTCTTAATTTATGTTATCAAATCATGTTCAAATCTGTTTTTTTTAGGGATCAATGCTAATAGGCCTTATAAATTAAAAGAGCAGATAATTAAAACCTAAATTATATAAATTAAAAAAAAAGATAATTAAACCCGATATTGATATATAATATATTAAGATATATTATAATATGCTACTTGTTGAATTATAACTATGATCCAATACATATTCTTAGAAAATTTTACACTTTTCTTCCTAATTTATAATTTTCTCACTCTTGGATAAAATGTTCAGATTTCATAATATAATTATAAAGTTTTTTACATAATTTTATAATTTTTTAACTTAAATTTATTAAATATGTAGAGAAGTTGTATATTTTTCTCAATACATTTAAAGCATACAAATTATAGTTTTTAAATATGTAAGAGGACATTTCATGAAATTAAGCATGCATAAGCATCAAATTAAAATTTCAAAACATACATGAATAGATATTACATAATTCATCACATATATATTTATACTTGAATTTAGGTATGAAATTTTATGTAAATTTTCTACAAAATGATAAAAATTTAACATACATATTTAAAATTTACTTTAGATCAATTTAAATTAAAAGATTTTGAAAAGATTAACAACAATAAAAAGAAAAATTTAAAATGTACTTATCTTTACATAATTCTTACCAAAATCTAGTTTAGATCAACTTTTCATTGTCTGCTTCTCTCTACTCTCTCAAACCATCTATAAAAATGACAGAAAATGAGTCAAAAAATTCCTTATATAAAAAGTGGCGCTCAAGTACCACTTAAATATAAGTCAAGCATTATGTTACTGGTTTGCTGCGCATGAGCGTGGTTTGATGGTACTTTGAACGGCCACAATTTGTCAACAACCACCTGAAATGGCTATTAGGGGAGCCTTAAACGTTGACCTCATGACTTTTTACACCCGGGCCCCAATCAGGCCCCCTCAAGCACGGAGTTATTGGATTTAATTTTAACTTTAATTTTTATCATCATTTGACTTTAATTTTAATTATATTAATTTAATTAATTATAATTATCATAAATTAAAAATTTGAGCTTTATAAATGTTTTATTATTAGATTTTACAGTTTGAATGACTTTATTTAAATAATTTAAAATTTGACATCTATTTATTTTTGATAATATTAAATTTATTTTATGTATCTTCTTTTTTGTTTCTACTCATGTCTTATCTTCGCCCTCTTCTTTTTCTACTTCTCTTTTGTGCTTGTCATTTGTTTATAATTGTTGTTCTTGCCACCATTTTATATCAACTCTGATTTATTTATTTTTTACACCAAAATAATATTTTAAAAAGTTATCATTGAATAATATTAAAAATAAAATTCAACCATTGATGAGTAGATTGAAAAGAATGTATTCAATTATTTTTAAAATTTTTTTAAATATTATTTAATTAATATAAATAATTAATATAGACAGTTTAATGTGTTATATAAAATATAACAAATATCTAAATTTAAAATAATAATCTAAATTTTCTAATTTAAATATTTTTTTAAAAAATTACAACTACTCAAAACATTTATAAAAGCACAACAATTTGCCTTTGTGAATGGGGCCATTATGACCCTTTTGATTTTAAACCCCCTTATGTTTCCAATGTTTAAAATTATGTAATAAAATTAAAGATTCAATTTAAATTTTATTTTAATGACATATTTTATTTCTCATTATTTATTTTATATCACATAATTTCAATTATTATAATAAGAAAAATATTAAATACCTATAAAAGATTTCTTGCAAAAATAATATTTATTTTTTTTCTTAATTTAATTAAAAAAGTTAATAATCAGTAAATGATAAAATGATATGTCTCGAATCTACATCAGTACAAATTTATAAAAATTATTTGCCAACTGTATCACCGTTATGTCTATTTATATGTATTATTTGATTTCTTCCCTATGATATATAAGATTATATTTACAAAAAATAACTAAATAATCTAAAGTTATATTATAGAATTCAGTAAGAGAGTTCTACTTATGCTTTATTTAAATGGCCTTCATGAATTTTTAATATCAAAAAACATTGAAGAATTAGGTATTATTATGTAAACTTTATAAGTAAAAAATATTGACTAAATAAAAAATATTTTTTTATAAAAAATATTTTTTAATTTTATATAAAAAATATTTAAAAAGCTTAATTTCTCTTAAAATTACACTGACATTTGACAATTAAAAAAAAAATTTGGATTAAGAGATTGACCAATTAATAATAATTGGTATTTTCGGTCATTCACAACCATGATATTTTAGCTAAATTTTTTAATTTATTAAGATATTTTATATTTAAAATGATATTTTTAGTCACATCAATTAGTCATTAGTGATGCTGATACTTCCTTGTCAGCAATCAATATTTGTGGTTTGTAATTTTAGTCACAATAGGTTTAATAAAATGAATAGACAGGTGATGTTTCCTTTGATTTTCCACTTTGAAATTAAGCCACTTAGAATATGGATGCCTATGATTACCATGGAATGATGTTTCCAAACCCACATAGCTTATTTCTCCAAACCTTGTCATGATGGATGATATGGTACAAATTATATATGTTTTTTTATATTTTTATTTTTATATATTTATTGATGAATTATATTTATAATAATATAATTATTATAAATTTAGTTTAAAATAAATTTTAATAATTAATAATAATTAATAATTTATAAAATAAAATTTATTAATAAAAGATAATATCTCACAATATTCAAATTCAAGTCAGACATAATAAAACATTCATATAATCTAAAATGACAATAATAATAATATTAACCATTATAAGATTTTTCGGACTACTCATCCAAATAATAAATAATCAGGACTTACTCAAAAGCTCGTAAGAAAAAAGTGACGTATCTACAATGTCGACGGCAATATTCAAACAATCATTATCGCAATACAGTAAACAAATATCAATCCAACCCACCACATCCTCTATACCAAAATACAACTAATATAATTATAATCTATTTATGGAACTAATACTCATCAAATATAGGTCAAGTCTCTACCAATAATCACGTCCAACATTCCTGCAAGACACCCATAGCCGTTTAATTGGAAGGGATAAAAAATAATAAAAATATGAGTCGAATACTTAATAAATATCAATATATAACATATAATAAACAGATGTGTCCAAAATTAGAATGATGGTTAATAAAACACATACAAAACCCATAAAAATCAAAGTCTAAATGTTCAATTTATCACATCAACAAAAGTTCGAATGCAATCTTAGACTCAAAAGTATAATCCAAAATCAAAGGTCAAATATTTCAAATGTATGAAACTGATTGAATTTCAACTACAAGCAAAACGTATGAATCGCAAATTAAAATATCAAATATCCAAATTAATTTAGGTAAAATATATCAAAAATTTAAAATAAACTCAAATTGGAGAACTAAAGATCACAAGACTAATTTTGAGGAAGGGTTACTCGTACTCCTGATAATTTTAGACCATATTACTATCATTTAAACTTGTAAACTAGCCGTCTACATATTCTCCCCTATAAATAGGGACAAAGCCACTTTATTTTGCCACTCATGGATATGGGATGGAATCTTTAAATCTATCAAAATATATTAAGACGTCTGAATATATTAGTTTTATTCAATTTTTACGATGGTTCTTATAAAAATACAAATCGGTGAAAGTCTCTATATACAAATCTAAAACTTTTTCTATCTGGCGAAAAAGTACAAAAATTTCATTCTGAAAGATCAAACATAAAATTTTTCACATTAAAGAAAAGTACATTTATCAAATCAAATGCGCAAAATAGAAATTAATTCGAAGCACGTTATATGGATACCATACGCAAGACTCATATGTACATTTTAATAATATTTTTCTTTTAAATATTCTTATATATAAATATAATATCTTAAAATATTTATTTTTTTAATAAAACAGGTAAAAATCCTTAAATAATAATAATAATTAAAGAAAAATCCGAAAACAACCTATAAAAATGAGATGCATACATGAGGAAGTCAAATAGATTAAATAAAAATATCATACATGTATATTAGAATTACCAAATAAAAGTAAAGCTAATCGAAAATAGAAATAGACCAATGATATGATATAAAGATATTTACCTCAACCTTTAATTTCACAGATCTGATAAAAAAATAATTTAAAATGCCTCTTCTCCTCTTCCTCTCTCTTTCTTCACTTTTCTTTCTCTCTCTTTCTCTTTCTTCCCGTGTGAAATGATTAAAATAGTGCGCACCGTCCTTTTTATAATCAAATCGGCGCACAAGCGTTGTTTCAAGCATGCGCCAAGCGCTGTGTTTAATCCCATCCGCGCACGAGCGCCGTCTTTAGCGCTTCTCAGGCGTGAGCACTCTGAAATCAAGACTTGTGCGCCACCTCAAGCACACATTAGGCAATCTTCAAATAGTCCAAACTTTGTTCAAGCGGTTCATAGGTACTCATCGAACGCGTCCAATCTGCCAAAAGCGCATGACCACGTGTCGGGATGCTCAAGCACAAAAACTGCTTCAATATTATGAATTTTTTTCAAATTCATATTGCATAATTTATTTCACTATATTCAAAATACACTAATAATACCAAATTAATCAAACGAAGAGCTGGACATTACAATAGTATATCCCAATAAGTCTTCGCACTGCTTTAAGGTCCACAACCTTGTCCGTTTTTATTGTGCTTTTGTAGGATCCAAACTTAAGGTGCAATATTGGCACCATTTATTGTATCCGGTTTAAAAAGCCATTCCCAAAAAGAAAAAAAGGCTATGTGTACCCCTTTATTGTTAAAAATTTGAAATATTTCATAATAGGAAGACCAAACAAAGAGAAGAAAAGATATCAGTCGTTATTAATAAACATAAAAATATGTAATTTGAATACATTCAGTGGCTAAACCTCGATCTATTGCTGAGCCCAAACCACAATATCTCGCACTCTAGCACATCTAAGACTTTGAAATCCACCTAAGAGTAGCCCATGCGACCTAGGGTAGACAAAAATAGGTCACATACCACTGGAGATATAATTATCTACCTCTGTATTATCACCATTTGATGAGGCCATGAAAGGAAGCAACATGTCAAAGTAATGCCAAGACCCTTTCAAGGTAGGCCGTTGAATGCCAAATCCAATGTTAACAAATCAGATTGTATATATCCCTTTTGTGAGGTAGTCCTAGAACAAAACTACTTCTATATTAAATTTCACAATCTAAAATATATTTTTTTAAGATATTACATAATCGAAGAAAATAAAAAAATAAAAAATTTTAAGGTTATTAGCATAGAAAATCTCAAAAGTTCGCTGATAATAGCTGTGAGGACCTTCATTGACAAGATAAAAAGAAAAAACAACACACACGGTGAGATATAACATTCTCTATTTAAAAATTTATTATTTTTAGATGCTTGATGTTATTTTTGACCACCATGAAATCAAACCATTGATTGGCTAGGTGTGTTAAGAACAAAGGACATATAGATTATGTAAGGATTGAAATTTGAAGAGTCTACTAACATTAGTGGTTGAATTATGAGAATGAAATTCTATGATTCATATTTGATATGTGTTAGAGTTTTTCCTTCCTTTAAAATTGTAAAAACTCATAGAAACCCAATAATAATAAAAGTTAAAAAGTCCCGCTAATATAACTCATATGGGAAAATACTCACATTAAAAATTGAAACCAAAACTCGCCCATGATGGTATTAAAAATCCCCTCCAAGGCAAGAAACAAGTTCTTGGCCTTGCATAGGACCAAGGTCCTCTTAATAATGGGACAAATCACCACCATCACAAACAACAATTGGGCTAGCACCTTATTTTGCTTAAATGAGTGGCGTGCTTGAACAAACATAGCATCATGTCTCATTGAATCAATGAGGTTAGGATAAATCATACACAGATGAGAACCTCAGTTTACTCGATTGAGTGACACGCTTGCATGAGAACCTTTAATACTCAAATGAGCGACATAGTTGGATATGCAAAACTTGGAAGGTTCTTGTTCACTCAAATATGTATGATTCGGATACATCATACTTATATGAGCACCTTATTTCACTCAAATGGGAATAGCCTAAATGGTTTAGGTCCACTTATATAGTGAGGATCAGATAAACTGTGCTCAAATGAGCATAGACTGGATGGTTCATGTTTACACAAATGGTTTAGATGAATGATACTTGTACGAACACATTATTCCATTTATATTAAAATAACCAGAATTGTTTATATTCACTCAGATAGTGACGTTTATATTTATCGTGCTTTGATACACATACCAATACAAGTTAAGCTCATTGGGATGCCCGTGGGTTGGATAAAAAATTTGCTTGAATGAACATGATTTGAATGAGTCATATCCACTTTATTGAGTGAGTTTTAGGATGATTGACATGCTCAAATAAAACATGCCATAATAAGCATGTCAACTATGATGAGCAACGTTGAGATGAACCATGCTTAGATAAGTACAAATATAGTGTGAATCGATCATGTCTATTCAAATAGTAAGGTTTAGGAAATATACTCGAATGAGCACAGCCTAGACGGGTTATACCCACTCAGATGAGCGAAATTCAAATAAAATATGAGTATCATTATATGTCTGAGTCATATTAGCCTCTGATCTTATTATCACTTTCTTAGGCACTGACAATCCAAGGTAACTAATATTTATCCCCTAAGACATTCAATACATATTTTATTATTATCCCCCACAAACCCTAACCACCCAAGCCAGATTTATTTCAAGATAGGATCCTTCAGATTTATTTGGACCACTTGCCTCCACTAATCCTAAAAAATAGGGGCTACATGACATATAAAAGATAATATAAAATAAAAATTTATTATAACTTATAAAAACAATTATATAAAAATATATTAAATAAAATGGCTCAATCCCTACCATGGACGGGAATATATTTCATCCATATTGCCGACCCTAAGGTGAATGGAATTAGGACGTAACTTCTTTGACCCCTTTTAATCGTCCCCCAAATTGCTAACAATTTTAAAATATTTTAAAGTAAGGAAGTGATTTATCTTTTTGTCTTAATTAAAACTTTGCTTTTTTAAAGAGATTTTAGAGATAACTCCCATATAGCAGTAAATAATATAAGAGTGGAGATAGCTACGCCATCTATCCTTGCAAATGAGAGCATATGAATGGGAAAAATAAACAAGCAGATGATTCATCTTCAAGACTCGGTGGCCATTTAGTGTGATATGATAATATCCCGAAGTGGACCCACCTTGAAATAGGCCATCTTGATGGGGATCCAAGCTAGCAAGCCAGAATACGTGAACCAAGCAAAACCCATTATCGTTAATGTAGTCAAGAGGAACAAGTATAAATTAAACCTAAAAAAATTTAGATAGACGATACTAATTATGTGTTGAGCTTGCATACAACAAAGACAAAATGGTCAAGCTTCCATTCGGCTTTTTACCCATGCCAAGTTAGTTAAACGAGGATGCTCAAAGAAAAATTATGTCAAAATGCGTAATCTCGGATTGGGAGGCCACACATAGGGGCATTATACGAACTTAAGTAGTTTAAAGATAACGCAATAAGATGACCAACACAGACATTCAGTTAAGGTTTATGGTTATTAATATATTGATTCACGTGAATTATATTGATTTTTTTAAAGAAATCGTGGTGAAATAAATAATAATATACGATTATTTTTTTTTGAGAAAAAATAAAACTTTAGACATAAATCAAGAGACGTGGTCGTTCATGATATGTTTATAATCATTTTTCTTTAGAAACTAATGGTTGTGTCTTTTTACATACAAAAAAATATACTATTTTATGAATAGTTGCATATTTTTATTTTCTACCATTAAAAAAATATTTAATTTATTCTTCACTATTTTAAACCATTCTAATTAAATTATAAATTATAAATTATAAATAATTAATATAATAATAAAATTTAAATATCATTATTAACATAGTTTATACATAATGATTAATTAAAAATTATATCAATATACACATATCAGATACGAAAAAATTACACTTGAGTTATGACAAATAAGTCGACGTTCAAAGTTTGCATGCAAGCATGGCTTTCCATGACAATTGCTCTTTGCCTAAATAAAAATTTTAGAACGGTCCATTTTATAAATAAAAATATTTCTTTAGTTATATCAAAAATAAATAAATAAATAGATAAAATAGATAAGATTGACATCGACTAATATATTTAAGTTCGTGATTACGAATATTATTTTCATCATTATATACTTTAATTTGCTTAATATATAATCTTTTTGAATTAAATTTCTTATTTAAAATTAAGTCATAATACTTACACAAAATAAGAAGGATGGTAAAATAAAAATATATAATCCTTAAAAATATATATATATTTTTTAAAAAAAAGACCAAACAAAAGGAGTCCACTTTTGACTTTGAATTTCGAGATTGAAGCCTGGATAACGCGAGATGAACAGCCGACGTATAATTCTGACAGATGTAGCCGACATCACTAAGTTCATAGCTTATGGCCCAAAGCAGTCATGATCCTTTCACTAAAATCTTTTTTTTTTTTTTAAATCATTTTAATGATACAAATTAATCAATAAAATATAATAACTAAAACTAAAATTATTTATTAAAATATAAAATAAATATTTGTTAATTGATTTTTATCAATAAATTAAAATCCTTTAAATGACAAGTGAGAATTTTAATAAGATAATCATTTTGAGTTTCGATTTATTTCAGGTCTAAACTTCTAGAGCAACGGACCCGAGGAGCCTTGCCTTGACATTGTAACTTGAGCCGTACAAAAGGCTAAATAAAGACCAAGTCAATAGGATACGTTAGCACCTCATCACAAATGCCCCGTATTAGTTCATTGTCGAACCAGCAAGAAGATTCAGATTTGAACTGATTGACACACTGAAAATAAAATTGTACAGAAAATACATGACAAAACAAGATGACTATACGAAAAAGAAATTTTGATATATGAACAATAATCTCCTGACTCTAAATATGTAACCAATTAGCTACAACTCTTCTCCAATGGCTACTTTGAACTCTAAACCTGTAAATATCATACCAATTCTCATTTATAATCATTTGAGATCTGAGACATGAGAGGCGAGATCGAAGACCAATAGTGCTCGAGACCAATCTCCATGAAAGATTGCATTACTCTCACCAAGCTTATAGTGACGCTCAATCCCTTACGATGCATTTAGCCTAACACTAAGAGCCTTCTAGTGAAGTTCAAGGAAACAATAATCTTTCTTTCCCTTTTAGATTTATGTTGATTTAGATACAAATGTGATAACTCAGGAGCAAAACTCGAGCTCCTTAATTTTGCTGTTTTGGTACGTAGAATGAGAATTACAGTGTTCAGATTTAGATCCTGCCCTAGTGATAATTTTATAAGATTTTATTATAATAAATCAATTGATAAAATATCACGTTATTTAAATTATTTTAAGTATAATAATTTTTTTTTTCTAAAAAAAATATTTCTAAAATAATTTTCAACTCCTTGTGACAACTCCGATGGGTTTCTGAAACCGCACCTCACGTATCATATAGTTATGGCATTTTGATATATTATATAAACCAGGGGGAAATTAATTTTTTTTTTAAAGATATATTTTAAATTTTAATGGATTTTTTTTATAAATTATTATTTTTTTAATAATTAAAAATGGGTTTCTCTTAGTCTTTAATAGTTTTAAAATACTTGTTACTTTATAATTTTCAAAAATATTATTAATGAAACAAGTAGAGGGAAAACAATTAGGAAACTATCAAAGTAAGTGCAATCCAATGGGTTAGCTGGGAAAGAAAATATGTGGGCATACTCTCATTAATAAAAAATTGATGCATTGATAAGGCTGAGGGAATGTCAAAATTTTCAACTGAGTTTCACTTCTAATACTTTATTAAAATTTGCTTCTATTTATAAGATAAACACTAATGATTCTAGTAGAATTAGAAGAGGAAGGCAAATTTTTGTTTACTAGTGAGAAACTTCCCATCCATATAGCCTATTATCTGTGTTAAAGCTTCACTTCCTAATTCGGCTATCGGTTCACCATTGATTGAGGGGCACTGCACCGTTGGAGTTAAGTGTGGCACGTTATCTGCCCGGCTTGACCCATTAGATTAAGTCCAACAATATTAATTTAAATATTTATTCATCTCTGTATATTACTAAAGCATGTTTTCACAAATGGAAGAACATTCCGTACACAGCCGGAAGTCCTTGAGAAGAAGCATTGGTGAATCTGAGGGGCATAAACTCCCTCCTTTTAAGGGACAATTGGCTTTATAAGGATAATAATCTTATATATTTCACACTGCTTCAACATGAAGTAGTAACAGTTGTACACTTGTGAGCTGTTTCAAGTCATCTAATTATTAATAGTTTGAGCTCTAGTTATGGGCTAGCTATATTTTGGGTATTTTTTTAAAAAAAATTAAACGAGTGTAACATGTGAAATTACCACAAATAAATATATAAAGTAAAATGCCTCTTTTATTGGTCATTGTTTTGATGAAAAAAAAGAAAATGGGAAAAAAAAAAACTAAATTTGAACTTAAAAAATATGATCACCAACTGATTTTGTTCATCACTAAAATTATTTCACCCATCCTCCCCTCCGCTGGCACTCAATCTTTCTGTTGTTAAGCACCTCTATCTGTTATGGTTTGGGGATATCTATTTCCATAATGTACTTGATCACTATAGATCAAATCATACAGTCTTTAACATTTAACAAGGGCAACAATATAGTGATTAGATTTATAGCCATGACTTTTTTTTTTTTTACATTTATAAACTTATTAATGTATCATTTTGTGAGTAAATATATGGTTTAATTTGATTGAGTGGTTCAAACTTTGAAGAATACTCAAGAAAGGGATCGATGCAAGTATCTCCCAGCTTAGGTCTGAAGCACCCAAATAATCTAATGAATCAAATGAATGGGCTCGAGTCGTTTTCTTGAGAAAATCCTTTAGACATTAAACTTACTCTCAGCACAAGACAAAAAACGAGAAAAGAAGTGATTATCAGTTTCTTAGACTCGTGCAGTGAGACTTTTAATTATCTCACTTCTAATTATAACAGTGATGAAAGGGTTGAACTACGTATGAGGCCCGATTGAGATATATGGTATGTTAGGATACAGGTTTTTTTGAGCTGTTTTATTGATGTAGACTCTATGTGACATGACAAAGTGAAGTGGGAAGATGTGGGAATTAATACGTGGCATGGGTAAGCTTACCACTCTAGAAGAGCACAAGATACTTCTTAGAGATGGAAAATTTTGTTTCCAAGAACAATAGAGGATTTACTTGAAGTATGAAGTAGGTAAATATTTCTATAGTATAAGGATGCTTTGACCTCTTAAATTCTGAATTCCTCATAAGGTATGAGGACTCTTGAATTTCTAGGGAAGGCTTCGGAGCTACTATGCCATATAAGCATTGTCAGACGTGTTGGGTATCTGCGGTGCTATGAGTTGGTGTAACTATTCCATGGTCTTTGTCGAGCTTTCAAAGGTGGCCAATCGATTTTTTTTTTATGATTGTCTTACCAGAGGAGGCAAGTGCCATTGTTGGGATGCCATACATGCCTTCTCTCAATTAGATGGGCAGCCAGTAATAATTAAACATTGATTTTTTAACACTTTTTCTTTTTCAAAGTTTAGATAACTTTCTTACTCTGTGCTCATGCTAACATCTTTATAGTACGTTTGATTGTTGGAATGAAATAAAATAAAAATAGTATGAGGAATAAGGTGGAAATAGTGATAATAATAACAATAAATATAGTAATAGCAATAATAATAATAATAATAAAATATAATAATAATAATAATTATAAATAATAATAATAATAGTGGGAATAGTTATTCTCACATAAATTGTGAAATTATTTATTCTCGATTAAATTTATAACTAAACGGAAGAATATCTATTTTCTGAGAATAGAAATTCTATTCCTACCTTATTCCCACCTTATCCCTCTAACCAAATATGGGGTTAAAGTATTTTGATTGACTAATCTTAGGGTTAGTTGCTTGGACTAGGTTGTCATCATGGGAAGTCATGCTAGCTCTGCATTGATCCTTAATCACTTAAGATTTGAAGCATATGTGTTCTTAGCACACCTGAAGTTTGGCTCAAACTCACAAAAGAGGCCAGATTTCATTGTTATCCAAATATGATACCCAAATATCAATATTGATTTGACTTTTTCGGATATCACAAATAGTTTTAAATGGCATATTTTTTATGATTTTAAAAATATTTTTGAAGGTAAAATTGTGAAATTGATATTCTATGTAAAGATTACTGTAGATTTTTTAACAAATTTAAACCCATAAAACTTGAACATCATCTCGGTTGGACGACCGGATGATGAAGGTTACTGCGGCGTCTTACGACGGCGGTATCAAAATGACCAAGGGCTCCATGGTCATTGCAGAGGAACTAAGGCATCGGCCTTTATATTTTGAAAGCTCAGGCTGAAGTAGGCCGAGGTAAATGCCACGAGGAGTACGGAGTCCTCGGATCTTTGGCACAAGAGGCTCGGACACATGAGTGAGCGTGGCATGGGTCACTTGGCCGGGGAAGGGTCTCATCCACGAGGTGGATGGAGACATGCCTAGGACGTGTCCTCACCGCATGGCGGGAAGCAAAGAAGAGTCTCCTTCTCCGGAGACGTAACTTCCAAAAAGTCCGAGATCTTAGAGCTTGTACACACGGACGTGTGTGGCCCTCTCCCGGAGAAGTCTTTTGGAGGTGCGCAGTACTTTGTGACCTTCATAGACGATTGCTCGAGGAAGTTGTGGGTGTTTCCACTAAAGACCAAGGACCAGGTCGCGGAAACTTTTCAACAGTTCCACGTCCTTGTTGAGCGGGAGGCCGAGGAGACTAAAGGCAATAAGGAGCGACAACGGTGGCGAGTACATTTGGGAGGTTTGATGCCTCTGCAGAGCTCATGGTATCAAACATCGAAGACTCCACAAAGACGCCACGGATGAACGGAGTGGCCGAGAGGATGAACCGCACCCTCATGGAAAGGGTTAGGTGCATCTTTATCCGAGGCAAGGCTGCGAAGATCTTTTTGGGCGAGGCCTTGAGGACGGCCGCCCATGTTATTAACCGCTCGCCCAAGAAGCCTCTGCGCACGGGAAGTTCTGAGCGGTTTTGGACGGGAAAGAACCAAATCTGATCATCACAGGACTTTCGGCTGCAAGGCCTTCGTCCCATGTTAGAGATGAGAGGACTAAACTGGAGCCAAAGACGCTACAATGTGTCTTTCTCAGGCTATGGTGAGGAGGAATTTGGGTACTGAGGCTTTATGACCCAAAAACAAGGAAGTCGGTTCGATCTCGTGACGTGGTCTTCGTTGAGGACGAGACCATAGAGGACGTTGGGAAAGATGTGAAGTCCCCTTCTAGCACCTCCCGGACGGACACGGTTGAGATTGAAACTATCCCGTCCTGTGCCTCTTGTATCCGATGTCCTCGGATCAAGGGTGATCAACCAACCAGATCGGGCGAGTACGGCGCCTCGGGATCGGAGTTGAAGAAGTGGTACCTCGGCGGGATGAGGTAGCCCCAAGTGAGACGGTCGTCCAGTGAGGCGTCCGTCCGTCCGCCTTCCGGCCGGTGAGTTTGTCCTCTCGCCGATCTTTGGAGAACCCAGAGGATTTGAAGAGGCCATGAGCCGATCGAGAAGGATAAATGGTTTGAAGCCATTGAAGAAGAAATAACTTCCCTTCATGAGAACCATACGTTTCGGTTGGCGGAGTTGCCTAAGGGAAGAAGGCTCAAGAACAAATGGGTCTTCCGCTCCGAAGGCAACCGAGGACCCGAGCACCCCAAGACACAAGGCACGACTTGTGGTCAAAGGATTTGGTCAACGAAAGGGCGTTGACTTTGATGAGATTTTTACGCTGTTGTGAAGATGTCTCGGTCCGTTTGGTGCTCGGACTGGCAGCGACGTTGGACACGAGGTTGAGCAACTAGATGTCCGGACGGCCTTTCTCCATGGAGATCTAGAGGAAGAGATCTACATGGAGCAACCAGACGGTTTTGAAGTTAAAGGAAAGGAGGGACTTGTTTGTCGTTTGAAGAAGAGCTTGTATGGGCTTAAACAAGCTCCGAGACAATGGTACCTAGGAAGTTGAGTCATTATGGTCAAGCAAGGTTACCATAAGACTTCCTCGGACCACCGTGTCTTTGTGCGAAGTTCTCGGACAACGATTTTGTCATCCTTCTCCTTTATGTGGGACGACATCTTGGTTGTCGGACGAGAATAGTGCTCGGATCATGGAGTCAAGAAGCAACTCGGGACGATTTTTCGCCATGAAAGATCTCGGACCGCGAAACAGATTGGGAATCGGAATTTCGCGACCGAGAGGGCAAGAAGCTTTAGGCTGTCCCGGAGGGTTATATTGAAAGGGTGCTTCAAAGATTCAATATGGAAGGGTCAAGCACATGTCAAAGACACCACCGGCCAACCATTTGGTGAGTAAGCGGCAGTGTCCGTCCTCGGACACTGAGAAGGCGCGCATGAGTAAAGTTCCTTACTCCTCGGCCGTTGGCAGTCTCATGTACGCGGCCGGACATTGCACATGCGGTTGGCCTTGTGAGCAGATTTCTATCAAACCCGGGGATGGAGCATTGTGCGGTGAAGTGGATCTTCAGATATTTGCGTGGGACCTCAAGGTGGGTTTGATGTTTGGAGAAGAGCCTCGATTGATTGCGTACACGACGCCTTGAGATATGGCGGGGGCGTTGATTCTAGGAAATCAGCGTCCGGATACTTGGTGAAGTTTGCGGGAGGGGCGGTCTCATGGCAGGTCAAGTTCTGAGAGTGCGTCGCTCTCTCGACCACGGAGGAGGGAATTCATTGCAGTGGACCGAGGCACAAGAAAATGCTATGGATGAAGAGGTTCGTCCAAGAATGGGTCTAAGGCAAGAGGCGTCACGAGATCCTTTGTGATAGTCAGTGCCATTCACTTGTGCAAAAACTCCTCATTCCATTCTCGGTCAAAGCACATTGACGTGCGATATCATTGGGTGAGGATGTTTTGATGATGGGCGGTTATCAATTGGAAAGGTCCGATCGGAAGACAATGGCTCGGACATGTTAACCAAGATTTTGCCAAAGGGGAAGCTGGAAGTTTGTTGTGACATTGCTGGTCTAACTAACCTTACTGCCACTCGGTCGTGAGGGGAAGTTTGTTGGGGTCACTCCCGAGTGGCCTTTGTCCGCGGACTCCATTGGAATAATAGACGAGGACTTTTGCTTGGTGCGTCATGTCCGAGAGGACTTGGACGAGGACTCCATCCACGCGTGCGTTGACTTACTCTCTCATTAATGATCTGCGGCAGCAATAAATGCGGGCATTGAAAGTTGGTGGCCGCCACAATTTCCAAGACGGTTGCAGGCCTGCCAGGCGTGCGTCTGGCAGACGGCCTGGCAGGCAACCTACCCTGCCACCCTAGCGCTAGGGTGGCTGGGTAGATTCCTAGGGTAGTGAATATTATATATATTTATTCATGTATATATATAGGTGTGCTGAGATCATTTAAGGTGAGAGAGGTTGGTGAGTTGTGGTGTGTGCCTTTGTGAACAACCACTTTGTGAGTTTTGTGAGAGAAACACCTTAGAGAGAGAAAGTTGTACACTGTGATTGTTTCACTTTAGTTTGAGCTTACAGAATAACACTTGTAAGTAATCCTTTATAGTGTATTCTTTCGTGGTTTTTCCCTTGTTTAAGGAAGGGTTTTCCACGTTAAAATTCGTGTGTTCCCTCTCACATTTTTCTTTACCTCTCCCGACCGTCCGAGAGCTTTGCTCTTCGTTTTCTGTCCGAGCGTTGTGTCCGCTCGGTCTTCCGCGCGGTCTTCCGCGCGTTTTGCTCCAACAATATAAACCAGGGGCAAATTAATTTTTTTTTAAAGATATATTTTAAATTTTAATGGATTTTTTTTATAAATTATTATTTTTTTAATAATTAAAAATGGGTTTCTCTTAGTCTTTAATAGTTTTAAAATACTTGTTACTTTATAATTTTCAAAAAATATTATTAATGAAACAAGTAGAGGGAAAACAATTAGGAAACTATCAAAGTAAGTGCAATCCAATGGGTTAGCTGGGAAAGAAAATATGTGGGCATACTCCAAAAATAATAAAAAATTGATGCATTGATAAGGCTGAGGGAATGTCAAAATTTTCAACTGAGTTTCACTTCTAATACTTTATTAAAATTTGCTTCTATTTATAAGATAAACACTAATGATTCTAGTAGAATTAGAAGAGGAAGGCAAATTTTCGTTTACTAGTGAGAAACTTCCCATCCATATAGCCTATTATCTGTGTTAAAGTTTCACATCCTAGTTCAGCTACCGGTTCACCATTGATTGAGGGGCACTGCACCATTGGAGTTTAGTGTGGCACGTTATTTGCACGGCTTGACCTATTAAATTAAATCTAACAATACGTGTAATTTAAAAATTCAATTAAATCGTAGACCCTATCATTTACAGTTCACACACTAAAGCATGCTTTTCACAAATGGAAGAACAGCATCCGTCACACAGCCGGAAGTCCTTGAGAAAAAGCATTGGTTAATCCGAGGGGCATCAACTCCTCCTTTTAAGGGACAATTGGCTTTGTAAGGATAATAATCTTATATATTTCATCCGTATGTCATTGCTTCAACATGAAGAAGTAGTAACACTAGAGGCGCTTATCGTGACTTGACTTGTTGAGTTGGCATGACACATTGAGTCGAGTCATCTAATTATTAATAGTTTAAGTAATAGTTATGGGCTAGCAATATTTTGGGTATTTTTAAAAAAAAAATTAAACAAGTGTAACATGTGAAATTACCACAAATAAATATATAAAGTAAAATGCCTCTTTTAGTGGTCATTGTTTTGATGAAAAAAAAGAAAAAAGAGATATCAATTCAATGGGGGAAAAAAAAGCTAAATTTGAACTTAAAAAATATGATCACCAACTGATTTTGTCCATCACTAAAATTATTTCACCCATCCTCCCCTCCGCTGGCACTCAATCTTTTCTGTTGTTAAGCACCTCTATCTGTTATGGTTTGGGATATCTATTTCCATAATGTACCCTTGATCACTATAGATCAAATCATACAGTCTTTAACATTTAACAAGGGCAACTTTAATATAGTGATTAGATTTATAGCCATGACTTTATTTTTTTTTTTTTTTACATTTATAAACTTATTAATGTATCATCTTTGTGAGTAAACACACCCTATCATAATTAATATGGTTGGAATAACCAATATAATAATGACCCTAACACATGAAAAAAAGAATGTAAGAAGGGATAGAGAAAGTTCTCCTAGCAAGACTTACAACCTATTATAATAGCTAATCAATTTGAATAAAATGGTTGTCTTTGTTGAGAAAATGTTAGTCATTTTTATCTAGTGTGTTTGTAAGACAAAAAATATAAAAGAAGATAATTATGCATAGTAACATATAATAGTGAGAACTCCCTTAATTATCTCAAAAAAACTACTTCCCCATTATAAAGACTACTGAAATCTCCCTAAAATAACAACTGAGGCCCGATTTTTGATATATGGTATGATCAAAGGGTAATGGAGTTTTTTCTAGCTGTTTTATATTTTCTTACTCTACGTTTCATTACATTGTTTAAATTGGAAGATGTGGGATTTAAAATAATACGTGAATGTGATATTTTGTCTTTAAGTTTTACCAAAAAAATTTTGAAGAGCACAAGATAAATATGGCTAATAATGAGATGGAAAATTTTGTTACAAACTTAATAGAGGTTTGTTCATGAAGTATGAATTAGGTAAATATTTAAGCCAAATATTTTAAGGATGTTTTGACATCAATTGAATTTTAAATATGTTAATATTTTTGTAGGATTTTCATGGCGGGAACAAAGATGCCATCTTAGCATTGTCAGATGTTATAAAATTTTCTCAATGCTAAACCCTTTTTATTTTTAGTAACTTTTCCATGGTCTTTGTCGAGCAAATTTTTGGGTTCCACTTGAAAATTTTTTTTATAATTCTTAATGTTTTCAGCTCCAGGCAAGTATTTAATTTTTGGGATGCCATAGCATGCCTTCATTTCAATCAGATGGGCAGCCAGGTACTCTTCAATTTGGTGAAACATTGATTTTTCTTTTTCAAATTGATTTATTGTTTAAAAGTTTTATTTATTTTCTTTACTTTTAGGTATTCCCTAAATAGTTTATTATATCTTTTTGAAACCCATCAGATTCAACTTGACATGTTAAAATAAAAATAAGATTGATTATGAGTTTCTTCTAAATGTTCATAATAACAATAAATATAGTAATAGCAATAATAATAATAATAATAAAATATAATAATAATAATAATTATAAATAATAATAATAATAGTGGTAGTTATTCTTTTAAAGCATAAACCTTAATTATTTAAGATTTGGGTATTAAATTTGATAATGGCAAAAACTTTTACACTCTATTGAACTCTTTGGGTATTTTTTGATTTGGATTCTTTGATATCACATCAATCTTTCTTATCAAATTTAAGTGATCTTTTTGAATCATCATTTGGTTTGTCTTGAAGTTTATTTTTGTTTAAGAATTTTTAAAATTTTCATCATGGGTAAAACCTTCATCATTATTTGACTCTGCATTGATCCTTAATCACTTAAGATTTGAAGCAATCAATTTGTTCTTAGCACACCTGAAGTTTGGCTCAAAGTTTGGAAAGAGGCCAGATTTCATTTTATCAAAATCTTTATACCCAAATATCAATATTGATTTGAATTTTTCGGATATCACAAACTTTTTTAAATGGCATATTTTTTATGATTTTAAAAATATTTTTGAAGTTTAAAATATCAATTAATATTCTATGTAAAGATTACTTTATTATTTTTCAACAAATTTTTTCAAATCTATAAAACTTTTAATTTTGAACCAAAAAAGTTTGGTACCTTCATTAGTGAATTATGACATATTTCCTTTAGGTCTTCCCAAGATCGAGATTTTTTAAACTATTTCTAAGAGGTGATTGGTGAAAACTTATCAGAAATATCCATCCTAATTTTCTTTTGATCACCAAGACAACTTTTGGTTCATTAGTGGTTAAAGTTTTGGGTAGTTTCCATCCCATTTTAATGTGGTAAATTAGATTGTTAATAAATTTTTTCATTAATCAATAATTTTCACCAAATTAGTCCAGTTTACACATTAACACTTTCATTTAGTGGAGGAAGAGTAGCTTGCATATTTGATACCAACTGAAGATGACATTTCGTCCCAAATCGCACAAAAATATTTTGATCCCTTTAAAGATTTAGCATAAGTAGTACAAAGATAAATAGTCAATACATGTAAAGAATATTTATATCTAGATAATATGAGCAATACGAGTATATAAATGAAGGCAATAAGCAATAAAAATAAATGGATAATTTTTGACGATGAAGAAAAAATTTGATGCCCATGGTAATTGAGAAAAATCCTCTGGGTTTCAATGGCCAGGGAATAAATGCACTATAAAAATTAACTTATAGATCGGATGGTAACGACGCGCTAATCTAGTCAACTCACTCCCATCTTGTGATCCCTACCAAGGAACTCATTGGATTTGCCCACGGCAATGGAATCGAACACATTCCAATTTTCACGTTAAATCTTTTCTCACAAATCGCTTGAATTACTGCACACCTCCGGATCTCCTTCTTCACACTATCCACGTTGCCAACGAAGGTAAAATGGTAGAAGTGTTGAATCGGTAAAGAATAAGTGGTGAGAAAATCGTTAGCATATTAAATATAATAATGTAATTGTGGTTTTCTCAATTTTGAGCAAGATTAATGGAGTAAAAGTGAAATTTCTCGCATAGGGGGCGCTCCAAAATGCCTCAATAAAAGTTAGGACAATTGAAATAATGAGAAAATTTATAGAGAGCTCGAAAAACGTGTTTAAAATTAATGGTTGTTGCTGCGGCGCTCGAGTGCCACTTGAGTGCACGGCGAGCATACCGAGGGTTTCAAGAGAAAACCCTATTTGGGTTCGAGCGAGAATGTGACAAGTTTCGAGCGGACGGTTACTGGAATTTAGACTTGAGCACTAGGCGAACGCAAAAGATGGTGCGAATCTCGGCTTGAATGGATGAGTGTACGGCAATCACGGGCTATTTGAATCGGGGCTCGAGCAGACGGTAAGTTTACAACAGGCGCAAGGCTTCTAGAAGTGGTGCTCGAGCGGATAGCACGCGAGCAGTAGGCGTGATACTCCTGGAACCCGGGATCGGATAACCATGAAAATAAGTTGATGTAGCACTTCGATGAACACATCCCAACATCAACATAAAACTAAATATAGTTACTAAATATACTAATCATAAAATGACCCTAACACATGAAAATATAAAGGTAGTAGGGATAGAGAAAGTTCACAGCAAGACTTACAAGCTATTATATTAGCCAATCAATTTGATAAAATGGTTGTCTTTGTGGAGTTAAATGTCAGTCATTTTTATTTGTTTGTGTTTTTAGGATTTAAAACAAGCTCTCTTAAGGCAAAACAGATCATGGTAGAATTTTATGTTCCTGGCATTGGCATTCGATCTAATTTTTGACCTGATTTTCAAATATTACTACTTTTGCTTCCTCGTTCAAACTTTAAGAAAAAGACTCCATTTTCTAAGATGTTTTTATTGGGGTGTTTGGAAATGGTGTTCAAATTCTTCTGCTACTACTCGTCTCATTTGAAACGCAAAGCAAGCACCATCATATGAGCCAGTGCTGTCAAAAGATCAGAAAGTGTCAGATTGTTGTTTGGATCAAACACGAGGACTCATTGGATAGGGGCTACAATAGAGGAGTAAGTCGGCGATGAGTTATTATGTTTGTGTTACTTGAGTGGTAAATTGACTGTTATCAGTAATTTGATTTGTCTAGCATGAGAAATTTAAAAAATTTTTTAGAAATTATTTGGTTTTTGATATTTTTATCACCAACATCTGCGTTATATTATTTTCTGCACTAACTTTGTTATTGATAGTAGTGATAATGTTTGTATTTGATTATTGACTCATATTGCAACATCTAGAACCATCTTATTCGCTACATGTATAAATATTGGTATATTTTTATGCCTTTGTATTATTCCAGAGTCTTAACTACATTGAATTAGGGTGCACTGATTTCTTCAATTTATAAGTTACAACACGATCGAACTTCAAAGACTCTATAAAAAGTATCAAAATATTATTATTATTATTGGGTTTTGGTTATTTTATTATGGGTACCATAATAAATTGATAGTTATTAAAAAGTCACGCGATATTCGTGTGAGAATTACAATATTCACGTGTGTGAAGCATGCACACAAGCCCGAGCATCAAAGACAGTGGCTCCCAAGCTTGAGCTGCGCCTAACCGGTGCTCGAGCGTTGCTTATAATATGAAAACATGCCTGACGTATTTTTAGAGTATTCCAAAATCGGCTTCTCACACAATGATCACCACGTAAAGAGAGAGAAGAGAAAAAGAGAGAAGCGGAAGAGGTTTGAAATCCGGTAGATATCTGATTTAAGTTTCATTATTCCTCAAGATTGAATACGTTATTTTAGAATAGTTTTTTAGAATGTATTTCATTTGATTACTCTTATTTCTTATTATATTTTTTCTTGTGAGTTGTTGAGTGTGTTGAGAGGGTTATAATTAATTATTCTTTACTTAAAATTATAATAAAGAAATTTTAGAATGAGTTATTTATAACTGACACTATTATTATTATAGTAAATTTATTTAGAATTTGTGATGTGATTTTTTTATTTGTTAAAAATAATTTTTTACGTTAAAAATATTATGTATCATTGTATTTCTTACACTCATGAGTTTGGTGGTTGACGTTTAATGAAAAGTTTGAGTTTTATTTTGCTGTATCGGATTGTGTATATCGAGGTCAAACCCTAACAAGTGATATCAGAGAGTAGGTTATAAAACTATAATTTGATGGTATCAACGTCGAGGAGCTTATTATTTGATATTGAGCAATTTAATGAGTAAAATAATTTCATTCTTTGATAAGAAATAATGAGAAACATTTTAACCTGGGAAAGAATGATAAAAGTACTTCAAAATAATGAGGATAAGTCAGAGAGCATGAAGGATGAGGAATAGCAAGATATGATAGATTTTACTAATTATACGATTAAGTTATATCTCATGGATAATACTTTTCAAGAAGTGATTGGCTTTTCGGATCAAGCGGAGGTCAGGGTGAAACTTGAAAGTTGATGTAAGTCCAAATCCTTGATAATGAGGTTGCATATGAAGAAGAAATTCTATGACCTTCGTTTGTCGGAAGGAAAAAGTTTCAATAAGTACTTTGATGAGCTCAACTGAATTTTGATACAAATATTGTTACTTGATAAAAAGATCAAGGAGGAAGATAAAAAGTTGATATTGCTGGCTTTTTTGCCAGCCTCATATGATTATATTATTACGATGTTACTGTTTGAAAAAGATATGCTAAATTTAGATAAGGTTATTACTTATGAATAAGTTAAGGCGAAAGAAAAGTATTGTAATTTTTGAGGAATTGAGACTCTTGATATCCACTAGCGGTCAGGGATATAGGAGATCGAGGGACCAAGATGGCAAATAAAAGAGAAGTAATGGTCAGTTCAAGTTTTAAGATATTGAGTACTTCCATTATGGTCAGAAGGGTCACATGCAGTGATTTACTTGAAGAGAAAGTAGGAGAATAAGGGTGGAGGGGGGCAGCAATAGAGGAGGGATCATGATGAAAATAATCGGGCCTTCAGTGCTTTTTACAGAGACTTTTTAGTTGTCCACGCAGAAAAGACACAACTTTTCGAGCCAGGAGACTAATTGGATGATAGATAGTGGTTTCTTACACTATGTGATATCAGGGAAGTCCCTTTTCACCACCTATACTTTCGGGGATTATAGGGTACTGAAGATAGGTAATGATGGTTTGTCAATGGTTGTTGGCATAGGAGATGTTAGCTTGCTGACAAGTAACGAGATGAAACTCGTGTTGAAAGGTATGCGACATGCTCCAAATTTACAATTAAATGTGATTTCAATCGAAAAGTTTAATGAAGAAGGTTTTTACATGGTGTTCAGAAAAAACTAGTGGAAACTTACCAAAGGTGCCGTGATTGTGATAAGGAGAAGTAATTAAACCGATACTTGATAAAAGTTTCAATTGTCAAAGATAACGCAAAGGTGACCAACGAGGGTATTAGTTAAGGTAGTGGAAAGAGGAGGTTGAGAAGGAGTGCAAGGGAAAGTTATTCTACTGCAAAGGAGAAGCCGAAGAAGAGTAGAAATACTCCAGGTTTAGTAGAGTGGAAGAGGGTATCATTCAAACTTTTGGAGGTTGATGCCAGGATTCCATTGGAGAGAAAGTTGTTGAAGGACAAGTAATGATGGTTATCGGTAAATGCAAAGGATCTCCCATAAGATTGTGAAAGGAAATTTGTTTAATTTCGGTCACTCCCTTTATGAGTGCCATAACAAACAGAAAATTGTCAAAAAGTCGTACGATATTTATACGATGATTGCATTATTCTCCCATGCGAAGCACTCATAACCACCACTCGAGCACCGAACCCAGGGGCACCCTTGCCCGAGGTGTCCTTAAAGGGTGTTCAAGCAGCAAAGATAGTGGCTCTCGTACTCGAGACATGCCTGATCGGCGTTCGAGCGTGACTCGCAATATAAAATGTGCCTGACATGTTTTTAGGGCATTCCGAAATTAATTTTTCACATAATGAGCGCCACATAAAAAGAGAAGAGAAAAAGAAAGAAGAGAAAGATATTTGACATCTGATTGATATTTGACCTTTTATTTTTCACTAAGGTCGGATATATTGTTCTAGAGTGGTTTTTTAGAACATATTTCATTTGATTACTCTTATTTCTCGTTATATTTTTTTGTGGGTTGTTGGGTATATTAAGTGGGTTATAATCAACAATTATTCACTTGGGATTATAGTGAATGAATTTTGGAATGGATTATTTATAATCGGTAATATTATTATTATTGTGAATTTATTTAAAATTTATCTCATAATTTTTTCTTGGTTGAAAATATTTTTTCATATTAAAAATATTACGTATCATTATATTTTTATATTCACATGTTTGGTGGTTGACGTTTGATGAGTGTTGTAAAATTTTATTTTATTATGACAGGTTGTGTGTATCCGGATCAAACCCAATAATTATATCTAGTATAAATTATATAAAGAGACTTTAAATCTGACATTGTTTAAGACATAAAATTTAAATATTAGACGAGCTCCTTCTTTCTTTGTTCAGTCGAAATTTGTTTGTTTATTTTAAAAAAAATATAACGAATAGCTTATTAGTCCTAAAATGTGAGTTATATCATTATGAAAAGTTTATAAAATGTGGAATTATTTAAAAATTTTGATTCAAATATTATAATATATTCAGTTTAAACTTTTAGCACATACTACTACAAAATATATAACTCTAAAAGTTTATTTTTTAAGATATAAATTCAAATTATTCATATGATATATCCACATAAACAATATAACTTCAAATTTCTATAAAAAAAAAAATATATATATTCCATAATTTGAAGCATTGTAAAAAAATCATAATAAATTAAATAAATGAATAAAAATATAAAGTTCATAATATTTGTAAGAAATTTTTTATAGTAAATTATATAAAAATAGAAAGATATATATATATATATATATATCTACTTCTAAATAAATTTTTAAAATAAAGACAATTTATGGGCTAATTAGATGCTTTTAATTGGTTATATAATTTTAGCATATGGTAAATTTTAGACTAAATATAAAAATTATAAATAATTTTAAATTTATAATATTATAATAATTATTTTTTTTTCTTATTAATTTTTCTCGATAAAAAATTAAATTAAATGTTGGAACTCAAAGATGATAGATCTTCTTATCTGATTTACCACTGCTTCCCCGACCGTCTGCTACCTCTCACAGTTGCAAGCGCCTTATCAACCCAAGGCGTTCGTTCCCAAACCTCTCCGGAAATCGCTCTGTTTTATGGTGGGATCACGTAATAATTCTGCTTTTGTCTTATAAAATCGGTAATTTCTCAGGCCATTTCCGTTTTCTTCTGCAATTGTTGTTATGTAAAATCTAATTTTTTTTTTTATTGGTTCTGTCCCTTTTCCCTCATGAATTGACATGGTCACTGGTTATTAGGTTTTAGTTAGGTGGATTGTATGAAACTTCTACTGGATTGTTTCTTAATCGCCTTTTCTTGTTTTTGTTGTCTTTATTTTATCCGTTGAGATTTTTGTAAGCTTTGTATCGTCGCCTGAGATGGACTTTAAGTTGAGATTTGATACCTTTTTATCCTTTACTGGATTTGTTGTTTATGTTGTTTAGTTTTTACCACGGATCAATCGATGGTGGAATCGTGAGAGAAAAATCAACCTTAGCTTTTGGGGAAGGCCTTCTGTGTGCTCTTTGGTAGGTTACTAAGTTGGCTTACTATGTAGTTCTTCACTTGCCAAAAACAAGATACTATTTTCTACTGGAGTTCAAAGAAATGTGGCGAAATTCTAACGATGGAAATAGGGCCACATTGTATATTCAAGTATCAGAAAAAAAAAAAAACATTAGAGGTGAGTTGAACATTCGTAGATGGAAAGAGATTAGAAGTGAGATGAGTTTGAATTCATTTTCAATGTTTTGTTCCATGTGGCAATTTGTCTGCATGATAAATAATATGTCGAGCTTTAAAAATATGAAAAGTGACACTTTTTTTTTGGGGAGGGGCCGTAAGAGTCCCTAATAGATCAAGTGATGATTTCATTTTGTTAACTTAGATGACTATGGTCAAAAAATAGGTTTAACACATTTTAATGTAATAACCATATTAACCAAATTGTCAGCATGCAATCCTTTCCATTTTGAGTGTAAGGAAGTATACAGAATTAGAAGAACCCAACATGACCTTTTTTTTTTGTTTTGGGGGGGGGGAGGGGGGCAGTTGTGATATCAAGCTAGGAAAACTAATATTGGAAAAGATACGTGTAAGACTTTATGAGAGTTAACAATTTATAGATCATCAAAATTATCATGTTATTTCACAATCAATTATGCGAAATTAATGTTTTACCTAAATCTACGCTTAATATTCTTTTTTTTTAGAAGAACCTGAAATCGATTTTTCTTCATTCACCTTTATCTTTTTTCATTGATGAGATTTACAGAATTTGTGAAGAATTGTTTCTAAGCTGTTTTCTAAAGGGCCACTTGAAAACCAGAATTCTAAATTGGAAAGTTAATAAAATTTTATTCAATTCAAATCTGAAAATTGTCCATTATTTTCCAAAAAAATGTCACTTATTGTCATCAGCAAATAATAGTTAAATTTGTCATTTATAGGGTAGGGTAGAAATAATATTGATTCCTTAATTACCCCAAAAAAAAAATGATTTTATTTTTCAAAGATTTGGCCCATTACGAAAAGAAAATTAATAAAATATAATAAAATTGTGTGATATTGTAACATTAATCATTTTAACAAATTATTAAATATATACCGCATTATGTAGAATAGTCCTAACAATCCTAACTCATTTTGCTAGATAATGGATAATTTTTATTAAGTTCCTGTAATGAATTGGTTGTTTAGTTTTGATTGTGGAGCGGGAGAATGATTCTGCTTAATCTCCTATTATTGTTGATTCAATGGCCAATTTTCTTGTGTTGCAAGGAATGCAGTTGCAGCCATTGCTGATGAGTGTTGACAGCCTTTTTCTAGAGTTAAACTGTGCAAATGCACTACCCAAAGCCGAACCTTACTGTAACTTCTTGTCTGACAATCTCTTTCTCTGCTAGGAAAATGGCATGGGCCAGTGGTACATGTTCATCAACTGCGACATGGAGCATGGCTCCTCTAAAATCTGCCCTGCCTTCGATTCCTTCTGTCTACTTACCTGTTGCTGCTGCTTCAAGTTCGACTTCCTCCATGCCATGTCGCCTGAGAGTCCCTTGGGCCAATTCTAAGCCTCTGCTTCCCAGTTTCAGTGGCCTTGCTGCTCTGTGTCCTCTTCTCTCATCATTGCCTTCTGGAGGTAAAATCTGATGCTAGTTTGCCTCCTAATTTCCTTTGAGTTATTTATGATATTCAGTGAAAAATTGTTAACACTGTTGTACTTTTAACAAGACTACAGTGTTTGTCACCATGTGAAGCTTGTTGCTACCAACATTTCATGCTGCAAGCCCTAAGTTTCGTCATCTTTTTCTTTCCAAATAAACTGCCCCATTCCAGTTTTTCTCAACAAATGTACTCCATGAAAAAAAATTCTTTGATGAGACGATGGTCTCTTATATTTGTAACCATGAGCTGACTATGAAGTACAGTAATGCCATCCACGTGAATGGATTGAAAAAATGGAGTGAAGATTCTTTTCACTTACGTACAGGTTTATGTGGTGGGTGAAGTTCTCATGATTGACCCGTATGAACTTCCATCCAAGACCACCTTATACTGAGAGACTATATTTTGAAGGTGGGAAAATATATCATTTTGTGTTTTCTTGTATTTGTTTCCTGCTTCCTTCTGTTTTCCCTTTTTGTTTGTGAGGGGATGTTTAGTGGGCATCTTTTGCAGCTTGATTCAACCTTTTGCTTCATCCGAATGACTAATTTTTGGTCAATGTACCCATTCAAGTAAATATATTGGAGCATTCTTCCTTCACCCCTTATTGCAGGGAAGATGTTTATGTTGCTGTTGCATAGAAAAATTCATTATCATCTTAGTACAAAATTAAAATTCTTAGCCGAGGAATAGTGGCTCAGTTCTTTTTTGGCATATGGGGCAAGAGAATTTCTATGTTGGTAGGAGATTTTCTGGACTGTCTGTTTTACTCGTGTTGCATTTAGCTGACAAATACAACTTCCTCTCCAAGGATTGGTATTCAACTATTTGCCAGATGGCCTAAACTTTCCCCCTTAACTGGAAGTTTGTTGATTCCATACCTCTGCCCAATCATCAATTATTCAAGTTTTGTGTTTCAGTATTTGATGAATTGTTGGAGAAGTAATTGTTGAAATTGATATCATTTTTGGCTGTTGATGCCAAAGAGATCAATAAGTCGCAGTTGTGGCTTGCATTTTGAATATACTACTGCAATCCAAGAGGTGATTGAGTAACCTTAGATCTCATGAAGATTTGAATAAATATAAACTGAAATAACCATATTAATTTGATTCTTTTTACTTGGGTGGGAAATTTGATAGCCTTATGAAGGGGATAATATTATATTTGGACACCCATATTTTTTCCTTCTGTGCACAGAGTCGTTGTCCCTTTCAATAATTGATGTACCAGGTGAGCCATGACCAATCAATTATTAGAGAGTGTCAGATATGCTAGCTGCAGTGGTTGAGAGCTCGCTATTTCATTAACAACTCTCCTTGGCTGTGTGGATGGGTTTTGCCTCCAATTTATAAGAAAAAAGATTAGACAAAAGCTGCAATAGAATAGACATAGGTGTAGCAACAACTTTTAGGAGGCACATTTTGATTCTTTGTTACACGCCTTCTGTTTTTCCCTTTTCTCTTTTTCCCCTCCCCAATTTTTCTGATTTTTTTCCTATTGGTTATGTTATTTTGTTTTATTCCTTCTGAATTTCTGTTTGGCTTGTCAGTTGGATTCCAACCAATACAGTTGGACGTTTAGTATAAATGTAAGTGTCGTGGCTACAGTAAAAGGAGAGAAAAAGAAATATTTCATTTTTCCTCCTCTCTCTCTCTGTCACTAGACTCCCTCGGGAACCCTCCCATTTCCCTTCTGCATATCGGTCTGTTTTCTCTGCTATCCCCTCCCTTATCCTTCTCATCACCTCGGCTCATCTCGGTTCTCTCTGCTTTTCTCTCTCATTCACTGTCCTCTCCTTCTGCCCCAATTCTGCCTCCCTGCTTCTCTGTCGCTTTCTCCCCTTTTCCTTCTGTTAGAACTCCTTGTCCCCTTTTATTTCCCCAAAAGACCGCGCTCGTTACTATTCATTGCAGGGCGTGTTTCTATTATACGCATCATTTGTGCTCTCATTGAGACAACGACAGAGGACATGTTGCTGATGTCTGAAAAACGAGCGCTTGATGCACTCGATGCTTCCATTGCCGAGCTTGCCAACGCGATGGAGGACTTCTGGCGTGCTACCGACAGACTTGTCGCACACACTTCCTCCATGGCATCCCCCACGGCACAGATCCAGTCTTCCGTGTCTGAACTCTGGCAATCGCTCACACGACTTGAGCAAAAAACTCTCTTACCAATGAATCCTTCACCATTCGTGGCTGCTTCATCCGTTGCTTTTTATCCTCCACCTCCAACCATACCCCTGTGGCTCACGACGCCACCACCAAACAGACAAATCTCACCGCCCAGGTTACCAGGAGCCACTGGCATGGTACATTTGGTAGATGACAAAGTGGATGCAAGTTGAACTAGTCCTACACCACTGTTGCAAACCCTACCTCTCCTTCCATATGCATCAACATCCGAATCCGATGAGGACAGTGGTGGTGCTGAACTGGCTAAGAAGGCAAAAGAGACAGTGAAGTTATCGAGCATCGATAGCAGTGGTGGATCTGATGTTGTGACGCAGCCTAAGAGGTTGCAACTTTTTCAGTCCGTCGGAGTGAATTTGGAGTGTTACAAGGCGATTGACATGTTTCCGATGCCAAAATCTAGCGTCGTGAACCAGATGAGTACTGGAAGCAGCGTTGCCGGTAGTGACGCTAATAATTCAAAGAAGGAGGTCTGGGCTGGCGGTTTGATTGCAACATTTCACCACACTTTTTCCTTATTCAACCTTAATGATAAGGTTCTCCTGCTGAAGAGGATAATGTTATGCGCCTTCTGTTTTTCCCTTTTCTCTTTTTCCCTTCCCCAATTTTTATGATTTTTTCCCCGTTGGCTATGTTATTTTGTTTTATTCCTTTTGAATTTCTGTCTGGTTTGTCAGTTGGATTCCAACCAATTTAGTTGGACGTTTAGTATAAATGTAAGGGTCATGACTATAGTAAAAGGAGAGAAGAAGTAATATTTCGTTTTCCCTCCTCTCTCTCTCAGTCACTAGGCTCCCTTGGGAACCTTTCCTTTTCCCTTTTCCCTTCTGTATCTCGGTCTGTTCTCTCCCTTATCCTTCTCATCACCTTGGCTTCTTGGCTCACCTCGGTTCTCTCTGCTTTTCTCTCTCATTCACCGTCCTCTTCTTCTGCCCCAATTCTGTCTCCTTGCCTCTCTGTCTCTTTCTCCTCTTGTCCCTCTATTTGCCTCTGTCAAAACCCCCAGTCCCCCTCCATTTTCCCAAAATACTGCGGTTGTTATTGTTCATTGTAGGGTGTGGATCTGTTGCACTTGTTCATTGTAGGGTGTGGATCTGTTGCACGCATCATGCTTCATTGTAGATACGAATTCTATTTACTATGTTGCTTTCAACCAAATTAAGTTCATCCCTATTTCCTTCGATTGGGAATTGGCCTTTCACTTCCTAATGTGTCTGTCCTTTTCAAATCCGGGCATCTACACTACAAATTGATATTTTAGGAGCTCTCACGCAAACACAAACAACACGAGGACGGTAAAATTGACACATACACACATTCTACCCCAATTCAATGAAAAGAGAGAAAATTCTGTTGATATGTGGGCAAACTCTACTTCTATTCAACCAAAGACTAAGATGATTTATCCATTTTAAGAGAGGTGAAAAAGCTAACATTGCCAATCTTATGACTGCTCTGCACAAAATATGCAAATACCATGTTTGACACGTGTAAATTCATTTATATTTTGCCATCAACCAGGAAAATGATATTTTCATTAATGGAATGAATTCATCTGTCATGATCATTTATTTTGGTGTGATTTGCTGAGCAACTGATTTAATAAGAAAACAACCTTGGGATACCTGGCATAGTTATTGTACTGATGAAAATCAGACATCCGCTGGTGAATACAATAGATCGGTTGAATTGAGAAAGGTTTGTCAGACACCAAATCAATTCTCTGATTTATCACAACCCTCAAACAACTCTAACTCTCGCTTTTCCTTATTTTCCATTGCTGTTTTAGAAAAAATTGAACTGCTTCCTGCCCCGCCAAAATTCTTGCCACTGAAGTTGCGCTATTAAGCTTCTTAAGTGGACTTATTTCCCAATAGCCAATCCAGCACAATCTGCCAAACTCCCGGATCTCTCTCCTGCAGCATCCACCTTGTGATAGCTGTCCCTGTGCTGTTACAAAATTACCAGCAAAAAAACTAGTCAACTATTCTGCATTCTGCTCTCACGAATTGTATTTCTGCTGCAGCTACACCTCACTGAACTGCCTTCTTCTGAGTTTTAAGCCTCCCCTACTGATTAAAATTTATGCTTTGGTGCATAGGAATAGATTGCTCAAGACTATTTGCTCCATCAGCTTCTGTCGTGCTTGCAGGTCTAATGGCCTTACTAGCACTGCTGATTGAGTGGATTCTTCTTGCATTGAGTGTCAGTGCCATTTCGCCTCATGTCCCTTGCATGGTTGAAAATATTGGTGTTGATATCAGTTGTGGCCATATTGATATCGGGTATGTCGGACAATATATATAGGTATTGGATTTTATTGATTGAAAAAACTTTTTAGAAAATCTTAAGTTGAGCCAAAAATTAATCCCAGGGAATAGTGAAGCTTCATAGGGTCTTTATCTCCAGTTTGATATTGAAATATATCTTAATTTTATTGCGGTATCAGTAAATATTAATATCTAAAAGCCTCAATATCGATACATGTTGGTCAATAATTGCATCAATTGTTTCTTGGTTGCTTTGTGTACTTAAATCGAGATGTTGCATTATTAATATCCCCTCTTAAACCTCATGAGATTTAGTTGTTGTCTTAGGTAGTCATTAACCTCATGAATTTGGTAGTTTTTGCTTCACATGACTAGATCAATTCTAATTGTTGATGCAAGTATCGTCCCCCGGTACCTATATTTCTCAATATTGTAACAATATTACAATTCTTTTATATTGGTTGATGCGACTTTGTTGGTTTACAATTTTCAGAAAATTTTTTATTTCGATATATCCGGTACCCTAATACGTATTGTTTGATATATCTGATGCCGATATAGTCGCGATTAATACTGACACTGATATTGATATTTTCATCCATACCTCTAATGCATTTCTCTCATTTGTGTTTTCTATAAATACTACTTTTACTTTCTCCCATATATTACCTAAGGAATCTTACCCTCTGTCCATGACCACTTATTAAACTCAACATCTTCCTATCCGCTAATGCATTTTTTGAACTTGTTGACACATGACTTCCCAACGTTCACTTCATGCAGCAAGACTAACCTAATAGCCAACTTATGTATATTTAAGTTTGAGTGGTATTCACTTTTCTCAATGATAGAGAATCCTTGCCTGAAGCACTGCTCCACTATTTAATCCTGTGAGTAATATTCATTCATCTCAATCACCCATCTTTCTGAAATTTTGTTGAATTTTGCTACTGTTATTAAACTTGCATTCCATATTTTCAATCTTTGTTTAACTGTTACCAAAACCTTTAGCTTCCACAGCAATTGCTTCTAATTTAGGGACTGAACCTTAATACTCTATTTTGTCTAATCTATTAAAACTGCCATTTGCAGAAAGCATGCACCAAATTACATTATCTTGAAGATACTTGGTTGTTTCATCTGTAGCCAAAACAAATAACCGTGAGTCTAAAGCTCACCCTTTGTATAAGCCAAACGTAACCACAAAAAACTTTGGTCTTCCTTGCCTGTACCCCACCAAGTCCATTGTGCATGTGTTTATAACAGTGATGTATGCTTTGAAAACCCCTATCTTTTCCAAAATTCTCCATAATACTTCTGTCAGGTTTTACTGTAGGACTTTTCTGAATCAATGAAGTATCACATGAGACTCTTTTATGTCTTCCATTAACAAATAAATGGCTTCTTTTATAGACCGGCTGAGCATAAATTTCAAAATGTTATAATATCAAGATATGATCTGTGGAGCAAATGTTTTTCTGAGAATAGAATATATATGGGATTGCTAAATTTGCAGAGTTCTTGACATGACTTCTGCAGTCTGTACATTTTACCACCGTTCACCAGGTAAGATATCAATGTGCCCTGCTGCCTATTGATGAGTGAAGCTGCTTTTTGACAATGCAAAAGAAAGTAGAACTCAATTAGTTAGGACACATTTTTTTCTTTTTCTGGTTTAGTATCCAACATCTGGCCTACTGACCACCTTAGGATTGGTGGGCATATAAGTTTTATGCATTGGTTTCTAGATGAAAATATCAGTGTCAGTATTGCTTGAAGTCATATTGAGTGATACGTATTGGTATCTTACACGTCGAATGCAAAGTCTTTTGTAAATCAGAAACCAGGGGCAAATATTGGAAATATTGATCGATATGGCTCCATTTTATAGTTTTGTCACGATATCGGGAAAAATTAGAATCTAGGCGGGTGATGCCAACATATATCAACTGATAATCTAGGTGGGCGATACCAACGTATATCAACTGATATTTTGCACAGAAGCTGATATTTAATTCCGTGCTTGGTTCTGATGCTGAAGAGAAGTTTGTCACATGCCATTTCCCTTCAACGACTTCTAAGAGTCTGATATTCATCCTCACGAGCGGGAATTTTCATTTTCAGACTTACTGCTACTGTTTTATTATGCAGAGACTTCCGGCTTTGAGCATCATTTCAAGATCATTGACAATGGTGGTAGAGTCTTTGCCATGAGACATGGGAAGCGAGTCCCCAAACTCAACAGGCCCCCGGACCAGCGCCGTGCGCTTCTTCGAGGCCTCACGACTCAGCTGCTTAAGCACGGCCGCATCAAAACTACCCAGGCTAGGGCAAAAGCAATGAGAAAATATGTCGAGAAAATGATAACCTTGGCAAAGGACGGATCCCTTCACAAAAGGAGACAAGCCCTCGGATTTATATACGAAAAGCAGATTGTTCATGCCTTATTTGCAGAGGTACAAGACAGATATGGGGAAAGAAATGGCGGGTATACCCGAATTCTAAGGACATTTCCAAGAAGAGGGGACAATGCACCTATGGCCTACATTGAGCTTGTCTAGGTACTTTGCCCTATCTTAACTTGCAAATTCTTTCCCTTGTTTGCTGTGAATTTCTGTTGTTGCAACAAGGATAGTTTTACACCGTCGATTGGTTTGAAATACGATATCAACCTTTGATCGAAACCTTAAAATGATGCATGCAGAAATAAGTTAGATATTCTTTGACAATTTTGTAGTGTCTATGGGAATGGTTGATCTAAAACACTCTTTCATTATGGGTCATGAGAATCGGTGTTGAATATGGATCAATTTGGTGCGAATTAAAAAATAATATGCAATCAAATTCTATGTTGATGTTTGGATTTTTTGATAAACTGAACCAAATTAGTGGTTGAGACAAATCGTCTAAACTGTCAATTTGTGAATTTGTTTAGTTTAAATGTTTTATACGGTTTATAATATTAAAGTTATTAATCTATAAATGATTTATATGAAAATCAAAATATTAAAAAATAATCTAAGTTTGATATCACAAATATATTTTAAAATAGCATAGCAAATGTGTCTGATGTAAATAAGTAAATATAAAATAATATTATAAGTAAAAAATTAATCATTGATTAAGAATTATTTCATCATTTAATTTAAGCTGGCCCCACAATATTTCAAATTTCTGTATCTTACACAGAATCTGTAATACTAACATTTTATCATATGTAATATACTACAAGATACAAAGAAAATTACATTAAAAAAAAGACAATTTATGAAATAAATATTATTTGATATAATTTTAAAATTATCTAGATTATTATTATAGAAATTTAATATTTATCTTATTTTAATTTTAATTACTCAAATTTTAATTTATAGTTTTAGAAATTACTAAATCTTCCTGTAAATTTGGGGTCTATATATCTTCTAAAGAAATATACTTAATATATTTCTAATTTTTATTATTGAACAAAAATTTAACGGCCTATGTCTCCTCCATTAATAATCTCCATTGAGCATTTGATCAAATAAAACTGAAATATCGAAAAGGATCATGGTAGAATATAAATTCCATCCAATTCATGAAATTTTACAATTAAGAAATCATTACAAAAAAATAAATTAAAATGGACAAAACTCAAATATATTAACTCGATTAATAAAACCCACTTGAGAAATGATTAGATCAATGGTTGAGATGAATTTAATACCTAATAATACTAATTTGAACTTATCTGATACATAATATTTATCGATATATTGATAATAAAATAAAAAACTTAAAAGAAAAAAACCAAAAAATCAGCATAAGAAGGCAAAATTTACATTTCAAACATCACAGAGCCATACATAATAATCAATATCTCCTTATTACACACACAAAAAATAATAACAATAATAATAATAATAAACTAGCAACGTCCAAGTCAATTAGCCGTTCTTCATCGCCCACAAGTATAATATACAGCAAATGGATCCGTACAGCTGCTCAAAAATCCCCATCCAAGTTTCCCTTCAGTTGAGGGCCTCCAAACAATCTAACAACCAATCAAAACACTGAATTCCCAATTTCATTTTTTCAATTTTTTTCTGATAAAAATAATTTTTTATGTTTTTTTTTTTGGGGTTATTTTTTTCCATTGAAAATACTTTGCTTCACCTGCAGCTGCTGCTAACTTGTGGCGACTTGAAGAAGAATTTCGCCAGCCATTGCACAGGCCTCAGCAGCTGTGCCCTCTTCTTCCTCCAGAACCAGATGGCCGCGTTGTACTGCACGTTGCGTATCGTCCTTGTCGCCGCCTTCCAGTCGTACTTCTCCATCTCGTTGCGCGCTGCCTTGCCAATGGTTTCCCGCAGCTCCTTGTCCTGCAGCAGAGGCTTGAGCTTCATCAAGCAGTCCTCCAGATCTCCCGGCGTGTAGCAGAAGCCAGTCTTTCCTTCTTGTTCTTCGGGTATGATGTCGATGATTCCTCCAGCACGAGTTGCCACGACAGGGATGCCCGATGACATTGCCTCCAGCACGACCAGCCCAAGCGTCTCGGATTCTGATGGCATGACAAATACGTCGCCGCTTGCATATGCTTGAGACAGCTCCTCCCCCGACAACATGCCGGTGAATACAGCAGGCATGCCGGTGAACATTTTCTCCAGCTCCTCCCTGCAGAAAACACCATTTTTTATGAGCACAACCATATATATATATATACCCACCAATAGGTATCAGCATCATATTTTTCAATACCGTGATAATATCGTACTATATTACCCTATCAGCGATATGTCAGTCGATATATCAACACATCCGATATTTGGCCGACATATTAGTTAATGTAATTCTATTAGCTTACGATTTTTTGAAGTTTTTTTTTATTTTAATACATCCTATACCGATACATATTATTCAATATGTTTGATATCTATATAACCATAACCGCAACTAATATTTTCATCCATGAGTACAGCGAAAATAATTACAAGTGATGCACTTGCCACAAGACTATTATCCTATCCAAGCACTCATTATGACAGTGACATTCAATTTATCCACCTATTATTTTGTAAGTTCATTAGCATAAGTGGATAAATCACACGCTATATCACCTATGAATGCCTTAAGAGAGTTTTTAGAGTCTTCTTATACTTCTAACAGTGAAAATTTTATGGCGGTAACTTGGACAACTAAAATTATACAATGAATCTAATACATTTTAATATGTTTGCATAATTTTAACCATCACAACATGCACTAACTGGACTCATCTTAAGGTATTTAAAGAGTATCCTCCAAACATTTCTCCTTTACTGTTGCCCCTTCGATCATACACCATGGGTTGAAGAACTATCAGGGATTTCTTATATAATTTTCCAGATTCTCAAAGTTTTGAACAGAAGTATCAAAAAATTGCTTGAGTAGAGTTCTTTCATAACTAAAGCAGATTAGTAATATAAGGATAACAGAAAAAACTTCACATTAGAGTTTATACGAACTTCTAATAATGATTTTGGCTTCTAGAGCCAAGTCACAGCTACTTTACATCTAAGTCTGTAATCTTTCCTGAAAAGCTTGTCCAAAGTCAATCAGACAGAACATTTAAGGTGATTTGAAAACTTAAATTGTAAACCAAATAAAGTATCTCTCATAAAGATAACTCAGTTGTAATTGGAGAAAAGAAACAAAGATTTACACCAATAAAAACTCAGAGTGAGTCAATAAAAAAAGATATAAAATTGTTTCTTACTCTCGAAGAATATTACACTTAATGAATCGAAACTCTTAACGTGATGCTAAACATGAAGATTTTCATGCATCAACCATTAGCCATCTAATGACCACTAACATACATATGATAGCATAACTTACCTATACGGGCCATCGCCGATAAAAGCAATCCTGGCATTTGGGAGCCTGTCCATAACCCTGCTCGATCATGCAAATAAGAAGACGATCACAACATAGAGTAAGCAACGCACCAAATACAGCAATACCAGGGACCTTTTTAACTCCTTTTTTTTTTTTTTGAAAATCGATGACACAAAATATGGCAAGAAAATGAAATTGGGTTGCCGAATAATGAAGGAAAATACTATGGAGGAGCTAAAAGCAAGCTTATGTTGCAGTTGAATGCAGGGAATCGAGTAACCAAATGAATATTACCTTTTGAGAAAATCCAAACTCTTCTCGACACCCAATCGACCAACATGGACGATAAGCGGCTTCTCGGGTTCTCCATCACTGATTAGAACCAAAAGAGGGAAAAGGAGAATGGAAAAAAAGATCAAGATAAGCCCCACTTGTAAAAGCAATATACAAAATAACGTATCAATAAGTCGTTAGATTGGCCGACACATTGGCATCGGGCCCAACAATTTATTCCTATATTGACCGATATTTCCCCCATGTTCTAATTCCCCCCAAAAATTTTGCATTCGATATTGATATGTATTACATGATATAACTAGTACTGATATGGAGACGACCAGTATTGATATTTACATCCACAGTAAGAAAGATCTAGTATCTCACCTCAGTCGTAATCTCATCTCATGAGAGCGGAAACGAGGATGAAAGCTCTCAGAGTCGACTCCTTTATTCCATAGACGTATCGTATTGGCTGCCAACAAAAGGCATTGGAAGAAGGTAAGGGAAAAAACACAAGCACAAATGTAAGCTTTCAATAAGAATGGAGATTTAGAAAGAATGGCATCAATGCTGCTCCTCGCACATTGAAAGTCAAATCTAATTTTATTATGAATGCTATCGAGTTTCTCAGTTGTACCTGCTGCTACTTGGGCTGCCTCAAGGTCCCTACCAATGGCAGCAGATGGAACCAGGGTAAGATCAGCTGCTCTATGCAGGAATTCTGGTAAAGAAACAAGGTGCTTTTATTAGCTGAGGAATATTATATGAACATACAGGTGGCAATTAGGGGCATTCTGGTTGATTTCTAATCAAGTGGGCTTATGGGACGAAATATCGGCCAGTATGTAAAATATTTGTCAATATCAGTAACAGGCCTTCCTGATACTCAACAAATTCATGACACAAGGCCGTATCAGCAATACACAAGCTGATATTTCCTTCGAATTCAGTTTATTCTGTTTCACAGGAAAGTTTTGCATCCGATAATGATACGGCCATAACTGATACTGATACCAATATTTTCATCCATGTGTAGGCTAGAATTGTAGAATGGTTCTACAAATGTTTTGATTGGGTTACAAAAATGTCAAACCATAGACATTTAATTGTCGAGTTAGGATACCAAACCCGGGCCCAACTAAATAACAATCAGGTTCTTTTAGGTTTAAACCCAAAACTGGTCACTTAAAAGAATCTTATGACAACACCCATTTTGTAGGTGGTGGTAATCCAGTTAGTGTACCACTTATGGAGTTCAAGGGGGCCTTCACCAGATACGAAACTATTGGATGTAAATTCAACTGTCCATGTGTTTTCTTGAAAACAAACAGTTTTTGTGGGAGGTTTTTTTTTTCTAAAAAAAGCAAAGCATGTAAACCGTTAGATTTACATCCAACATACTCGAAACCGAGGTGAATGGGCTGTGCCTCGGAAGTGAGGCGCAGCACCCCTGTTTTTAATCACTTCTGCCACTGCAAAATTGCTGAGTGATGTAGGAAACAAGAAAGAAGGATATTTGCATACTTATAACCATCCACATAGGCTTGACTAGCCAGCTAAAAGTGTATCTCGGAATGTATCTGTAGATCAACACAAATCAGAATCAGTACATAAGAATAGCTAATGCCTAAAAATTTAAAATTTAATCTGGCCTCAGGCTGGAAAAATCAAGTGATTAAGAACTTAGTAGGAGAAATATTTTTTGAAAAGGGACAGCTATTCAGCCATTAAATAAAATGAACAACAAACTATGAACAAAGATATAAACTTACACAGGTACATGAGTGTGGTAAGACATCACTATGGGAACACACAGCATTTTAGCAATAGCAAGGGCACCAAATACCTAGAACAGTGATAAATTGTCAGTCAAATTTGTATAATACAATATTGTTCATCTCTGTGTTGTAGAGGTTGGCAAAGAGTCTGGTCAGGGTCTCAAAAGGTTACCATAACTCCTGGTGATGAAGCGTGGATGATGTCAGGCTTGAAAGCAGCAACCTCCGAAATTATTCTGGGACTCAGAGCAAGGGAGAGCGGCACCTTCTGATACCAAGGGCAGGGGAAGCTGAAAATAGAATTAAGCACCGTTAGAAGAAATCTAATTGTTCAAAAGAGAATTAAAAATATTAAGAATGCTTATTTATGTCATTTTGGCAGTTTATAGTGACCAACCATCACTTCAGAATCGATGAATGCCAATTAGAAAATAAAAATTGATGAATGATTTATATCACTGGTGGTCTAGGATATGCCATTCTAAAAGCATTGTATCAATTAAGACGAAAAATTAAAAACAATCAACTAAGAAGCATCGGCACTTCTCCCAGACTAACATGCCAGATTGGAACTGTCAATATTAAGCCAAGACAGTCAGCACTCTCCTACATGTGTCTGAATATTTATATCGTTTCTTTTTTGATTTTGACATGTTCTGACATGTTCTGGAAATGTTGGGCCAATAACAATTTTTTGAAAGATAGGGTTCTTTACATAACTGAAAAAAATTATAACCATTTGGTAATTTAGGAATAATAAAAAATCGAAGTCCTTGTTGTCTTATTTTTCTCATCATGTAAGGTATGTTATAATATAATCCTGTTATATATACTCATTTGCATAGTGGTTGCTTTTATATTTTTTTGGATGACAAACCAAGCAATGTGCATTTTTTGTAAATAAATTAGTAGTATTGTGACCAATTATATTACACATTTATAAATAGACTATGAATTTTAGTTAATGTATCTACCAGCATTTCACATCCTCATTTTAGAAAAATAACTTGTTGACATATTGGTGTCATGTTGGTTCCCAATGTTGGTGCCCATGTTTCTTAGTCAATTGGCATTGAGAAACATATCAGCTAATACTGAAAAGATAATTTAACAAACAGCAAATTTCGGATAGCAGCAACCTCCGTGAGCCAATCAATTTTGCTCCATAAAATTCCTGGGGAACTCCTTCATGTGTTGTTACAACCATCACCTACACCAGAAAATAGACAGCAACAGAAAGTTAAAGATGATCTAAAATTTTAACCAAGCAGGATATATCAGCACAAGCTCATTCAGAAATGCAGATCACAATGAGAATTCTAATGAGCTTCAAAAGTAATTACTTAGCTAATGAAGTGAACACGAGCATAATGTATTAAAAGCTTACCTCATCCCCCATTTCCCTCAAATATTTGATAAAATTCTGGAACCTGTTTTTATATCCAGAGACGTAACTGCAAAACAATAGGGGAATTAGTTGAACTATTGTTTTTTTTTTTCGGTTGAAAAGAAACCGCCGAACTAAATCCACACTCACCAAGTAAGAGAAATAGGATCTTATGTTTACATGCGAGTTACTATTTGTTTCATGGAAGCTTTGGCAAAATGACAAGGCTGTTCTATGATTACCCAGAGTTCACAAATTCAAACCCCAAAACCGCTTATCTGCATTGCAGAGGTAAGGATACTCACATTTAACCTCCCCCAAAGGTTGCAAAGCGAAGACCTGTTGTACTGGGTATCTTATGGGATTTTGAAGTTGTTTACTCTATAAAAATATTCTCATAAAATTATATATCATGCACAAAGTTATGATACTTTGAAGGCAATTCAACCTCCATATTGAAAGCAAGAGGCAACAAGAACAAAAATATCAATTGTTCAAACAATATTTGGTCAGAGCAATATGCAAACAGCCACCTCAATCTAAAGTCATCTCTCCGGGTCTACTAGGGCAATATTCATAACCCAAGAAATGTATTTATATTTCATAGTTCAGAGATATGTTTAACATCTAACCAATAAAGGTGATATTGCAAACAATCATACAGGACATAATAAAACTAGAATCTGCAACAACAGATGAATGAACAAGAAAACAACCAATGTGTTATGAATGTTTGAGTATATAAACTGATCTTGGGTTCTCAAGAGCTTAAACTCGACATGGTATGAAAACTTCTGCGACCAAATGGCATAAATGCAATTCCGAGGAACCCCCATTTTTTGTAGTTACATTTTAGCCAAGAAAAATAGTGAATATATGCATAGTTTATGCTTCAAGTCCTAAGGGCTTACATGTTCGAGGTGATTTTAGTATAAAAATCCTATGTTTTTTTTTTTTTTTTTTTGTAATGAATTGTTATAATTAGACCTACAACATATATTATGCAACATCACAAGTATTATGCAAATTAAGATGAACAACTTTCTCAAATTTTGCGATGATGAAAAGAAAAGAGAAGACAAAAAAAAAAAAAAAATCTCAAATGAAAAGCAACATAATAATCCAGCCAATTACAACTCAAAATCACAATAGTTATTTACCTATAAACAAGAAACGAATAAATAAAAATTACCTCATTGCTAATTAAAGTTAATAACACAACATCAGAAGCATCAAGTTCAGACAACAATTTCGTTACAGTTGGCAGATATTCATTAACAGATTATCATTAAAAGGACAAAAACTACTGAGACCAACCAGCTTTCAAAAGAACACAGATTGGTTAAAGGTTATGGCTCCAACAAAGCCAGGCGAGGGAATAAAAAAAACCCACAAAATTGGTGGAAAGGCCCACCAAAAACGCCAAAAAAATTCCATGATTTAATGAAGTTGGCAATTCAATAGCAGCAAATGTTTAACTATGAGACAGAGCCAGACACACAAGAACTCTAAATCATTTTAAACCTGCCAAACTCAGACATCAGAAATTGTGCTGCAAGAAACTATGATGATATTGTGTTCAAATTTTGTGGTACACAAATGGCTGTAAATTTAAACACACCAGAATTTTGAAACAAGAAGATCCCGAGGAATGAGAAAGAATTCATCAAAAAGGGCTCTTCAATAAGAAGTCACCATGGTAGGATATAGTAAAATTGGCTGAAATTAACATGAAGAAATCAACAATGCCAACAAAAACTACATTCGGGTTCTTCCACATAAGTCCAAACATGGCGAGATATGCGAAACAAAAATTTGGGGCCAAAAAATCCACAAAGAATCAATTGACTTTGGAGATACTAACGCAAACGGAGAAGGCTCTACGAAGAGAGCAATACGCCGAGGCCTTGAAGTTTCCGTCTCTTCCAAAAGAGATCCTTCTTCCTCCTCCCTCTCCGTAACCTTATCACCGGCCATTTTACTCGATCTAACTCCAAATCCCCCGCCGGCCCTTTTTCTCTTAGGCACCTGAGACTTCAAACACCGAAAGTTCAATATATTTGCGCAAATGGGTTTTGTTCTTCCGCAAGGTAAAGGAAAGAAAAGCCGAGAAGACAGAAAAGTTGATGAGGACGAGACGGAAGGAGAAGAGCAGGTGGGAATTCTAGAGAGAGAATGAGGGAAGAGAGAGGTATTTATAGAGGAAAAAGAAGTGGTCATGATGTTGTAGAATACGCCTATATAGATGGAATTCTCTAACTTTGGGGGGTGCGTTCAACTCGATTTTGATAAATATCGCTGGTGAGACCAATTTCGATGGGCAAGAGAGAGAAAGAGAGAGAGACAGAAGGAATCCAAAGGATTGAAACGTACCTCTTGATGGATATTCTTCCAATAAGAGAGAATAATTGGAGGGTCTTTGGGCATATGCTTTCCACCCCCCTCCCATGGACGCCATTGTCATTTCTTGCACGCTGTGATTATTCCGACAACTAATCTTAGCTTTGTGGATTGCCTTGCCACATAATTCATTCAAACATAATTTACCATCTGATTAATAAATTGTCTTAAATTGAACATCACCATAATTGAGTTTCATGTTCAAACAAGAAAAACAGGTGGTCGCCTTCAAATTTTGCCCTTTGTGTTGTCATTCTTCGGTGGCTCAACCAAAATGACCCCCCTGCATAATCTCCCACAGCTAGGAAGCTACCTTCTTTATAGAGATATAACAACCACATCTCTAAATTTCAAAAATATTTATTCTCAAATAAAATATCATGATTTAATATATTTATTTAATTTCTTTAAAAAATATTAAAATCACAACCATTCAGTCAATTTTTATATATCTATCAAATACAAAATTTTTCTTAATCACGCATTTATTCATATTTAATCATTCAAAATTAGATAAATATTTAATGAAAACTAATGATATATACACAGAAAGTTCAACGTATCCCAAATAGATATCAAAGTCAATGACATAATTATTGAGGTTAGAAATTATAGTCTTATAAATGTTGAGTTTTATTCATCTTATCTTGAATTTGGCTCAAAATTTAGGTCTAATTAATGAAAATAAGAACCCAATTCCTACTTTGCTAGATAAAAATTTTATAATTTTAAAAAAAAATTTTAATATATATTTTATAAAAAAATTTAAAAAATATCTACGAAGTAGCAGTTTTACGGAGGTGGATTCAGACGAGCTGAAAATGATGGGATGGGAACCTCATCCTGCCCACAATAATTTTTTATGTATTTTAAAGAATATATTTTTATATGATTTTTTTATTATAATAAGAAAATTTTATTTATTTATATATATTTAATTTATGATTTCCTAGAAGTAAATTATTCTCTCGTAAAACTAAATATTTGTTTAAACAATCCCGGTGGAGAGCCTAAGAACAAAGAAACAAAATGAAATTATAGATAAATGAAAATGAAATACAACAATTTAGAAAATTAAGGGAAAAAAAAACGTAAACAATCATTTCTTATCTTTTTTTTTTATTATTATTTTTGTTAATAAATTTATATAAAAATAAATAAATTAATAAATATTATATTTTTAAATATATTTTAAAAATATTAAAATATCATAAAATATTTCTTAATCTTCTAGGAAAGAGAAAAATATAAACGTTTCCGCCAAGATACTGCCACCCCCACCACTTTAGCCGCCGCAACCTCCGCTTCCATGGCACCTCCGCTTCCTACCCACCTCCACACCATTCCGCCTTACACATTTTTTTTTTTATTTATAATTTTGTTTTAAATTTAGATATATTTTAAAAAATAAATATAGTCCTAAAAAATAAATTTAAGTGGTGGTTCTTACATAAAAGGAGAAAATATTTCACATCCTTCCTTTCAAGAAAAAAAAAAGGAAAATCCTATTGATTATAATTTTCTCTTAACTTTCAAAACAAGCATGAAAAAAATGCTCGGATGATATGAAATTTTCATCACTCCATATTGAAAGAAATGATCTCAATAATTTTTAGTCCGTGAAAATATATTGTTAGGTATTTTATTTTTTTCCATTAAAAATGAACTGAAATGAATCTATACTTAGAAGCTAGTTATCTATAAACTGATAAATGATATATAGATTTTCAACAAGAGGGAGTTGTCCTGGTTCTACCCAGATCGTTCGAATCCCATAGACTAAATTGAAAGTTAAATTTACCTTAAAATTTCACTAGAGTTACCCTATTAATTTTCCCGAGAAGTAAGGGATTTCCAAAGTAATACAATCTCAAAGGGCCATATATTCTTCTTACTAATTAATGATCATTACAGTATCAAGTAATCCTGTTATATATTCAATCATACCCAGATATGTTTATAAGTAAAGTAATTGTCTCTTTAAGATAGCTGCATCTCTCATCTAACAAAGGGTGAATAAAATTCCACAAAATGAATCATGTTATTTAAATGTTATATATATATATATATTCATTTTTTTGAGTGTCAAAATACATAACAATACTTTTCTATAAAATTTAATTCATTAATTATATATTTTTTATAACCAAATAAACTAATTATTTAATATTTAATACAATCTCTATTATTTATTTATTTAATTTTATATATTTATATATTGACTGTTAAATATATATAAAAACCTTCCTTGCGAATAAATCATAACAAGATTCCTTCCTTCTTTCCCTTTACCATTTTTCTCACTCTTTCCGAAAAACATTTTTCAATTAATCAATTTTATGAAAAACATTTTTTAGGTTTGTGAAGACCTTAATCTTAAAGTCCAAAAAATTGATTCTTAATTTTTAAAATGCCAAATAATTTTCTAAAAGTCATTAATTAATCATCACTATTGACCATTAGCACAATCGATAAAGGATTTTACCTGAACATAATTCTATCGTTAGCCCATGGCAGTCTCAACTGATCATTTCTCGCCGACGGATTACACCACAAGCCACCACCAATGGGAGCCATGTAACAATGCTTCGACCTTGGCCTCTAGTCGTTGGTTGCCGATGCCATGCCTCCATCTGGCCTTCGATCGCTAATTGCCGACAACCCTAAGCCATAGCTAGTAGAAAATTATAAATCAATGATAATATAAATTTTTTTTATTGATTTTAAAATATTATGATCGATTGGAAAATATTACTAACAAAAATTATCACCACAGTCAACAAATGTAAAATAGAAATATTTTAGTGACCTTATTTAGCAACCCTAAGGAGTTCATTTATTTATTTATTATTGTGTAGATTTATTTTAAAATTATATCTCCTAAGTTACTCCAACGGCACGTGTCCACCATCATTGCCTATTTTGTAAGACAATCCAAGTCATTTTACGCAAGTCAAATAATAAAAATATTAAAAGGTAAAGTTTTCTTTTGAAAACATTTTGTTAGAAAAATATTTTTGGTAAAAATAGTAAACAAACTTATCTTGTGAAAGGTTCGACATTGGTAATTTTACGATTTAGAATATTGATAATCATTTGAAAAAATGGTGCATGCAGCAGAGCTTCGTTTTGCAACTAGCAACGGAAACAGGAAAAGAGAAGGAAATTGGGAAAGTAGAAAGGGTCGAGGAGCTTTGACAAAAGGCAGAAGGGAAATGGAGGGGAAAAGAGAAAATTAGGGAGAATAGAGAGAAGAGAGAAAACCGAAATTATATCTTCTATTTTTTATAACTATAGTAGACAGCCAATATATATAAAATGTAATAACTGAATATATCCCTAACAGTCACAATTGTATGGCACATGCAAGAAAAGTAAAATAAAATATAAGGACAATAATAAATTATAAAAAAAATAAACTAATGGTAATCTTAGAACTTAATAGGTGGTTGGGTAGAGCGGCCACTTCATTGGACGAGTGGGTGGTTGTTGGTGGTGTAGTAGTCGAATCAATTGGCTCATGACATTACTGTCCTCATCAAAAAGAATATTGTCCTCAAAGTTAAATGTAGAAAAATCACGGACAAAATCTGTTACGGGTTCCTAGGTGGCCTTCGCAGGAGTGTAAAATGTCCATTGGACTAAGAACTGAGAAACAAATTTTCCAAGTTGGAACACCTTCCGAAAGCCAAGAAGCTGATCTGAGGTCTTTAAAGGGTAGGATCCAGTAGCCTCTGGTGGCAGGTCATGATGTGGTTGGAGTGTAGGGTCGCCAATGCTTTTTTTCAACAAGAAAATATGAAAGGCATTGTGAATTTTAGAGTTATCTGGTGGGCGAAGATGGTATGCAACAGTTTCAATGCGGTCCAAAATGTAGAATGGTCCATAGTAACGGTTAGCTAATTTGTTTGTTCGTCGATGGGCCACGGTAGTTTGTCGGTACGGCTGTAGTTTAACGTAGATCCAATCTCTAATATGAAATTCTATCCAAACGATGAGCATCTGCCTGATTTTTCATGTACAGTTGAGCATGTTGAAGGTTGGCCTTTAGAGTAGTAAGAACAGTAGAGTGTTCGGTTAGTAACTTGTCGATTGATGCTACAGCACAGGAGCCTTAAACAAAATTGGTTAAGGAGGGTGGCGGGCTGTCATATATAGCTTCGTAGGGGGTCATTTTAATGGAAGAGTGCCAAGCAGTGTTGTTGCTCCATTCTACCCATGGCAAATACTTGACCCATTTAGATGGATTGTCGGCAGCAAAACACTTTAAATAATCCTCCAAATGGCGGTTAAGTACCTTTGTCTGCCCATCCATTTGTGGGTGACACAAGCTGCTTGTGGACAATTTAGTTCCATAGAATTTAAAGAGCTCATTTCAAAAGGTACTCACAAAGATAGGTTTCAATTTGAAATGATAACAATTTGAAGTCCATGTAATCTACAAATATCTTTGACAAAGACTTTAGCAAGTCCAACAGCCATGAAATGGGTACTCAATGGGGAGAAATGGGCATATTTGGACAATCGGTCCACCACTACAAAAATTACCGTTTTTCCTTCCAAAGGCGGCAAATGGATAATAAAATCAATTAAATGGGAGGTCCAAATTTTACCTGGAATGGGAAGTTGTTGGAGCAGCCTAGAGGGGCAGAAGTGAGGGGATTCACTTGCTAACATGTGGAGCATTTGGCAACAAATTCATGTACCTCTTCTCTCATGTTCAGCCAGTAGAAGGCGCTGGCGATTTGAGCAAGACTGCGTTGGAATCTTGTGTGACCACTCAGAGGAGAGTCATGAAACTCCTGTAGTATTAAATCTTGCAAAGCACCACAATGTGATTCTTATAGAAAATTAATTCATCGCGTAAGGAATAATACTCATAATCCCCTGGTCGTTCTCGAAGGGAGGCGACAAAAGCTGCTAAAGCTGGATTTCGAATGTGAAAATTACAGAGCCTCCAATAAGGCCATCACCTGTTTGGACACTGCATGGTAAGCGGAACAGGTTCCCTCCGACAGTTGTGATAGAGTATTAGCAGGGGAATTATCCTTCCCGGGCTTGGAGACAATGTCAAAGTCGAACCCCTTTAGTTTAATGATCCATCGTTGTTGTTCTGGGGTATAGATAGGCTCGTTCAGCAACTCTTTAAGGGGTTGGTGATCGGTCTGAATAGTAAATTTGGCACCCAAGAGATATTGGTGCCATTTCTTCATAGCTTCGGTGATTGTAATAAGTTCTTGAAGGTAAGTGGATGAAACTTGTAGCTGTGGACTGAGCTGCTGGCTGAAAAATGTAACTAGGTGCTTGGATTGTAAGAGAATAGCACCTATGCCATTGCCGGAGGCGTTAGCTTGGATGACAAAGGACTAATAAAAATCATAGAGTGCTAGGATAGGAGTAGGAGTAAGGGCAACTTTGAGAGCATTAAAGGCGGTTTTAGTCTCCTACGTCCAAACATAAGCATTTTTTCCCAATAACTGTGTAAGAGGCGCAGAGATTTGTGCATAGTAAGCCACAAACCATCGTTAGTATCCAAGTAATCCGAGAAATCTTCTTAATTGTTTAATATTGGTAGATATCGCCACTGTTGCACTGCTTCAATTTTGGAGGGGTCGATAACAATGCCCTGTCCCAAAACTATATGGCCCAAGTAGGATTTGGATGTGCGTCCAAATGCACACTTCGTTTGCTTAACATAGAAGAGATTGTCACACATAATTTGGAGGATGTTGGTGATATGATGGAAATGCTGTTCCCTTAAAGAACTATCTATCAATATATCATCAAAAAAAAAAAAAAACCAAAATGAACTTACACAACACTAGTCGGAAGAGTACATTCATTTCGAATTGGAAGGAAGAAGGTGTATTAGACAACTTGAAAGACATCACCAAGAATTTGTAGTGCCCCTCGTGAGTCTGAAAAGCTACATTGTGTATGTCATCTGCATGGACTCGAAGCTGAAAGTAGCCGGCGCACAGGTCCAGCTGGGAAAATATTTGTGCACTGTGCAATTCATCTAACAGTTTGTCCACCGTGGGAATAGGGAATCAGTCATTAATGGTGATTATATTAAGAGCACGATAGTCAACACAAAACCACCAACTATCATCTTTCTATTTAATCAACTGGACCGGTGAGGAGAAAGGGCTGGTATTGGGATGAATGATTCCATTAGCCAGCATTTCCTAGACTAATTTCTCCATTTTCATCTTTTGAAAGTGTGGATAATGATAGGGTTTGACATTCACCGGTTGGGCATTAGGTTTGAGGGGGATTTGATGATCCATTGCACGTTGAGGAGGTAACCCACAAGGAGTGGCAAATACATCTGCAAAGGAAGCCTGAATATTATTCAAGGCCTTCAAACTCACTCTTCACTCGTAAGGGGTTCCATGATAGGTTTTATGGTCAACTGAAAATATATGGAATTGGCACTAGTTAGCTTACTCCTCCGTAGTTGGCTCAAGGTTATAGTGGACAGAGAAGCTTTTTGCAAGCCGTGTAGAGTGAGTTATAAACCTTCATGAGAGAAGCTCATTTATAGGGCTTTATAATCAAATAGCACCGGCTCAATAGTTGCTAGCCATTGAACTCCGAGAACCATATCAGCTCCATAAATGGGCAATAAATAAAGATCCATATGAAATTTAGAGGAGCTCAACACAACTTCAACATTAGAACACAATCCTTCACAATGAAGTGCATCTCCATTTCCTACTGTAACCTTAAGGTGCTAGGAAGGTTCTATGGGAAGGCCCAAATGTTTGGCCAACTGTGTCTGCAGGAAATTGTGGATAGAACCATTGTCGACCAGGATTACTACCGGATGTCCTGATAATAAGCCCTGTAACCTGAGAGTAGCAGGGGCATAATAGCATTCCAATGTATGAAGGAAAATAGTGGGTGGAGGATCAACAAGAGGAAGTGTAGAGGAGTCTTCATCTTGGACAATTTCAACTGATGGTTTTGAGTTAGGGTTTGTAAAGTGATGGTCCTGCAACTAAGCCGAACAATCATCATTTGTTAATATTCACAAAAATTGGGGAGGCTTACACCTATGACCCAATGTAAAGTCCTTGTCACAATTGAAGCATAACCCATGCTCATGGCGTGATGCCATCTCAGCAGAGATTAATTTTTTTATGGGTAGTTTGGGTATAAGAGGTGGAAATGGTTTGGGTAAGGTCGTTGCAGGGTGAAACATGGGCTTGGAGGCAGATGGATGCTAGATGGTGGTTTGTCTCGCTTCAATCTTCTCATCCACTAATTTGGCCATACCGATAGCATCCGATAGTGAGGTAGGTTTAAGTAATAATAGCTCTTGCCGAATATCATCACGTAACCTAGAAATGAAGTAGTTAAGGAGATTACCAATAGTTAGTCCTAGAGTGCGAGTAGATAGTGCCTCAAAATCAGTCATATAGTTGGCCACATTGGTGGTTTGGCGTAGCTTATATAGAGCTACTTCGTAGTTAAGGTAGGAGGACAAGCCAAATTAAAGCTCCAAGTCTCGGCGAATATCTCCCAGGTGGAGAGTTGTCTTGTGGCATGCATCCACTGGTACCACTAAAGTGTAGCTCCCGCTATGTAGAAGGCGGCGATAGTGAGCTTTTGTTCGGGTGGAGAATTGTGGTATAGAAAGAAATGCCCGATTTGGAACAGCCACTCAATCATGTCTTCCCCGGTGAAGAATGAAATTTTGAGTTTAGGTAGCCGTGGATGAGCCGATATCGGCACATCAGGCGAATTCAAAAGTGAGATTGGAAGGTTTGATGGCAAAGTGTGGATATGAATAGTGGGAGATGTCATGAACGACGAAGGCGTGGGAAGCAATGGAGGGTTTGCTGATGGTGAAGATTGACACTCAAGATCGTATAAGGATTGGTGGATTTCGATGAGGGATTGTTGAAGCTATTCCGTGGTTTTGGTATTTACATCAAGGTCGTCTGCATGGTATTGTACGGATGTCGTGATTTCCTTCAATTCCTGCGACAATCCAGCGAAAGATTCTTCGAGGGCCTTGAATCAGTATTCTTGCCTTCTTCCATGTTTCAATGAGAGTACCAAATTGATACATGCAGCAGAACTTCATTCTACAATTGGCAACAAAAATAGAAAAAGAGAAGGAAATTGGGAAAGAAGAAGGGGATGATGAGCTCTGACAAAAGGGAAATAGAGGGGAAAAGAGGGAATCATGGAGAAAAGAGGAAAGAGAGAAAATCAAAATTATATCTTCTATTTTCAGTAATTGTAGTAGATAGACGGTATATATAAAATGTAATAACTGAATATATCCCTAAAAGTCACAATAGTATGGCACATGCAAGAAAAGTAAAATAAAATATAAGGACAATAATAAACTACAAGTAAAATAAACTAATGTTAATCCTGAAACTTAATAGGTGGTCGGGTAGAGCGGACACTTTATCGGATGAGTAGGGTGGTTTTCGGTGGCGTAGTAGTTGAATCAATTAGGCCCATAATGAAAAACCTCCAACCTAAACACTTTTTGAATCATGGCGGCTGTCACATGTAGTGTTTGATATTGGATTATTTACTTGTTGGTCCCATACTTATTGATATGTCATTTAGCAATATGCTCGATGTAGCATAAGAATTCATTTGAGCAAATTCCCTTTTGAGGGGTGCATGATTTGTGTATGTGTGAGTATGGGCAATATTTGAGTGCTTTAAGCGCGTATGAATGGCACACATGCATTGATTCCAGTAGAATTTGCATTTAAAGGGTGCATGTGCATTACTTGCTAGTAGGTGTTATGCCTGATACACATATGACTTGCAGATTTGCAACAGAGTAGATATAAAAGCCCCTTTTTTTGGATTTTTGAGACAATCTGAAAGCATTAACACAAAGGGCATCATGATAAAGATAGATTAGAAAAATGAGAAGTGAAATTCTTTGGCATCCCATTAAGGTTCATTTTTAGTTTCATCTTTCACAAAGTTCAAAAATATTATTGTAGTATTCTTCAAAGGATGTATTGTCGATTTGTTGCTCATTTTTATTATTATAGTTTGCTCTTATTGATTGTTATGTTATGGTTAGTTTTAATCAAGTATTCACATGATGTTTTGTGAATACTCTCATAAAGGTTTATTTATAAACAAACTTTTATAGTGAATTTCATTTGGAGGTCATTTGGTAGTTTTTACATTAGTTGAGAAGATTTTTCACGTTAAATTGACAGTGTAGCTTGTGCATTTGGTTGATCATTATTTGTTTTTTTTTTTAGGTTTAGTTGGAAGAGAAGGGTAGTTGACATTTGATGGTAGATTTGAATTTTATTCCGATGTGCCATGGTGTGTGTTTGAATCCCCATTAGTGGTATCAAAGCATAAAACTTTGTTAATTAAAAACTATTTGATGGCATTATCATTGAAGTGTTTTTCATTCTCTATTAAACAATTTAATTGGCAAAATAATAATATTATTTGGCAATAAATGAAAGCATAGAAGAACAAAAAGGATGATTTGTAAAAAATTGAAGAATGAAGAGTGGCAAGATGTGAGAAATTTGGCCAATTATATAAATAGATTATTTTTGGTGGATAATACTCTTCAATAGGTGATTGGTTTATTGGATCCAGTAAAGGTCTAAATGGAACTCAATGGTTAATGCAAGTCCATGTCTTTGATATTATGGTTGTATTTAAAGAAGCAATTCTATGGAATTGGATTGGTGGAAGAAGAGTGCTTTGAAAAGCACTTGGATAGGTTCAATTAGATTTTGACACAAATGTCTATGCTTAATTAGAAGTTCAAGGAAGATGATAAGACATTGGTATTGTTGGCTTCTTTACCCAACTCTTATAATAATAGTGTGATGATACTATTTTTCAAGAATAATACACTTAATCTTGATGAGTTAATCACTTCTTTATTTATAAATGAATCTAGGTGGAGAAAAAGTGATGAGGTTTCAAAAAAGTTGAGTCCCTTAACCTCAACAAGTAGTTGCGAGAATGGCAAATTAATGAAGAGAGGTGGCAAGTCTGAGAGAAGCAACAATTTGTCCAAGTTTAAGGATACTGAGTGCTATCACTATACTTTAATTGGAAACAAGGGAAGGAATGAGGCAGCAAGCACAAAGAGAAGAGGGATCATTATGGTAATGATTGGACACCTATTTCTAGCCAAGGTGACTTTTTTGTCATTGTTGCAAAGTTTTGAGGGTCACGAGATGACATGGGTGACGAATAATGGATTCTCATTGCATCTAATATTAAAAAACTTTTTCTTTATATGTTATATGCTAGAAGATTATGAGGTATTGAAAATAGAAAATGATAGCTTGTTAAGAATTGTTGGAATTAGAGATGTTTGCTTGTGGATAAGTAGCAAGATGAGGCTATTGGGGCTTGTGGTATGTTCTGGATATTAGGTTGAATTTGATTTTAACAAGCAAGCTTGATAAGGAGACTTTTGCACAACATTGTGTAAAAGTTAATAGAATCTTACCAAAGGTTTCTTGGTTGTGGCATGGAGGAAGGAAGTATTCTAGTTAGTACCTAATAAAGGCAGCTATTTCTTAAAGCAACAACAAAATGATCAATAGGAGGCTTGGGAGGTGGTAGGAGGAGGCTAGAGTGGTGTGCTAAGAAGAATGATCCTACCAATATGAAGGTGTCAAAGGAGAGTTGTAGCTTCTATGTGTATTGGTGGAGCAGAATAGGGTGTCATTAGAATTTACAAAGTTTGTTGCCTATACCCCAGTGGAGGGAAAGTTTCCAACAAACAAGAAATTATGGTTGCTTGCAAGAGAGGCAAGGTACCCCTATAAAGTTGTGAGAAAACATTTATTGGATCATGGGTTATTTCCTAATGAGTTTTATATCCATTAATATATTATCTAGCAGTATACTAGATGTTATGTTGAAATTCACTCGAGTGATGGCATTTTTAAGGGCATATAAATAGCACATGAGAAGTGTATAATAGGCAAATGTGCCGGCATGGATATGATTTGAGTACCTAATGCATGTTTGAAGGGTGTACATGCAGAAATCCCACTAGTGTTTGCTCCTCATGAGCTCCTGAAAGACGCAAGTGCATGGCTTGTCAATAGAGGCTAGGCTTGATGCCCACATGACATGTGCACGTACATCATAGTAGGTACAAGAAGCTTTGTTATGATTTTTAGGGCAATCTAAGAGCATTTAATATGGAAAATCAATAAAGAAGAGAGAGAAGAAAGTAACGATAAGAAGGGAAAGTTTTTGACATTCGTTTGAAGTCCATTTGAGTTTTATCATTCACTAAGTCCAGCCATGTTGTTTTAACATTAACTATAGGATATATTATTGATTGGTTTCTATTTCTCTAGTTGTATTTTACTCTTATTCATTGTTGCTAGATGTGCTAGGATTAGTTTTAACCAATTATTTACATAAATTGTAGTAAATGACTCATAAAAGAGTAATTTATAACCAAACATCTATAAAGGATTTTGTTTAGAGGTTGTCTCATGATTTCTTTTTTAATTGAAAAAGATTTTTCATATTAAATTAATTCTATAACTTGTATATTTAGTTACCCATTATTTGCTATTTCTCAAGTTCAATTCAACTTGTGTTCCTCTATGCCATGGTGTGTATTTTAATCCCAACACACAAGGGGCAGCAGCTCCTACTATTTTTAAATATTTATTGAATTAAAATCAAACAGGTAAAATTTAATTTGAAATCTAAATATTTAGATATTTAATTATTATTCAGACGACTTAATGTTGTTTGATATAGTTTTGCATTCTTATATATCGTTTGGGTTTAAGTCTATTAAACAAAACTATTCATTTTGGTTATTAAATAAGAATATAATTTTTCATTTATTATGGATTATAAAATAAAAAAATTTTGAGTTTTTGTCCAAGGATGTGACAGATGACATTAGCATCAAAGACTTTTGTAACAAAAGTATCTTATTTAATTTGAGAAATTAAATTAGTTAATGGTGTCATGATAATACTAAAATGTTTGTTGGACAAGGTGGACTAAGCTCTAATGAGGAGGAGGAAAATCTCATGATAATAGTGAGGACGGTAGAAGTGATGGACCTAGATGCTCTAAAGATAGTCAAATTTGAACTTGACTATGGTGAATCCAACAGTTGCATTGATATCATACGATCTCTTTACAAATGAACGGATGTCGGAGTTTTTGAGTGATCTTAATTTGACAAAGGTAAAGATTTAGATCTAATTCATTGAAAAGGTCTTTGAGATAATCAATTATTTAGAGGAAAATAAAGTGACATTTGCCTCATATAAGTTGAATGGAGAAGCAAATTATTGGTGGGTAATAAAGAGGAAGATTTTGGAATTAGAGAACGAGTAGATTATGTGGAAGGTATTTTTGGATGTGTTAAATATATGTATATGTTATTTATTATATAGTGTTTTATTGAGTTTTTGGTTTATTTTCTTACTATTTAACTAACCCCTTAGATAAGGTGCATAAGTATTTGCCAGATAAGGAGTGAAGGTTGAAGAGTTGTGGATTATATTTCTAGAGATGTTTAATATTATTATCATATTTTCGGACATTATTTAATGTATCTATGTATTGTATTTTAGCTTAATTCCAATTTTGGTCAATGAATTGTGATGTATTTGGCTTTTTGGAAGGCGTTTAGAAGTCTAAAGTGATGATTTATGGCATCCGGTAAAGATTAATAGGTTGTAACATGTGTTGACAGCTGGTGGGATGTTGGATGATGTATTTATTGTTGATAATCTGAAGTCAAATTATTGGTTGTTAGACGTGTTGATGTTGGTAGCAGAAATGTACTATTGGGTTGTCGGTATGTATGTCAACTGCCCTATAGTAGCATTAATGATTAATATTGCAGATTTTATTTCTCTGACTAAGTATTTGTAGGTATAATTCTTTACATATGGTCCGATGTCATATATTTAGGTCGGTGTCAGAGCCACGAGTAACGTGCCAATAGCATTTTAGTCCTGTGTATGTTTTCATTTATGTGCATTGCGGTTGGTCGAAATATTGACAAGAAATTTACGTCCAAAAATTATTAAATGGTTATTTTGTTAATTAATATTGATTAAATCTTAATATCGGGATCAGATTGGGGACGTGATAGGTTTCTAATGCTGTAGGCGGATCGTGTCTTTAGTCGTTCCCAACTTTTCACAGGACTACCTTGGTTCGAGGAATTCTAGAACTCCTCACCATTCAAACTTGAATGATTTCTCAGAGGCAAATGGGGAGCCATTGCCATTGTCTCCGAGGGGCTCCCGGCCTTAGGATGGTCATTTTGTTCGATGGTAGGTAATAGGCAATATCATTGTAATCTTCTTTTGGATGCTTCTAATCTTCTTGTTGTAATTATTTATCTATTAATAAATCAGTTATATTATTTTAATCATTGTTACTGATATTTTTTAATGTATACTGTTCTTTTTGCTCAACATGCTCTTTGTCTATTGACTAAGCGTGGTCATTATTGTCGCCGGGCTTGGTCAGATAATAATCCATCGGCCGTATCTGTTTGATAGCACTCAGCCTTATGAAAGAATGTCATAACACTTTTTTTTAATGATACTCTTTCCTATAAGAGAACGTTGTAACACTCTTATTATTTGATAGTGCTCTTTCCTGTGAGAGGATGTCATAGTACTTATACCTAGAAAGACTCTTTTTGGCTAACTACGTGTGGTTGCCATAGTCGCCCGACTTTGACGAAATCTAGTTTATCGTCTGCTTTTAACTGGTGGTGCTCGTTCTTGTGGAAGGACGTCGTTGCACTTATGCGTCGGGTCCTAATCTGTCAGCCGTCTTTAACTGATTGTACTCTTTCATGTGGGAGAATATCATCACACGCATGTTGAAATGCCCCCTAAATTTTTCTTTGTTTTGATTGCTTTTGGGGGTTAGACTTTAGTCCATTAGCCTCCCGAGCCTTTGCATTTGATCTCATTTGGGCCACTCGGTTGTTTTGACTAAAGTTTTGTGTTTGACCTCATTTTGGCTACTCGGATATCTTGATCAAGTTTTTTAACTGTGATTTTAGCAGGTTGATTCGCAAGTGAAAATTTTACCCGACTTAGGGTCAATCTCGGCCATGATTATTTATGCAGTGACACACAAGCATTCACATGAACAATCAGCATAGTAAGTGTGTAACAGTTTTATTAATTTCAATATAAGTACACCATACACGCAATCCATATGACATACAAAGCACTTACCTTTGTTCCGTGAGGGTTTATTAATAGTTTTTTTGGAAGTGGATGACATTCCATATCCTTGGTCTAGTTTTCTGTTCTGAGTTTGTAACTTGTATGCATTGTTTTAGAAAAATTGCTAAGACTAGGAATAGTCCATCCTAATTAGGGGAACAGTTTATTCCTATTGGCTATTTTGTCTATTGCCTCTATGCTCCGTAGAATTAGATCCCCTATCTCAAATTGATGAGCTTTCACCTTTCTGTTATAGTACCGATTAGTTAGTTGCTAGTAAGTTGCTATCCTCAATCTTGCAGCATCTTGAGATTCCTCTAGCAAGTTGAGATACTCTCTGAGTAATTAGAAATTGCCTTTTAGGTTAAAACTTTTGACTCAGGGGTTAGATGGAGTGATATTCACCAGGATGACAACCTCTGTCCTACAACACAAGCAGAACGACATTTCTCGCATTGATTCATTGTAGGTCGTCCGGTAGAACCACAACACGGAGGGCAACTCGTCCGCCCAAGAGTCCCTTACATCCTCAAGTTTCGTTTTCAACCCGTGTAGTGGGGTTTGGTTCATCACTTTTACTTATCCATTCACTTGTGGATAGGTGATAGAAGTATGAACCACCCATATTCTAAAACTCGTGTAGTACTTGGTAAATCTCTTGAGAATGAATTGAGTTCCATTATCGATCATTATAATATTGGAAATCCCAAATCTATAAATGATACTTTACCGAATGAACTCGGTCACATTTTGCTCGGTTATTCTTGCCAATGTGGAGTCCTCCAACTATTATGAAAAGTAGTCAATGCCAACTATGATAAACTTTCTTTGTCCTAATACAATGGGTAATAAGTCTAAAATATCAAGCCCCCAATTACGAACAGTCAGGATGACTACAAGGTTTAAAGTTCTGTGTGTGGTCAATGAGAGACATTGTCATAGATTTAATAACTTTTACATTTTCTCATAAATTCTATGGCATCTTGGTTTGTTGTAGGCCAGTAGTAGCCCTATTACATAACTTTGAGCTCCAAGTTCTTGCCTGCTATGTGTGACCGGCAAATTCCGAGATACACTTCATTCAATACATAGTCAGTTTCTTCTGGCATTAGACATTGCATGTAAGGGATGGAGTACCCTCTTCAGTATAGTTTTTCGTCCATAAGGGTGTACTAACTTGTCTTTTTTGTAGAAACTTTTCTTCCAAGTACCTTCTATACGAAGTCATCTAGTTATCGTAGTTTGATATTTGAAGTACCTTTTTTTTTTGAAACTTCTATACTCAAGGTTTTGAAGATTTCTCGCATCTATTTGGTGTATTGCTCTTGATTCCTAGTTGCTTAAATTCGCAATGCTTTTTAAATCATCAAATACATGTTTTACAAGTGCTAAAAAATCCATACAATTTATCGTATATGGTCTGGAATATACTAAAAATCCCCCATGTTGCTAATCTGCTTTCCAATTGTCTTCTCTCGGGATATGTAGAGTTCTTACTTTGTCAAATGATTCGGTTAGGGCCTTCACTCTAGTACGGTACTTTGTGAGTAATGGGTTTTTGACGCTTCAAAATTTTTGGTGACTTGATTGACGATTAATTTGGAGTCATTCGAGCTTTCCTTCACCATTTTGAGTTTGGCTAGTAAAGCCTTATACTCAATGATGTTGTTGGTGGCCGAAAATCTAAGAGTCATTGAGTATTTTATCTCCAACCAGTCCAAAATTCCTAAAACCATGCTTGCTCCACTCCCTGATTGAGATAATGATCCGCCGACATACAGGATCTAGATCAGAGCCTCTTCTTGGTGATGGGTGTCTTCATAATTATCAATGTCATCTAGAATCGGGATCATTGTTTCAATTATAAAATTTGTGAGGGTTTAACCTTTTATAGTCTACCGCAGTCAAAATTTTATGTCAAAATCGCCGAACTTAATGGTCCATGGGATTGAAACTTTCATCATAGGGTTCCAGGGTCGGCATTTTAAATTTGTGAGGGAGTTGCTGTATCCTAATCTCCCTTGTGAGTGGCGACTTAAGTAGGTCAACTGGGTGCCCATCCGTACTTCCTCGAAATAATCGCCACTCGATTTTTCTGATTCTCTCTTCTACCAAGGAGGTGGATACAATCCTCTTAATGTTGAGAAAGGTCCTTAACTTCGAGTTGTTTGGGGAGATCTATTGAACCAGCCAGCTATGGGCTCTCTTTGGTTGGGTGTTGCATGAAATTTCTTCTCGACCCGAAGGCTTCCCAATGTCTCGAGAATAGTGTGAATTTTTCCTCTCTGGGCTTTCATCTTGTGCTCTAAGGCCTAGTCGACCTTCAAGTCTTGTCTGGGCCTTATTGCTCGTGGCATCTTAGGCCTCGAGATCATCAAGCTGTAGAATCACCTCTTTGGCAGGCTATTTTTTCCTCTATTTTCTCCTCTTAAAGTCTAAGAGTTAGAGGAAGGAACCTCTAGTGGGTTCTCTCTAGTCTGGTGCAAATAGTCCAGAGGACCTTGGATATAGTGTCCACTTGGGTCGCTAGCATCTTCGCGTTAATGTTCATGGCTAGACCAGCATCTCCATTATTACCCATTATCATGTCATTGTCAAGTGAGATGATGTCTCTAGTTGGTACGCTTGTTTGAGTCCTAGTATTTGCCATATCCTTTGTTTACAGTTGTGTGGTTTGACTATTATCTTTCTTACAGATGGTAATAATGATACATCTTGACGATCCAAATTATTATACGAATTAGAGAACTACTTGGTCATACTTGAGGGTCGGGAACAGGTCTGATCTTCGTTACTCAAAATTTAGATCCTATATATCACAACAAAACAGATGAGAGGTTAAAAGTATATAGGACTCGCTTCCTAATATATCTTCCAATACTCAAATAAAAAATATTTCTACTCGGATAAGAAGGATTCAAGGAAATGAGAGTGTGAATAATGTGAGGATGGAGATGAGTGTTTGTATGGAGGGCAGTGCTCCATTGTATGCACTCGGCTAATGGAGCGGCTTTGGCAGTGGCATACTCGTCTGATGAAGTACCTTTGAACATTGAGCACTTGTTTGAGAGAGTATGTAAGGTACCGATTTTTAAAATATGGTAATTAAGAGTAATTAAATTAATATAATTAAAATTAGGTAGTAGGCATGAGAAAAATTAAGTTTTGGAAGCTAGATTGGAAGAAGATGGCCCGGCGCCTGAATGGCACCCGAGGCATGCCCAAGGTCCATTTAACAAAATATCGCGCCCAAGGCATGCCCGAGGCGCGAGTTCCAGGGTTGGGGCACCCGAGCAGCGCTTGACTGGCGATCGAGTGCCAGTCAGGGTATAAATATCCGCATAGTCATCTTTTTAGTCATTTTTTGGAAGAAAGAGAAGGGGAGAGAGAGAGCATGGAGGAGAAGAGAAAGAAGGAGAGTTTGGGGCCTTTGAGTATGTTTTTGCGTTAGAACTAGTTGAAGAACTTGTAGATCAGGTTAAGACAAGTGCACTCATATAATTTTCTTTCTTTTGTTATTCTTTTTGTTTTGTTCCTTTTGAGTATTTTTGTTCAAATATCTATCCAATTATTTGTTTTGAAATACTCATATCTTAAGCATGCATATATATTGATTTCATATTCGATTTGGTAGCTTTGTGAGGTTTGAGTTTTGTGGAAACCCTAACCCCATGCCCCCTTATTCTGCCCGATTATTTTAGGGTTTATACATGATTTGGTTTTAAAAAATTGAAACCCTAGTTTCGTGAACGTTTTGACCTCAATTGTTCAATGTTTATTGACATGAATTTTGTATATATTATTTTGTATGCTTCGAAAATTATGTTGGGTATTTTGTATGAAGGGATTTATTATCCGAAAGTTATAAAGTTATATTTAGCTCAATATAGTAAGAATTTCCTAATTTTTTTAGGCTTTATGTTAAATTGTATATGTATTTGAAGTCATGTGAAGATTTAAACTCACAAAAATAAGGAAATATGTATTTGTACCTAAGAAACATGCGTATTGATATGAAAAAGAATAAGAAGGAAACTCTACAATTTATTAAGTTTAATGAACCATTTTTTTAGGGAGTGAGAACTTTATGTTAAGAATTAAGGTAGAAATTCCTTTAAGAATAAGTAATCAGGAAAACTAGACCAAGAAAATTGTATATCAAAGGGTGATATTTTTTGACATGCCTTAAGGTATTACAGTGGTAGACCGAGGACTATTTCTAGCCACGGGAGATACTATGGTAGTATACGTTTATGGCTTTATATATCAAGTTAAAGGTATACTGTTCGCCACGAGATATTAAATTGCGTGGCAGTGCCTTAGAATGTGTAGAAATAAACACATTTTTTTCATCTGACTTCTCCATTAGCTGTAAGGCCTACTAATCTTAATTTGTAAAGATAAAAATATTTCTACATATTTTGAAACCTAACAGAATCAATCCTAAAATTTGGAAAGTTAAATGTAATCCAAAAATACATTTGATCATTTTTCTTATTTATGCATCTGTATTATATTCCTATTCCCTTCTCTTAATTTATTTTGAGTATATTGCTTATTGTATTTGAGTATATTGTCATTTATTGAGTATTCGGTTCACTTTTTTACTATTTTTTCTAACTCTTCAGATGAATTGTATGAGCCCGTACCATATGATGAAGATTGAAGGATCAAGTGGACAAGAAGAGCCAAGATTATTATGCTTATGGATGATTTATATTGTTTAGCATTTTCGGATAATGTTTATTGTATTTAGATATTGTAATTTGGTTTAATTTTAGTTCCAAATGACATATGTAAAATAAATGGCTTGAATTGTTATATTATGGGTTTTTTGGCGATGTTGTTAGCCCGTGTGGTATATTTTATTATTCAAAATTGTTAGTATTGTATTTGATCATGGATAGGATTATTATATGTTGGATGTATATATGTTGGATGGATATGTTGATGTATTTTGATCTTTCTGATGATGTTCTGATAAGTTTAGTTTTCAATGTATATCGATAATTTTATATGCTTCCATAAGTTATTATGGTTTAATTTTAATTACCTAATGACATCTCTAATCCCGACATTATATCCAGAGATATGATGTTGGAGCAATACATCTATTATTGTGACACTTTGGATCCTGTGTATGTGTTGTGTGAAATATATATATGTATATATATATATATTCATACATATTGAATTTTGAGGATTGTATTTAGTTTTGATGGACTTTGTGCAAGCGGGTCCTTATCGGGTCTTGAAATTCGGGATCAAGTTCGTCACAGGGTATGTATTTTGAAATACCTATATCTTAATCATGTATATATGTTGATTTCATACTCGATTTGGTAGTTTTGTGAGGTTTGAGTTTTGTGGAAACCTAAACCCTATGCCCACTTGTTCCTCTTGATTATTTTAGGATTTATGTATGATTTGGTTTTAGAAAATTGGAACCCTAATTTTGTGAACGTTTTCACCTCAATTGTTTAATGTTTATTTACATGTATTTTGTATATATTATTTTGTATGCTTCGAAAATTATGTTGGGTATTTTGTATAAAGGGATTTATTGTCCGAAAGTCATAAAGTTTTGTTTGGTTCAATGGGATAAGAATTTTTTAATTTTTTCTAAGTTTTATATTAAATTGTGCATGTATTTAAAATCATGTGAAAGTTTAAGCCCACAAGAATAAGGAAATATGTATTTATACCGAAGAAATATGTGTATTGATATGAAAAAGAATAAGAAGAAAACTCCATAATTTGTTAAGTTTGATGAATCATTCTCCAGGGAGTAAGAACTTTATATTAATAATTAAGGTGGAACCTTCTTTAAGAATAAGTAATTAGGAAAACTGGACCAAGAAAATTGTATATGAGAGGGTGATATTTTTCGACACGTCTTAGAATATTACAGTGGTAGACCGATGACTCCTCTTGGGCAATGGAGATGCTATGGTGGTATAAGTTTATGGCATCGTATATCGGGTTAAAGATATACCGCTCGCTATGAGGTGTTGAATTGTATGGGTAGTACCTTAGAATGTGTGAAAATATACACATTCCTTTCTTCGTTCGGCTATTCCATTAGTTGATAAGGCCTACTAGCTCTAATCCACAAAGATAAAGAAATTTCTACATATTTAAAAACCTAACAGAATCAGACCTAGAACATGAAAAGTTAAATGTATTTCGTAAATACATTTGATCATATTCCATATTTATACATTTATATTATATTCCTATTCCCTTCTCTTGCTTTATTTTCAATATATTACTTATTATTTTTTATTATATTATACCTTATTGAGTATTTTTCTTACTCATTTACTATTTTTCTTACATTTAGATGAGTACGAGCTAATACCAAATGATGTAGAGTAGAAATATCTAATGGGCTAGGCTGAGGATTGGAAGATAATTTTATAGTCTCAAATTTTTTGGTCTTGTTCTTTTATATGAGGGACTTGAGTACTTATTCGATGGACATGTTAATGTATTTTGTATATATTGATGATATTCAGATGTATTTAGTTTTCATTGTATTTCGATGATTTTATATGCTTTCACAAGTTATTATGATTTTTTTAGGTACCTAGTGGCATCTCTTTGTTCCAACGTCGTATTCGGAAATATGATGTTGGAGCCATGCATCTATTTATGGAATTTTGGATCCTGTGTATATTTGTGTGATATATATTTTTATATAGGTGAATCCTTGTGGATTGTATTTTGTTTCTGATGGACATATTTCAGGTGGCCCCTTGCCGGGTGCTGGATCGGGTTCATCACAAAGTGTCTTTTTGTTTGGAGTTAGGCATAGTTCGCTGTCAGTTTTTCATTCGCTTCAATGTGTGTGTCCTTTGTCCCCTCTTTCAGAGGGGGAGAGATAATATTTATAATAAGAGGTACCATTTAGTTGGTAAACTCCTAAATTAATACGTGGGCGCGGTTCCTCTTTGGTGATAAAGGGTGTTACTTGCATGTATAATTGTCACCTTTATTTAATGGTTGGACCGCCCGGCTTTCAATTGTTGGAATCATCACAGTCGTTGCCTTAAGCAGTTCAGTTAATGTTCCATTATAATCCTTTAATACTTGGTGGTTCGGGTCGTGTCCCTTAGATCAACATTATGCCTTTTGCCTCATGGGTTTAGAGGCGTTTTCTACTGAGCTATCATTATTTGAGCATTTTTTCTTTCCGTATATTGAATTTAGGTCAGCCCGATTCTTGCCATACCTATCAATAAAGATATCTTTTGTCAGATCCTACACTTTTGATCATCTACTTATTTTTATGATCTTTTTTATATGAGATTAGTAGTACTAAGCATGCAAGTTAAAGATGTTGAGAGTATGTCTTTAAGAATATCTCCCCCCCATAAAATTTTTATAGAGCCCAATCTTCTAATCCTATACACTCATTCTAATAGTCTCTATATCACTCATTTTTAGAATCACTTATTGACTTGAGTATTAGTGTATAATCCTAGAGTTGATCATATCCCTCTGAATTCTCATTTTAATTTGTGGTGTACAGGATAATTTGGCATTAAAATTTCAGAACCTTTCATATATGTGTTTAGATCTATGTTATACAACATATCTAGTTATTTAATTAAATATATACTCTTCAAGATGAATTGATACAATATAAATAATTAATTTTTAAAAAAATTGATAAAAAAAGTTGTCCCAGGACATCATTTTAGCCGATTTTTAATACTTAGTTGATATTCTATATCCCTCACCAATAACTCATCAATGACATCATAAAAATAGTTCTTCCATAGACATGATTAGAAGTAGACATATTAACAGTCAACTTTAAATAACTAATTAGAACAGTCAATAGCTCTCATATAGAAAAAAACATGCAAATTTTTTCTTTAGAGAAACTACTGACACTTTTTTTTAAAAATAATTGTCATCAAACTCTATGAAAATCAGCAAAACCCACCTTAATAATATAAGGATACCATCTTTTTGACGGATCCAAAACTTAGAAATGTGATCATCTACTTATCTTTATGATCATTTTTATATAAGATTCCTAGTACGAAGCATTCAAGTTAAAGATGTTGAAAGTATATTTTAAGAATATCTCCTCTCCATAAAATATCTATGGAAACCAATCCTCTAATCCTTTACACTCGTTCTCACAGTCTCCATCTAACTTATTTTTTAGTTTTATTTATTGATTTGAGTATTAAAAAATAATCTCAAAACTGGTCATATCTCTCTGAACTCTCGTTTTAATTTGTAGTATGTGGGATAACTTGGGATTAAAAAATGACAGCTTTCATATCTGAGTTCAAATCTATATTATACAATATATCTTTTTAATTAATTAAATGTAAATAAATAAAATATAAATAATTAATTTTTTTAAAAAAATTAATTAAGAAAAAGCTGTCCCAGAACATTGTTTTAAACTAATATCACACTTGGTTTTACGAATGGTTTTAATAACCTACTCGCCCACATCGATGTGACTTTTGTTATTGGGTGGGTGGGCCCTATTTGATAAAGTAAATGTCCGCCGTCCATGCTTTATTTTAAAATTAACTTTATAATAAAAGTTATCAAATTATATTGAACTTTTATTTTTTAAAAAAAATTAATTTAAATATTATCTTTATTTTTATAATAATGCTAATTATATTTAAAAAATATAAATATATAATTTGAAAATGCTTTAAAATTGATGATTGTTTAAAAGTTGCTTGTCAACGTCAGTCCAACGGGGATGCAGATCGCACTTAAAGTGATGATGACTGCGGCGAACTGTCCTATATTAATATATAAACATAAATATAAAGGAATGTTTTATTTAATCCCATGATGTTTTTTTTTTTTAAATTTATTCTTAATTTTATTTTTTAAATTTTATATTCACAAATTATTATGTAAAAAATTTTCTAAAATTGATCTTATAAGTTAATGTGCCATCGAATTCGAATTGTTATACGGATTAGGAAGCCAAAAACTGTCCGGTTAGTTTGACGCGAGTCAGGTCTCTGTACATTCTTAATCTGGATCTTATGCAACAAAACAAAATGTTCGGTCAAAGAATTACGCGGGATTCATTCCCCGATATATCATTTAATATTCAAGTCAGTATTTTTTTTTTAGGGAAGAAAAGAGAAGATTTAAGTGCAAATACTTATATAAATTATTTTTCTTTGTGGTGTGCACTTTGTAGAAAACGTTTTAATAAAAGAGAAAGTGTGTGCATTTGAAGCGTCTTAAAATTGTCTTTGATTGCTTTTATTTTGGTTGAGCGTCGTTTCATTTTCTTGTTGGGAAGAAGATGTTTATATAGAAATTATGAAATTGTTGACTTTTTTTATCAATTGCTTAATAAACCGTCCAATGGATAAGAAGACGTTAATCCGGCAGTTCCTGGTAACCAAGACCATTGAGCCAATAAGAAAAGGAAACTGTTTCGATTGGTTAGAGTTGCTTCTGTCTTTTTTTAAGAAATAGCAACTCGGATAAGATTGACAAGCTCGTCCACCAATTTTGCGCTATATAGACCGATTGGATCTTTATTTATTTTATGGGGAGAATCTTTTGACGGGCTTTTCTCTTGGGCCATTGGCAACTATACCGATCACTAGCCCCCATGCTGGGAGGATTAGGTTAAACCTTTCGGTATGATATCCGAGGATGGTCATTTGTCCGAACTTATACTCTTAGTTCGAAGGATTTTGTTGACTAGTTGGATGAGGACTCTCAATCCGACGAGCTTCATTGAATGTCCAGATAAGAGCTCCTGATTTGACGGACTTCATCTGTGCCACTAGTAGTAGCATTAAATGTGAGCTTCTTCGAGTACCATTCCATTCTCAGAATTGCAGCAGTCATTATTACTGACTTAGGATGATTGACGTGCTGCACAGCCTATAGGGTGTTGACACATATCATTGTCATGGTGAGGCACGTTTTTTTTAATTTTTCTCTACGGTGTCATTTCGACTCAAAGCCTTTGTTTTAAATAGTTTGAAATCCTTCATTTCCTCACTTTTTGAAAGCCTTTCGTTCCTTGCTATTCTTCAAGACCCTTTCATCTTCTTCTTCCTCCTTTTTTAAGTCCTTCATCTTTTCTAATGGTTCCTAGTGTTAATGGCATCCAATCGGTTCTCACCTCAGTAGATGTTGACCACCTTCGTGCTTAGTATAAGATTTTGAACTTGTTGGTGTACCTCTTGCCTAGAGTAGGTGGTAGAGTCTGCTCCCTACCAGAAGGATACGTTACCGTTTATGAGATTTATTTCAAAGGAAGCCTCAGATATCCAATGGTGTCGAAATTGTACAAAATAATGATAGCTCTTCATATTCCGGTCGCCAGAGTGCAGCCCAATGTAGTTTCTTTATGCATTTTTGCTCGCATTCATGACCTGGTGTTGGACACTAAGGTCGTAAAAGTTATTTTTTATTTCACCATGGAATAGACTGGATTTCAGTCTCTCCACGTTCTGAGTTCGTGTTGAGTGAAAAAAACCCTGATTCAACCAAAAGATGGAAAGATCGGTTCTTCTACTTGGCAACTCCATCTTGATCGAAGCTTTCTATTGAGTGGGGTTGAGTCTTAGTATTTGTTAATACCGAGGTGTTGGAGCACGATAAGAAGTTGGCTAAGGCGCTGATGGATCACATTAATGTAAAAGTTGGCTCTTTCAATGAGAAAAAAAAAGAATCGATGGCTGTTGGCCGAGTCTGGCTGATCGGACTTGCCTCCTACACCGTCGGTTTATAAAAGAAAGCTGAAGAAAAAAGAAAGGCCCCTCAAAATAAGCTAGTTGTCGGCCCAAGCGCGCAAGCGCAAAGAGGCCTTGGCTGCCTCCCTCTCTGATGACAAAGCCATTATTGATCAGCTCGTAAGGAGAAAAAGGCTGTCTGTGAGGATAGGCCAAACTCCTATATCTTTCCTGGCCCAAACGTTTGGAGCCGTTGGACCAGATAAAGTCTGTTAGCTTTCGGAGTCTACTATTGAGGCTGGAGCCGAAGATGTTCCTATCCCTGCTCTAGCCCTTGCTTTGTATGGGGTGCCGGCCATTCTGCTATCCTTGTTCGATGAGTCCTTACTTGATCTTCCTATCAATTTTTTTAAGAGCACTTCCTGGATAAGTGAGACCCAATATGGGAAGGCTGAGGAGGTGCCTCAAATTGAGTTTTCGTAGGCCAACATCTCAGAGATGGTCATTCCGAAACTTTATGATGAGGTTGCCAAAGTACTTTCTTTTGAGCCCCCAACGTCCGAGGTTAGAGTTGAAGATGAGGCTGAAGGACAAGTCGAAGTGGTAGACGTGCCTTGCCTGGAGGTCCCCACATCCGAGGTCAAGGTGGAAGCAGCTTCTGAGGTAGTTGTTGGAATATCTGGTTCCGAGTCCTCAGCATTTGAGGTCCGAGGGGATATTTTTGCCAGAAGAGTTAGTGAGCTGGTTGAGGTGGCCGCTGTAGAGCCCTCAGAACAAGAGGTCCATGAGGTTCCCACGAGTGATGCTCTCACGAGGAGCTCTTCTTTTTTCAAGGTTTTGGTCGAACCCTTCCTCAATTCTTTTATTGCTTTCTTTACAGCTTCTAACTTATTCTTTTCTTGCAGCTTTAAAAACTAGCTCATCGTCTCATCTCCATTGTCGACTGCTTGTCTCACAATTATATTGAAAAGGAAAAGCTCTTGGCCTTGGAGGAATGTATTTCCCGCGTCGAACATAAGTTGTCTGAGACGAAGTAGAAGTACGCCCTCCTTCTTGACTAGAATTTCAGGCTAGCGAGTGAGTTTCAGATATTAATTAGTTTGAATGACATTAGGCAGGTAATGAAGCACAAGTATTGAGATAGTATCAACATTGACCAACACATCATCAAGATGGTGACTCCTAATATTCCCATTTTTATATTCCATCCTAGGAACGCCAATACTCGACATAATTTAGATGTGTTGTATCATCCCAAAGATGTGCGGACTCTTGGGAGCCTTTGCTAGAGACTTCGTAGCCTCATTCTCCTCTGGAATAATTTTTTTATTCTTGTAACATTTTTGTAAAGTAATAAAATAATTTTTTTTACAATTGTGTCAATTCTTCTTTCTCTATCTCTTTGTTATTTATACATATACATATATATATACATAAACTGGGCAAGCATCATAGGCTTAAATGCCGAGCTCTTGAGATGACTTTAGCCATCGTCCACACGTGGCTTTTGTCACTCGGACATGCCAAAGGGTATTAGAGCTCTAGTGTGTCTGACTTAAAATTTTTAAACTGTGGTCAACTGACGATGTTATTTCCTTTTGGAGGTTTTTGCATTTATGCTTAAAGGAAGCTCCTAAGTTTTTAGCCTTCGACCTCATGAGGGCCGCTTTGTACCATGACCAAGTTTTATAATCCAACTTTATTTGAGCCGCTTGATAATTTGACCAAATTGTATTGACCAACAAGTGATGGTTGAAGGGTAGGTGAATGGATTTCACTTGACTTATAGATAGTCTAGGTCATACAATATTATAAAATAACAAACAAGCACTTACATGAATAATAAATAATTATTTTATTAATAAAATGTAATAGATTATATTAAAATGCAACAAATAAGTACTCCAGATGATACAAACTAACCTTGCCTGACCACATGTACATTTACTAATAATACTTTTTGATGTGAAAGACATTCCATGTCTAAGAGATAAGTTTGCAATTCTGAGTGCGTAATTTGTACACTATGTTTTGGAGAATGACCAAAATCAGGAAAGGCCCTTCCTTGTTAGGTGAGAGCTTGTTCCGGTCAACATTCTTCCCGGTAGCTTTAATGCTTCGTAGCAATAAGTTTCCCACTTTAAATTGGCATGCTCACACTTTCTTATTTTAGGATCATGTAATCCATTACTGATAAGCTGTTGTCCACGATCGTGCCATATCCCGATTCTCTTCAAGTAGGTCAAGGTTTTTTCGAAATCTTTGTGAATTGTTGACTGAGTCAAAATATTCGATTCGGTGATTGGACAGTCCAACCTCTATTGGTTTGATAGCCTTAGTCCCATAGCATAGGTTAAAGTGTGTCTTTCGGATTGGCTCTCAGGGTGTCGTCTTGTATGACTATAATACAAATGGCAGCTCATCCACCCATAAACCCCTAGCACTTTCAAGCTTCATTTTCAAACCATACAATAGTGTGTAGTTAGTAACCTCTACTTGTCCATTGGTTTGTGGGTAAGCAATGGAGGTGTGAATCAACCTTATATTCAAGTTAGTACAATACTTTGTATATCGCTTGCTAGTAAATTGGGTCCCATTGTCAATTATTATAACTTTAAAAATGGTAAATCTACATACTATGTTCTGACGGACGAACTCTGTTGCATTCTACTCAGAGATTTGAGCCAATGGGATAGCCTCGACTCACTTTGTGAAATAGTCGATCCCAATGATTATGAATTTTCTTTATTCGGACTCAACCTGAAGGGGTCCGAGGATATTGAGCCCCCATTGTGCAAATGGCCAAGGCAACTGTAGGATTTGGAGCTGTATATGTGGCTAATGGGTGAGGTTCTCATAGATCTGACAATTTTCACATTTTCATACAAAATTCATGGTGTTGTGCTTCATGGTGGCCCAATAGTAAACTTGTCACATGAGTTTGAAAGTAAGGTTCTTGCCCCCAATATGGGACACACAAATGCCCATGTGTATGTAATATTTTAAATATTCTTATCTGATTTACTTGAGTTTATTTATTTTTAGATAATTTAGGTGTATTAAAAAATAATTAAATATTAAAAAAATTTTAGAGAATATTTGAAATTGTTGAGCCGGTGCCAAGGGTGCACCCGGGGTGCGCCCGTTCAGTCGCTCGGGTATCGATTTGGGTTTTGAGATTTAAATAAAAATAAATTAAGTATATATAATAATAATAATAATAATAATAATAATAATAATAATAATATATATAACAATAAAAAAATTGAAGAAGAAGAAAGAATAAGAAGGGGGAAGAGAGGGTTTCGGGAAACAGAAGCAGCAACGTTCGGGTAGAGAGAGAAAGAGGGAGAGAGAAGAGAGAGAGAAGAGAGAGAGAGAGAGAGGCCAAACAAAGGCCTTCGGGACAGATTCCGATTTCGAGCTAGTTAGAGAAATTGTAAAGTGGGTTGAGATAAGTGTATCCATACCATTTTCTTTTATTTTCTTTGATTTTTTATTTGATTCCCTACGGGCATTTTTATCCCGATACCGGACCCCATGCGTGTATTTGTGAAACCCATTATTCTAGCATGTATATATATGAATTTCATGTCCAAATTTGAGAATTTATGCCGAATTTCGCGCATAAATCCCTACCCACGTTCGCAAAACCCTAACCCAGCACTAAGCGTGAAATCTCACGGAATTTTTGGGACTTTTAATTTATTTGGGACTAGAATATGATTATATATAATTTGGATAAGTTAATTTATCGATTGGATATCCGAATTTGTGGAATTTGATAGAACTTCGTTTGCGAAGCCCTTAACCCTTGCCCGGACACCATTTGAGCTTCGATTTGGGGTTTAATGTATAAATTGATTTGGGATTATAGTTACCCATGATTGGGTTCAATAAACTACCCGTTAGATATCCAAAATTCTGAGAATTAATCGATTTGCGCATATGTGCACTATTCACGTGCAAAGTTTACGGGTACTATTCACCTGAGAATTTCGGATAATATTTTGCGTAATTTTCCTTTAGATGATTGCTAATCGATTGATATGTATGTATGTATATATGTATAAGTTTAATTATATAATCTGGAAGTTCTGGATTTGTGGTATTGTATGAAGTTTCGTTTGTGGAAACCTTAACCCGCATCCCGACCCTGTTAATGGATTAATTTTGGTTATGACACAGCAATTGGCTTGGGATAATAAGTACCCATATTGTGAATTTGATGATATGACCATTAGATGTCCAGAATATTGAGGATTAATCGATATGTGTATTTGAATACTATTCATCGAGGTCAATGGACAATGTTTTGCACAATTTTCTATGTTTAAATGCTAATTAATTGACATGTATCTGTATGTACCAATATAAGTCCAATCGTATAATCTGAAAGTTTTGGCACAAGCAAATACAAAGGGAATGTGTGTTTGAAAGCCCTTCAAATCAATCTGCCTCTCGATGGCAAGAATTCTGAATCCTCTCTACACATATGATACTCGTACATTGAGTTAAGTCATGAGAAAACTCCAATTTGAATGAAAGATAAAGATTGTGCAAATATGCAAAGGAAAAAAGCCCACAATTAAATATGTGTTCAAATTGATCTCTTGAATGGAGATATTGTGAATGAATCACCTAAAGAAAAGATAATAAATATATGTGTGATTGGAGGGAAGTCCACAATATAATATGTGAATGATTGAATCTCCCAAATGGAGATATTGTGAATTGAAACGGATGTGGTGGACTTTTCCTCAAATGAAAATGAAATAATAAAATTAGGATAATGGACTATGTTACGATAGGTAATATCCCTTGGCATGACATGAGTATCATAATGAAGACTCAAGGATCACATTGGCCGTGTATCCTGGCCGCTTATTGAAGCGGGTGATACTTCTATCAAGCCTTAAAATATTACTGTGGAAGGGCGAGGATTGCCTCTAGATCGCGGGAGGTAAGAGTAGCGGGTGACACTACTACACCACGCGGTGTTCGAGCCTATGTTGGCCAGTTGATGCCTATGTTGGCAGATCGATATTGGACGTTTATTATGTCATGTGAGCCTTAGATCATGTGGACCATCATAATCCTTTTCTCGTCCTCCCGTACCTTATGCTGGTAAGGCCTATTGACTCTAGTTTGCAAAGATGAATATTCATGTTTAATCTATATCCTAAAGAAAATAAGAATAAAAGAAAGAAGTAAATTATATCCCAAGTATGCTTAATCATGATCCTATTTATATAATCCGTTCATGTTTATATATCTATTTTGTATTTAATTTCGTTATTATTGTTTATTGCCTTTTATATATGATTGTACTTGTTAAACTGTTAACTCATCATTCTTCTTCCTTTCAGATGAGAGTATTGAAGTGACGCCCAATTAGTTAGAGTAAGGAGAGGGATTTACTTGAGGAGATTAATTGGATGTCAAAGGCTTGAAGATTTGATTATGTCTAACGTATTAAAATGTAAATAGTCGAGTTAGATTAATGTGGTTTATTATTTTATGATTATTGTTATACTTCTGCAAGTTTATGGATTGGTTATTCTTTCGCATTCACATTGGATGTTGGGATTTTGTTTACGTCTACATGACATCTCTCTTAGATTCAGTATAATAATTTAAGTATGCTGTGTTGGAGCCATGGATGATATGGCAATGTAGATCCTGTGTATGTGCTGCGGTGATAAAAATATTAAAGTGTGGATATTTATATGTTTATACAGGTTCAAATTAACAGGTTATATTTTTTATTTTCGTCCAATTGCAGAGGTGCTCTACCAAATTTTCTGTAGAAATTTATAATATTTATTATAGATTTATTTATATATTTATTGATGGAGGTTATTTAAGAAAAATAACCCGATTTGTCACAGTATACCTCTCCCAGTGCATAGTCAGCTTCTTTTGTTGTGAGACACCGTAGGTATCAGACGTAGTACTCACGTCAATATAACTTTTCATCCATAATGGTATGCCAATCTGCTGTCTTTTTTATGCTCTTGGTATCATTCGAGTTCTCTAGTAACGCACCATTGAACAAGTATTTCATGTAGAGAGTCATCCAACTGTCGGTATCGGCTATCTGCATTATCTCTTGCTCTGGGTCGTCTATGCTGAAAATTTTGAGGACTTTATGTATTTCTTGTGCGTACTGCCTAGGGTCACCCGTCGCTGTGGCTCTTGCCAATCGGTTTGCTCTTCCGTTCTCTTCCCTTGGAATGTGGATCATCTCCACACTATCAAATTGTAAGGTTAAGCCTTAGACTTTGAAGAGATACTTAGAAAGATGTGGGTTGGAAGCCTTAAAATTTTCTCAGACTTGGTTGATAACCAATTTAAAGTCACTATAGACGCTCAAATTCTTGGCCAAACACTCTTTGGCCAATCTGAGTCCGACAAGTAACGCCTTGTACTCTGTAACATTTTTAGTCATTGGAAATTTGAGGATTATTAAGTACTTTATTTCTGATCCATCAGGAGTTCTCAGCAGCATGCAGGCACCACAACCTATTTGCATTGATGAATCATCAACATGCAAGATCTATGCAGGAGTCCTTTGATGAGCGTCGGTCTCATCGAGGTCGAGGGTCTCCAGAGTTGGAGTCGTTGTCTCAACAATAAAATTTGCCAAGGCCTGTCATTTTAGGGCCAACCTCGATCAAAACTCCACGTTAAACTTACACAACTCAATGGCTCACTTGATCAGTAGTCTTGACATATCTAACATCTACAAGATTTTTTTTAGCGATTGGTCTATTAGAACGATAATTTTATATGCCTAGAAATAAGGATAGAAATTTCGGGCAAAATATACAAGTACCATAGCCATCCTTTTAGCATGAGAATATCGGGTCTCTAGGTCAGTCATGGCCTTGCTGACATAATATGCAAGCCGCTGTCCGTCGAAGTGTTATCAAATCAAGATTGAACTCAGGGCAATGTTGGATGCTGTAAGATATAAATACAGCTCCTTGCCTTCTTGAGGAGAAGTAAGAAGTGATGGGTTCAAGAGATATTCCTTCAACTCTCAGAACGCAGTTTCACAGTCGGTTGTTTACTGGAAACTAACGGCCTTTGTTTCCCTCAAAGCTTTAAAGAACGATAAATACTTCTCCACTAATTTAGCCAACAAACGGGAGAGCGCTGCAAATTTTTCAGTGAGCTTCTAGATTTCTTTCATAGTTCAAGGTAGGTTCATATCGAAGATAGCTTTGATTTTTTTAGGGTTCGCTTCAATCTCTTGATGTGAGACGATAAAACCCAAAAATCTTCCCTAAATCACTCCAAATGTACACTTTGATGTATTGAGTTTTATTTAGTGTGTCTGAAGGACATTGAACTCCTCGTCCAAATCATCAATATAGTCATTGATCGCTCTGCTGTTAACAAGCATGTCATCCACATACACTTTTATATTTCATTTGGTCTGGATTTCGAAAATCTTATTGACAAACCATTGGTAGGTGGCACCAGTATTCTTTAGTCCGAATGATATAATTTTATAACAGTATATCCCTTAGTCAGTCATGAACATCATGTACTCCTCGTCCTCTGGGCTCATCTAGATCTGATTGTAATTCGAATATGCGTCCATGAAACTCAATAGTTCATGTCCAGACGTTGAGTCTATAAGCAGATCGATCCTCAGCAATAGAAAGCTATCATTAGGACATGCATTGTTGACGATGGTGAATTCGACACACATTCTCCACTTTCCATTATTTTTCTTGACTTAGATCACATTAGATTACCAATTTGGATATTGGACCTCTTTGATGAATCTAATATCAAGCAGTTTCTTCACCTCCTTATAAATAGCAATTAGTTTTTCAACCGAATGATTCATTTGTTTCTACCAGGTAGGTTTATGATCAGGATCTAGGCCAAATTTATAGATTATTACTCCAATCAGTATTCCTGACATGTCGCTAGGTGTCCAAGTAAAAAACGTCAAAATTTCATCAGAGAAAATTGATAAGCTGACTTCGGAGGGGTTCTGGCAGAGAACTTTCTATTTGAACATTCCTCTCAGTGTAACTTCAAGTTAGACGATATCTTAAATAGGTACTAGCTCGTTATCCAGCCCATACAGGGGTCCATCGATGGATTTTATCTGACTTCTTTTTATACCTAATATAAAATAAGTATCAAGATAAAGCAAATTTCTTAAACTTTCATTACCAATAAATTCTCGTTTCAACTGATAGTCTATATTACCATTAGAGATGAGTGTAGATACAATCAAGAGATCAAAATGAGGAGTGGTTACATGAATTATATCTTTGTTACTAAAACTAATGACATCATTCATAACTCCCTTTGTGTTGTCAACTCTGACTTCTGTTGCTTTCTCGTTCCTTAGGAGCCTACGCGGTTCCCATTCTTCCTCTTTCCATCCACCATCCTCTGGCGAAAATGGTCCATACGCTCTGACCATTTCGCTTCATTAGCATTTTCGACTACTATGTAGGTTCGAGTAATGGTCTTAATATCTTAGAAAGTCTGTGAGTCCTTATGGACCGGACGCTTGAAGAAGTCTCCAAACTCTAAGGTCAATATGAAGGTACTCAACTTCATCTCATTGGTGAGTTTGGGTATCTTTTGGGTCTTGGTCATGAACGGAGCTAGGAATTTCTTCAAGTTTTTGTTTGGCCCTTGCTTAACACGGGTAAGGTGCAATGATTGCTTCTCCTCCCTTTGACTGGAGGCGAATTAGGAGAAGAAGCTGTCTGCCAGATTTGCGAATGTTTGAATCGAGTTAAGTTGAAACCGATAGAACTAAACTTGGGTGTCCCCTTTGAAAGTTTAGGAAAAGCACAAACACATTGCAATCTTGTTTAGGCTTTGAAAGCTCAGGAGGGTGTAGAAATAGTTAAGACGGTTCATCAGATTAGTATTTCCATCGTAAGGATTCAGGGCTGCCATATTAAATTTATGAGGGAGTGGATGGGTTTGGATCTTTATTGCGAATAGAGATCTCCACAAGTCAATGGTTTGTCCTCCGACGTCTTCTCTAAAAACAAGCTGTCATGTTTTTTTAACTTTCTCCTCTATTTGAGGAGGACCTGTCATCCTCTTCTCATTGATAAATATCCTCAATTCTAAAAGGTTTTGTGTGGTATGAGAGGTTGAAAAACTAATAACCTTTGGAAGGTGCGCACTGTGAGAGGCTCCTACTTGGTACGAGAGCTCCCTTCATTATGGGAATAATGAGGATTTTGCCTCTTAAGACTATCCCCTCGGGTCTTGCAATTCAGACGTCTCTCAAAATGTGTTGAGATTTTGTTACTCGAGGCAGCTTGGGTCGCGAAGTTTTCAGTCCATTGGCCCTTATCGGTCGAGCTGTGTGAAGTTTAAAATATTGGTTTATTTTTTGTCGTATTTTTATTACGTATTATATAAAATACTTTTATAATTTAAATTCATATTATCAGGTATATAACATTTGCATTTAATGTGCCTGGAATTGCATATGAAAGTTTAGAAATAATCTAAAAAATCAAATTTTATGCAGCTCAAAACACTGTAGATTAGATTTTATCCACACCGTCAGCAAGCGACTGTTTTGGACGATTCGTTTTTTGAATGTGACTTTGAAGTTTTGACTGGCAGACGAATTAATTGCTTTTTTTAAAAAAAAAAACAAAAAAACAAAAAGTACGAAAGTGTAAAATAGAGAAAAAAAAAGTTATAAAAAAAAAGAGGCTATGGCCTAATCTTCTTTTAAAATAATAAAAGCAACAAAGTAAGCCTAATCCTCGTTCTTCACTTGGAGGTCGCAGTTTAGGAGGCGGAAGATGGAGCTCTATGCGGCCGCTTATCGAGTTGTGTGTAAATAGGTTGGACGGTCTTAGAGATATCATCCATTCTTATCGCTAGTGGTCACACATAGGGGTCGTAATGATCATCTATTAAACTACTCATAGGAGAATAGTTGCCACATGAGGTGGCCTCTCTGATTGGTGTACTGGCTTATTTTCGTTTGTTCACAATGTTGGTCTTTATAGGAATATGGTAGTCGGATTTTTTAGTCGTTTTTCACAAACAGTGTCAATGATACGTTATCGGATTCGGATTATTATATGGATTACGGAGTCAAAAACTGTCCGATTGGTCTGATGCAAGTCCGGTCTTTATATACTCTTAATATGGATCTTGTGCAATACAACAAAATGTACGACCAAAGAATTCGTGGGACTCAATCCCCTATATATCTTTCGATACTCAAATCAATATCTTTATTTGAGGAAAGAAAATATATTATTTAAGTACAAATGCTTATAAAAATATTTTTTTTTTATGGTGTACATTTTGTAGAAAGTGTCTTAATTAAAGCAAAACTGTGTGTGCGCTTAAAGTGTCATAAGATTGTCTTTAGTTGCTTGTTTTTTGGTTGAGCGTCATCCCTTTTCCCTATTAGAAGGAGGTGTTTATATACAAGTTAGGGAGCGGTTGATTTTTTTTTCCAATCACTTAAAAAATTGTCCGATGGATAAGAAGACGCCATTGTCTGGCGGTTTCTGACAACCAAGACCATTAAGCAAGATAAGAGAAGGAAAATGTTTAGATCAATTAGAATTAATTCTGTCTTTCTTAAAGAAGCAACAACTCGAATAAAATTGACAGGCTCATCCATCAATTTTGAGCTATATAAGCCGACTGAACTTCTATTTTTTTTATGGGCCGAATCCTTTGACGGGTTTTTCTCTTGGACTGTTGGCAATTATACCCATTATAAGTATAAAAGATTTATATTATAGGAGCATTTTTTAGTCACTATGAATACATTCTCAATGATGTGGATTCTCATTAAATATGTCACAGTTAAACAAATTTATATAAAAATAGTTAGATAAATGAGCAATATATTATTTGATAATATCTTAATAATAATTAAAATTTATGTTTAAAATGTTTGTATTGAAAATGCCTAATTTTCTGCATGTTTTCCTATTCATCTTTGAATATAAAAATCTGATTTATTGCTTCAGTTATGCCCAGAAAAAGCTAGTGTGCTGCATTCTAGATAGCTTTGAGCAGATATTTTATAAAGATTTACTTAATACACATTGAAGTTTTATTTTTTATTTGCAAATTATTATTAAGGGTGTCAAAATATAAACCATACATACCAGCAGCGAAATTGGTACCGCCATGGTTAGGAGGTGACCAATAATTTTAGGTCCCAAATTCGATACTTCTTTTTAATAAAAATAATATATCAGTATCGACAATTTTATTAAAAAAATTATTATTATTTATTTATTATTTTTAAAAAAACTATCAAAATAATGTTGTTTTGAATTTTTTCAAAAAAAATCAATATGATATTGTTTTGATAATATTTAACTTTTTTGAATCAAAATTATTCCTCTTTGTCATAAATAGTTATCGGTTAATAATTTTAAAAATATCACCATATTTAAACAATGTTAATGCAACCGCGTCCTCTTCTTCAATATTCATTATTTTTACTGAAGGTTTAGATCGGTGAACTCTAACTTTGTAAATCAGGTATAATCTAAATCCTAATTTATTTCTAATTTAAATCATAAATAGATTCAATCATAGAAGTTTTTATTTGTAAAATTATAGATTTATAGTGGATTTGTAAAAATATTTTTTTCCAAGAATTAAATCCTTTGAATTTCATTCTTGCAAACGTGTTCCCTAGACAAAATATTTAGCGTGCTAATTACAATATTATATGGACCGATATGGAGAACAATTAGCATCCGCACAAACAAAAAAGATGACATCTGAAGTCGGAACACTTTTTATAGAAGTCTTCATTGAACCTACCTATAATACAGACCAACTCTTTTTCTTTCTAGTCTTTTTTATTTTAATATATTATTATATACTGAATTGATCTTGATCGACCATAATGGCAATTTAAATTGATTGTTGGGGCCATAAACGTGGCAACCCTAATATTTTTAAAAATGCCTACCATTCTTTAGTTAATCCTTTATAATTTTATATTTCTTTCAATTTTATAGTTACATTTCTAAGTAAAAATTGACAATTTTGCACATATTTGGGGAAAAAAAATAGGTAAATTTTGGTAATTAGATTCAAAATTCAAAAGTTTAGCAAAGGATTCTAACATTAGTGTTCAATTGGGCAAGAATTTTAACTCTAGGCCTTAACTTAAAGAAAGAAATGGTATGATTTGAAAGCTACTGGCAGAGTCACTCTATAGTGCATTGGGTCAATTGACTCTATTCTTTTTAAAAATTTATAAAAATAATAGAAAAAACTAGATATAAATTTATTACTAGTTAAACTAAAATTTTTTATGACCTCATAAAATTTATCTAATAATCATTATGACTCACAAATCTATATAAATTGATTAAATTTTGATTATTTTTATCAAAGCAAATTTTGTGGGAAGTCATGAAAAAAACATCTAAGTGATTAGCCAAAAAAACCTATACACAAATGCTATAATGTAAAGCATACGCGATTTATGATGGAGGAATATGCCGGTCTCCTATAGACTTATCCTAATGGGAATCTCAGATGTAAAAAAATCCTTCATTGCTTCTTTTCTTTTCCAAAGTAATCGGATAGGTTTGCATCAAGAGAGTCAATTTCACACCAACCTGATAATTTAAATATAAATCTGAATCTAACATTAAATATCTCATAATTGAGAAAAAATCCTATACATTAAAACTTAAAAAAAAATTCTTCAAACCGTCATACTAGAATGTAAGTAATCTAATTCTAAATCAAAGGCAATAGAAATCTTTCTCAATTATTTTATGTGTGAAGCTATTCATCAAAAAGCAAAACTATAATTAGAGGAATAACAAGGCGGAGATGGCTTGTCAGAAGAATGAATAGTGCATCGGCGGGTGGGTATAGCCGGTTTTTATCATATGTTAGCAAGATTGTAGAATTGAGAAAATAGGATCCACTAATAGAACTTAGAGAAATTTGGGCTATTTTATATAAAAATTTTATATAATTTTAGCAATATATTTTATATAAAACAATATATTGATGGGGTTGACCAAGGATTGGATGTAGGATATTGCAAACCCTAAGCCAATCCAAATTCGATTTTGACTCTTGGTGTTATCTACACCTAACCTAAAATCTAGTCAAGACCTACAATACTAAGATCTATTGATATCGAGATTTTATTTTGTTGTGTTAGATTTTTAAATGTTCCTGCCATCTCTGCCTCTATTGCGGTTCCTCTATTATCACCATTATCATTATTATTGTATTTTTTTAAAAATGTTATGTTCAAGACATTAGGATATCCAAAAGGAGTGCTAGAAAAGTAGATTGCAACCTAACCCACAATATTCCTAGCTAGACAATGGAGAGCTAAAATACCACCAAAATGAATTAAAAAGCAAGCTATTAATAGAAAATACAACAACCAGATGTGCACGAAGTGCCACTACCCTCTACCATGCATTGCTTTTGGAGGAAGAGCATCATTGCTTTGAATATTCTTACATGATAGAAAATTCATAATGGACTTAATAGTCTTATCCCCACTAAAGCAGAAAGACACATCAAACATATAAGCATTATAATCTCTTTAGATGAAATAAATCGTGACTATCAGGACTAACTTAAGCAAAAGGTAAAGTGAGAATGAGATGACAACTTGATCGTGGCCAATGTGATGGCTCTGCGCCACCAGTCATATGAGCAGATGCTATTAATGCTAGGCCATATAGTTTTTGAAATCTTCTTGATCTTCCCACATTTAAAAAAGAGATGGTACGTTGGTTTCTCTGCTGTGAAACATACAATGAAAAAGTAGTTGAAAAATAGTCATCTATCTAAGGTTCTAAATCTCTCTCTAATAACCAACAAGAGAATGAAGGCATGAAAAGGGTAATAGCTAGGACCCCAAACTGGGAAAGCCATGCCAACTTTAGGCCCACTAGTTAAAATATCCTCGTAGTCGAGTGGACAAAGAAAAGGTCATTGACCTTAATATCCAAACAAGTAGAGTATGTAGTAAAGGGATAGGGATCATAAGATGGTCATGATCTAATGAAGGAACCCAAAAATAGGAGAGCAAGAGAAGGCTATTTTCATGGTTAACAGAAATTGTAGCGATAATTTTTATATTGTGATAAATGTCTATAAGCACTTAGTGTGTATTAAAAATCAAACCACAGAAATGTATCCTTCCCTTTACACAGAATGTGGGCGTAAAAGGTTTCAAAACATCACACTAGAATATAATTTTGAAAAACTCTATGGAGACAAATGGAGAATCTCAATGGTCTAGATACATTTTTCCTGCATCTGATGACATGTAACCCAATTCACCTAGATCGAATTGCCACATCCATTAACAAATGCCATAAATGCTTCATAAGGGGAGCTTTGTCCCATGCAATGGAATTCTTAAGACCAAAATTATCCTCTTTTTTGGACTTACAAATCTTGTCCTAAGCAACCTTAGTAGAGTTTCTCGTAGAGTTAAAACCATACAAGAAGAATCTTCTAAGAATACAATCAATCTTTTTTAAGATAGATTTAGGCATGATAAAGAAGCCTAATAACTTTGAATACTAGCAAGAATCGAGAAAATGAGTTGAAGATGACCTCTAAAGGAGAGCTAGTACTTTTTCTAAGACGTGATCCTATTAAATATTCTATCAATCAAGCCCTGTTAATCAATATTAGCAAGGTGTGACGAAATGAATGGTTCACTTAGATAGCAGACTGGTAGATTATTAGCCTAAAATTTAGAGATATTCTTGATGATATCAATGAATCAACTATCATAGGGGCAAACAAAGTATTCCCTTTTTATATTATTAGGAACCAAATCAGAGAAATTGGAGAAAACTTGGAGGCATTGATGAAATGTATTTAGGGATTTCCAATTTACCACACAAAAGAGAAGAAGATTGTCCACAAATGTAAGTCTCATAGTCTTAAAGTCTTTGTATTTCCAATGACACAAGTGGTTAGGATTATTTGAGATTTTCACCTTAATGATACCATAAAGGGCCACCAAGTAAAGGACCAAGAGGTAAAGAGATATAGGGTCATCGTAACATTTACCCCATCTACCTTTGAAGAAGCCCAAAGATTCCATATTAATAGAAATAAAGAACATAGGAGTGGTGATTTATTTTTTAATCCATTCAATAAAAATAGTTAGAAACCCCATCAATTTCAACATAGCAATCACAAAATCTCATTTTATCAAGTCAAAGGCTTTTATGATATTAATTTTCCTAGTATATCTGTCAAAGTTTTTATTCAAGTAATATTTACGGAGTAATTCGTGTTTCAAAAGAATATTATTTCTAGTGCATCTACCTTCCATAAACGCCATTTAGTAGAGGTTGATGAGAAAAGGAAGAATCGACTTAAACTGATACGTGATAATTTTATAGATTACATTATAGTAAGAAATAGACCTGAAATTTGCAACTTTATTGGGAGAATTAACATTAGGAATGTGGCAAATTGTAGTGCAGTTCAATTGCCACAGAAGACCCCTTTCTAAAAGATGTCCATAATTACATGGAGATGAGTTGGTCTACAATATTCCAAGATCCTTTATAGAATGCATCAAAAAACCCATCTAGACCAAATGATTTAGAATCATTAAAACTAAACATAACCAAGTTTGTGTCTTCTGGAGAGGGAATAGATATGAGGTTATGGATAAGATCCAATGGAATAGCCTTCAAAATAAAGGGCCAAGGGACCTCGATATTATTAACAAGACCACCTTGGGGTAGCCTCCCCAATAGATTCAAGAAGTAATTAATAATGAGTATCCAAGTCAAAGGATGTAAGGAAGCTATTTTCTTTAACAAGTGAAGTAATTCTTCTACGATTCTGTTTTTCTTTGATAGTGTTAAAAGAGTACTTTGTGCAATAATTTCCATAGTTGAGCCATTTAACTTTATCCTTCTACTTGATAAAATTTTCGTCCATATCTATAGCTTTCCATAAAGTGACCTAGCATGAGATTCAATAGAGATGGAGAGATGGCAAAAATGGGAAAGGGAGAGAGCCACTTGGACTACCTCAAGTGCCTTCAAGAAGGAAGCAATAGTAAGGCCGAGATCACTAATTTCTTTGTTTAACTCTTCTAATAGCCATTTTCAAAGGTTTGGACTAGGAGACAACTTGGAACATGAGAACTCCATAGACATCATTGGCCTAAAAGGAGCTTACAACTCTAAAAAATTATTGTATTTGAAGGAATCTTTTTTAGAATAATTTATATTATTAAGGAGTAGAGAGGTAGAGTGGTCCAACATATTAACATGGCCGAAGGATGCATGATACTAGGCACAAATAATATGCTAAGTTATATTCATTAGAATTCTATCTAGCTTTTTTATAGATATGATTCGGGTTGTCACATCATTGCACCATGTGAATGGATATCCATCAAAGACATGGTCCTACAGGCTGGAGGAATTGGGATAGCAAGTAGGCTCCTGGGAATCATCTTCTAAGGAGTTACCCCCTTAAGATCTCCATGTCATGTAAGACCACATTGAAGTCATCCAGACGAGCCCATGGCAGATCCTCTTCACGGCTCCTCAATCGCGTTCCAGAGGTCTCTTCTTTCTTTGACACAGTGAAAGTCATACATAAAGGAATAATGAATTTTAGTGCCCCACGCCACATTAGCAGCAATGTTAGAAATGAATTGCTCCTTAATCTCAAGGTTTGAGAATAATATTGACAATGTATCACATCCAATCCAAGTACAATCACCTTAGACAAAATATTAGTTCAGAGTTCAAGACCAACTACGAGAAATGGAAGATTCAATAGAAGATATATTAGAATCTTGCACTCTCATTTCTATCAAGCAACAAATATTAAGATTATAGGACTTTATATACTTTCTAATTGTGCAAAACTTTATTTTCAGTGACTATCGTACCTTTTGACGGGCTAGTAACCTTAGAGGGCATTTTCTTTTGATTGGAATAAGAATTCAAGTTTAGACCTATGTAATTATACACAAAGAGAGGTGAATAGGTAATAATTGCGTTAATTAAAAAAAATCTTTAAAAAATTCAATACACAAAAATATCAATGTCTAAATCCATTAATCAAAGAACACAAAATAACATACTTAATAAGGAAGCAAAAGACATGAGTAAAATTAAATTGCACATGATCTTATTGATGAGTAAAAAACTTGTAAACAAAACGTCCAAGAAAAGAAATCTTTTGAGTCATTAGTTGCCAATTGAATATTGGCTATATGAGAAGTACAACAAACAAGTATTGGGATCAAATATGCTAGATTTTAGCTAACTGTAAAGATGTAAATACTTAAGGAATATAACTCTATCAAAAATTTGATGTCCTTGACATTAATAGAATTCTGAAAGCTAATAGACTCAAATATATGTGTTTAATCATCTTTAGTAAGGTATGCCTTCTAAGTCTAAACCCAGGAATAACTCTTTGTATTATGGGTGAGAAAATTTAAAGGCTTTAAGAGCATATCATCATAGAAATGTAAAAATCTCTCTCAAGTATTTGGTGTGATAATTAACAAGAGTCTCAAGAATCTTTGCACAAACAAACCCCCGGATCTTCTTCTCAGTTTGGAGAAATTGAGGGCCTGTATATATTAAAAAGAGATGGCCAAAACAGTTGTAGATTAATGTGAAGTAGGAAAAATAGTCTTATGTTCGAGTAAAATTTGCATGACATTCATACAAAGTAATTCAACCATAGTATTGCTCAAGATAACTTCAAGAGAACATAGATGGCGACGGTGTTTCCTAAGGACAAACCAAGCAATCATCAAATCAAGGTGCTTGTTACGAGTATTATTGATATGCTCTCGAAAACATTGTCAAGTCACCCGACGACTATTAGAAGGAGCGCATGTCCAACTCAACGACCTCTAAAATTTCTAGACTATATTTAATCATTTCCATATTTGTTGCTGGAACCTCTCGACTACTATTTCTATTTTTTCTATTTTTCTAATTTTGTTTCTATTTCAATTGGGTTGCCCCTTCCCATTTTACCTACTTTCTGTTAATTTTGTTGGACTCGTATTCTATTGCAATTGCTAGCCACGTGGGCTTCGTCTGCATAGTTTATTAAGCCTAGTCCTATTGCTACGGAGGAGGATAACAAATACTTTTTCCTTCGTTTGTCTGTGTTCTCTTATCTTCCTTTCTGTCACTCTCATTCTTTCTCTCTGCCACGCACTCTTTTTCTGTCTCTTCTCTTCCTCTTCTATGCCTCTATCCTTCTTCTCCATCCCTCCCTATTATTTTTTCTCTCTCTCGCATTTTCTTCCCCTCCCTCAAACCTTTCCTTTATCTCCCTCACTCTCTTTCCCTTTGTCAGATCTCTCCTCCCATTTTGTCTTCGTCTATTCTCTCCTCTATTTCATCTTCTTTGTCTTTGATTTATAGGATCCGATATTGGTACCCGAATCATTTGTGTTTTCATTAAGATAAATGGCAGAAGGCATGACGACCACAGAACAGATTCAACACACTCTCATAGAAATCCACTAGATTTTGACCCAAATTGAGCAACAATCTTCGCTATCCATAAATCCATCGTTGCTTCCAACCATTACTTCGTTCTTGGTATCTTCGACTGCGATTCCACAACTGTAGTCTCAAACTCCACCCTTACTACCACATGCATCACCTGATTTTCACATCATTACTTTCGTTTGATTTCCAAATAATGGAACTGATGATACTAGATGTCATGACCGCATTGCCATCACTACTTCACCATTGCACAAACCCAAAAATCCCTCACTGAAATCCTTCAATCCATAAACCAACTCGAACGACAGACCTTGCCATCCGCAACTCCTCCTATTCTTCAAACTCCCTCACCGTTCATGACTTCAACCTCCGAGATTTTACCCCAATCTGCTTAAACTCCACCGGTTATACTTCACGCCCAATCAGAAGCCCAAATCGCCTCCCATCTCCATTTGCCCAAACTCGAACTTTCGTTGTTCTCTGCCAAAAATCTTATTCACACTGATGTGGAGTTAGTGACACTACGCGATGAAGGATTTGTGGAGCTGTGAGACTTGTTCAATGATTTTGTCGCTTTAGAGGATGACCTGGGAAAACCTCACGCCTTTGCTTCTGTCTAGAAGTTGCAAGAACTAAACAACTTTGTTAGAATTTTTACTTTAATAACTGAATTGACCAAGGATAGACCTTCAGAATTTTAGGCTATTGTGTGTACAAGTCTCAGCTTGGATAAATCGATTGAATTTAATGAATATTACCATGGTCATCAGCCTGCGATCGCCTTCATAAAATTTGACATACATGGCCTTTTCGACAATGTTTTCTGTAACTTTGGTCCTGAGTTTACCGTTGTTGACGTTGATTGTGAGGAGCCACACACAGACAATCCTGCTCTTATTTCCATTATGGATGATGAGAGGCTTGAGCAAGAAACATTTAAGGATCTTGCTGATTTTCTTTTGAGTGATTTTTCTAAATTTGATTGCCCTGCTCTCCTAAATCTGGCATTTCAAGCTTGAGATAAATTTATATAGGAGTTGGGTCACTATCTTGTTGTTGGATCAAAGGAAGATGCCCGCCATTTGATTTTATTTGTCACTTGCATCAATGTTACTTCAAGTGACAGAAGGTTTGGAGACATTAACCACAAGTTACTTTGACACTTCATCTTGGGAGCAGAGGCTGTTTTGAACCCCACAACTACCATGTTTGGTAGTATTGTTGGATAGGAAGTTGTTAAGGCTTGCGCCGTTTAGTTTCATCCACTTTGTCAATTCTACTTCGATTTCGTGGAGTTTCTTTCCATAGCAAATTTCCAGTTGTAGCGCAATTTTGCTCCAAGGGGTGCAGATATTTGCTCCCAGGGTTAGGAGATGAGCTTTGAGATGCATTCTATGGATCCACGACCCAACATAGCAAAACCTACATTTTCATCAAATCATCCTTCAAAAGCTTCCTAGAGTATAGGCTAACTATCTCTCTATGAAAGCATTTTGCAGCACTCAAGGATGGATCACTTGCTCGAGAAGCAAGGAGTTCCCAGAAGCTACGGTCCCCACCACTAGGCAGATGACTACAACAAGACAGGTTGCAGTTTAAGCCAAGCAATGGGCCTTGCTTTCTCTATTCCAGAGGGAGTTCAGATTCCTTCAAGTCTCATAAATAAATTCAAGAAACTTCCATAAGATCTGAGTTGTTCTATTCTATCCGATGGGAATTTGGAGAAATAGGTTGTGTGACGGATTTGATTACAGAAAATCTCCTCATCCTAACATCCGTCAAACTAAAAACAAAACATAAACACCATCCATTAAATAAACATCCATAACCAAACTAGAAATCAGTAAGGTTCCGACTGTAAAACGGCCGTCTAACTACACAAACATGTATAATATACAAATCACCAATAATTTTCACAAATACAGGATCCACAACGTGCCACAACCTTGTGGCACCAACAAAAAAACCAAAACATTTTACCCTATCGGACAAAAATCCGGGAAGATGCCTGCAATAGTCATCAAACCTACAAAATCATTTCTCAATCCAATACATACATACTACATTTCTTCCATAACATGCGTCTATTTTCATAATTACAAAAATACATACGTACTATAATCGCCCTGCCAAAAGAATCATTATTGTACCAAAAATACAAAAGAAAAATGCCTAAATTACATTCAAATAACATCTCAAGCTCTAAATCTAGGTACTAACTCTTCAATCCTACTAGTTGGGCAACATTTTGTGTTGATCATTTGAGGGATTAGAAAAAATAGTAAGGAGTGAGCCAAATACTCAACAAGACATATATATATATATATATCAAGGAGCATGCAAATCTTACAATTCAAATATAATGGTGCATATCGGAAGGAATAAGGATAAATGAATAATCATAAAATATGATAAGAAAGGATATGCTTTTATAATACATTCAATATTTTTTGATTTATTTTTTTTCTTTTCTTAATCATCAAATTATATTGAGAACTCATTTTCATTGGGGATTAGGACTAGTAGGCCTTACTAATTTAAAGAGCGATCGATTAAAACTTGGATTGTATTTACTCCTACACAATCAAAAGCCTTCTTCTCTTATTCATGACCCAGAGGTGGGCCATTTATATACAATCCCTATAAATGAAGCCTTAGTCGCAAGCAACCCCTACCAGACAACGATCTTCTATTATAATATATTAAGGTATGTCAAAATATACTATTTGACGAATATTTCTTGGTCCAATTCTTAACTTCTTATTTCCTTAGAGAATTCTGCTCTTAAGTCTGTATGTCCTTCATTCTCGCCCTTTTAGAGAACGATTAATAAATCCTTAACTTAATTGTAAAATATCCCTTCATGATTTCTTTTTCCATAAAATTTGTACTTTTTTCATTCTATGGTTATTTCTTAAACATGAGAGTTCTTCAATAATGCTATTAAAATTAAAATATTTAAATAATAAAAAGGAACATGCTATTTATATAAACATTAAATACACAATATATTGAGCACACAAAAATGACATGAAAAAATTAAAAAATTATAAACTTGAAGCATATCCAAGTAGGGCAAAATCAAGCATATGCTGAGTGAAATATACTCTCTGATGTTTTGGAACCATCTAGGGTGTTGATAGACAAGTATGTTACAAGCCATAAAACTTACAATGACTAATAAATCGGCCTCATAAAAACATTAATATTATACATTCAAATTATCTCTATCTAAAAAAGTTCTCATTGATAGAAAGATTGGCTTTGACTCAAAGTTTTTAATGGGTGTTTTTACACTTAGACTTATGATGATAGAATCCAATGAGCTTCTAAAATTTATGTGGAAAATAACCATCCACGGCTCATATTAGTTAAACATAATAAATGAGTTAATGATATAAGAAATGTTACCTCATCTATTACTTATGGGTACATTTTAGTTGACCCTTCAAAAGGTGATAATAGTGCATGTAGTATCATTTAATCATCAGGTTACTTGTGGCTCACGTATTTGATCTATTCTGATTTAGTCGGTGCTTTATTGCGATGACCTATTGCATTTTCTTGGTCTACCGGTACTAAAATTAGACCATATATTAGTGGTTATTTTTTATTAGCAATTTTGTTTCTTTTGAAGTCAGGGTATGTCCTAACTTGTCAAAAAAGAGGTGATAGGGATAAGGTTTTGTCCTTTTGATCATATCGAAATTAGATTATTCGATCAGTCGAATTTATTTAGTTTAAAATTTTAAAAAATTTACTTAAAAAAAGTGGCTATTATGAATGGTACAATAAACAAATTAGGCAAAACTAATTTTTGGGCCTAGCACAGACACATAAAAATAATTGATCCAGCCTTATTTAATTTAAATTATAATTTTTTTTTTTGGTATAACTAAATATAGAAAGTAAAATTTTACTTCCTAGTAAAAAAAAAAAAAATCCCACCACAATTAGTAATAATCACTTGACATTTGACAACTATGATTGTGATTATCACATATTTAAATGGACCCACAAATATCAAACTGTCACATCTATTTAAGTATATCATTTAGCATTTAACACTTATTATTTATACCCTATTTATATATCGTTTGTACTAAAATCATAAGGTGGGCATTTTCACATTAGTCCAATAATAATAAATTTAGAAAAAAAATATAACCTTTTTTCTTCTGAAAAAAAAAAAAGGCTAAGTTTATGTTTTCCTTTATATATTTTCCATTAGTGGAAGTACAAGTAGAGTATGACAATTATTTTTCTTAGCATTCTTCTTATGACCCTTTCCCTATATGAAGGCCTTGGCTTGTGCTAAAATTATAGTGTGACATCTTTTGTGATATAAATAAAAATGGATAAAATTTATCCATTTTTAAAATGGGGTTTATTGGGTTATTACTGAGAAAATCATACAATCAAAACTGTAAAAAAATATTTTAAAAAATTAGTTATACTTATCTAAGTAGGATTTTATAATTAAAAAAAAAAAATTATTTTTCAATATTATTTCTATCTATAATTTTACAAAGTTCTAGTTTCATTATTACTTATATTTATCATATAATTATCATATGTGAAATAATAATAATAATAATAATAATAAATCGGTTTTCATTATTGATATATAAGAGGCACAAGCTACAAAAAGATTAAAATAGAATTAGAACTCATTAAAATTTGATAGATTTAGAGTTCATTAAGAACTAATTTTTAAAATTTTATAAAAAAATTAAAAGTAATAATATTATTTAAATAATTTTTTAAATTTCAAAATTTATCTATTTAATTTTTTTATTTAATAGATAAAAGAGAAATTCACTTGGTGTATCTTTTTAATGAGACATACCATCCTGAAATTTCTTATGGAGATATACTAAAGATATTTATCTCTTATCCATTAGATAATAAAACTTCAACTAATGATATTTAAAATTTAACAAAAATTATATAAATGGTTGTTTTCTTACAAAATAATTTACTATTGTGCTAAATATTTAACAAATATTATAAAAGATTTATAAAAAAATATTATATATATTTTTTATATTAAAATATCTACCCCTTGAAAATTTACTGCTCGAGTCTTAAGCTTTTATACATGTCAATATGATGGCATTAAGACTAACTTCCATAATTTTGATAATATTTATAGAGAAATATCCATCTCATGATATTATAATAATGTCATTAACATTGTATAGAATTATTAATATAAGGCGGATAAATGATAGTCATAATAAAGAGATATGATTGCTTCATTAAAATCTCGTATAAAATTATTTAGTGAGGTGAAACTTTAGAGAAAGAAAAAGAGTATAACCAGTCTAAATATTTGAATCATAGCCCTCTCCTAAAAGGATCATGCTTTGAGGCATTTGAATCGCTGCATTTCAAATCTATAGATAATTTTCTTAAATTATAACTGTTTGATATCATATTATATTTCTGTTAAAGTTTGTGGGTATAAAAAATTTTAGGTAAAATATATTTTATTCTGTCACTCTTAATATAATCCCCATTAATCCATGTGATACAAGTAATATTATCTTTACATATAATCTTTATATTTTTTGTAAAATATGAAGATTTTAGGTAAAAGATTTTGAGGTGTTTAAAAATTTAACAGATGAAAGTGATTATTTATCCTCAATAGTAAATTTATAACATTAATTATTATTTTTTTTGTGATATTTAATTGTTTATCCACATATTCTCGTCTGAATTAGACTTAATTAAAATCGAACCATTTGACCTAAATTTTTATTAAGATCTTATCAAGGTATATTAGTTAGAGATTGAATAGGTAATTGAAAAAAAATTTATATTTTTTGTTTTTAAATTTTATTTTTTAATTATGGTTTATGAGTTGCTTTTTCTTTTTTCTTTTTTGGTGGTATTCTTCAACAATAATGTTGCTTGGCATATAAGGAATTAAAATTTTAATTTCGAGTTTCAGTTATTTAGAATAAGAAATGATAATATGATATAATTTTTTCTATATAAGTTTAGGGGGTAAAAAAAATATAAATTTTATGGTTAAAAATTGATTAGGCTGTATCAAATGGATATAAAATCTTCAATTATTCACAGAATTTCACCAAAAATCGTTTTATTTTTTAGGCTATTTTTTTAAAAAAGTTAAAATAAAATATTACTAAAAAAATAATATCTAGATATATAATGTTACCTAAGAATATTGCCTAAAATTAAAAAATATATATATATTTATTTATTTACGTGAAACTATTCTTGAAAAGAAAAAAAAATCTTGGGTTAGCAAACTTTGCATAGAATATTATACGGTAGGATCCAAATTTTGACGGATTGGGTCAGTTCGGAAGATTTCAAAAGAAACAAGATCCGACGTCCAAGGGTTCAATTGGGCCCAAAATGCCAGAGCCGAAGTGGGCCCATGAACAGGCCACCGGGCCGAGCAACTAGGCCCATAAACAAAGCATGGGTACGGGCCCACTCTTGTTGGACGCCCCCAGCTCACTCGAGCAACTCTGGAAGACACGCGCCACATTGAATTAGTAGCTGAAAAGGATGGTGGGTGCCGAAAATAAGTTTAGGCAAAGCAAGAGTTGGCTACGAACCGTAGCCGAGGTTCAATGGGAAGGATTCACCGCATCAAGCTGGCCCGTGGAAGAAGAAGAAGCGGTTCACCAACCACCATACCTGTGGATCCCACTCATTTATTGAACCAGGAAGCAGTTAGCCAATCAAAAGCACGGTCACCGCTGTGGTCAAAGGCCAAGCTACCACCCCACCGATCAAATGAAAAGGTAGCTTCGATCTGCGGATCTGATCACGATACTTCTTCGTAAAAAGAGAGCTTGGCCCGTATGAAGGACTAAGAGGGCGAGGTATGAATGTTAGCAATTTATATGGTATAAATAACCACGAAAACGGAATAAAGGATCGCATATTAACCTCCTACCATTTGCCTTGCTCTGTTTTCGGGCTTTGAATTTCGGACTGGTTTTGAACTTCTGGAAACTCATTTTCTTTTCTAGATGGTGTATTAAAGAGAATTTGTATCAAAGACAAAACCAATTTATATCATTTATAAGGCAATTCCATCAATTGTCTTCGCAGGATATTACCAACGAACAGCCACTAATGTGAATAATGGAGAACAATAATGGAAGAGTTATCAATATAAATAGACCACTTAATACTTCAGCAATGAATTGAAGGAACGGGTGAAGAAAATTAGCCGTCGTGAAGATGAAGCCTTGAAGATGGAACTGAATCAGCTGAGGCGGCTGAAATGGTTGAAGGCTGAAGCGGCTACAATGAAATGCTAACTCATAGATTGAGTTAAGATTTATCAAACTGAAAATGAGTCAGAAAAAATGGCTCAATTCTTTTATTATGATTTTCAAAATTTACAAGATCTATGAATCAGGATCCTGATGGCACTATTTTGCAAGGCCAAGAATCCCAATTCCATGAGACTTAAATTGGGTTCAAAAAGCATACGCCTAGGAGCCCTAAGGCTCTTGAAGAGAGCCGAAATCCCACTAGATCTCGCTCGAGAAACCTTCCAAAGAGTCCAATCGGCTCGGCTACGACTAGGAAAAAGAACATCTCTCCTCGATGCTAAGAGCTCATCTAGGACCATCTCAACCAGGCCCAACAAATCTACATTCTTTATTTTTTTATTGTAAGCACGTACCTCCACTCTAACCCCCACCAATTCAATCGAATGCTCTCTAGAACTCCATAACTCCACACGGGATTTTATTGACAAGTGTGTCAGAAAGGTCATCAAAAAAATATATATATATACAAAACCTAATTTTTAATTTATAAAATTTATAATGTTATAATTTTTATATATTAAATAAATATTAAAAATAAATATATAATAAATTTTTTTAAAAAATACTATTTTAAGGAATGAGGCTTAATGCCTAAAAAGCACAATTGTAAAGTATATATGCATATAAGACATCTTCTACACCAGAGAAGGACATAAGGGGTGCTCATGTGTGATTTGGACAGAATAGATTGCGCTCGTACATACGTTAGGTGGCGCTCATACATGCATATGGTTGGTTTTTGTGCTTAATAAGTGCCCGATCGATATTTGTGCGCCACTCTGAGTATTTAAATATTCATACGATTTTAGGCATTTTTTGGAAAAAAAAGGAAGAAAGAGAGAAAGAAAAGATGAGAGAAAATATGAAAAAAGTTAATTTTGAGGCTAATTCATGTCTAATCGCGATGAGGACTATTTGGTTATGATGGTTAGGATGACAAGCATTATGGATCGTATAGTCTAGCAGTAGGATACAAATCATGTGGCAAATCTTGGAGGTAGAAATCCGGGGTATGGTATGACAATTTTTGATTATTTCACAAATGAATAAATCCTTGATTATTAGGTGCCCAAAACCAAATTAAAGCAAAGATATAGATCTACAGTATGGAGAAAGAATTTGAGTGATAAATTGTTCGAAGGAGGAGAAAGTTAAGTTTGTTGCCTACAAGTAAAATGGTGAGGCTAACTATTAGTGAGTTATGAGAAGGAGAAAGTTGGATTTAGATAATGAGATTTCATGATATGTGTTTTTGGGACATTTCTTGAGAATTACTTTTTGGTAAGTCTTTGTGAATAGAAGGAAAATGAGTTTGCTCGATTAAGAAAAAGGAACCGTTTAGTGGCAAAAGGATAACTCTAGATTTATTGAATTGCCTCATTTTGCCCACGAATGATTATGGATGAAGTGAGGAAGGCAAGGATGTTTCTTCAAGGCTTAGAGGATTCGATTTGACAACATTTGATGCCATTGTGTTTAAGAATTTATGAAGAAGTGCCCGATTGAGTCTTACTCATTGAACAAGAGCGAAAGATAGAGCCAAGTAAAAGTTGCATGGCAAGGAAAAATCTATTGGAGTTTAATCGTCACTGATAAAGCCATAACATTTAAAGTCAGTATGTGACCATTCTAGGAAGTATCATAGAGGGCAATCGTGCTACAAGCAATTCAAAGCTTGTTTCAATTGTAGCTAAGTTGGTCACAAGGCAAATAGGTGCCCTTTTCCGTCAAGGCATGCAGACTAAAGACATAGTATTCTAGGAAGGATTTTTACGGTGACAATTAAAGACAAAAGTAAATCCATCAATGGTTAAAAGTAAGATGCAAATATTTGAATCTTTAGCATATGTGTTGGTTGATTCAGAATCTACGCATTCTTTTGTGACCCATCAATTGGTTTGTAAAATGTACTTGCCTCCTATAATTTTAGATTATGCATTAGTTGAATGAGCTCTGGTGGGCAAGTCTTTGATGGCGAATATTGTATACCCTTAATATATTGTTTGGGTTAACGAGTTTGAATTGTCTATAGATATGATTTTGTTAGAGATGTAGGGGTTTGAAACTATTTTGGATATAAATTGGTTAGTGTGTTATCACATGAGTGTTGATAGTTTCAATAAGAAAATTTAGTTTCGTATTCCAAGTTATGAACCTTTTGAATTTCAAGGAAGCGTCAAAAAAGAGTCGGCAAGTTTGATTTTTGCATTGCATGTATCTCATTTGATGTGAAACATATGTCAAGCCTATTTTACCAATGTTACCACTGTTAGGAGCCATAATGAACATATCGAAGAAATTTTAGTTGTTTGAGAATTTGAATATATCTTTCCAGAATAATCATTTAGTTCGCCTTTGAACAGGGGACATTGAATTAACCATTAATTTGACGCTAGAATTACACATATTTCAAAAGTTTCATATAAAATGTCCTTCTCAAAATTCAGAGAATTGAAGCATCAATTACAAAAATTTCTAAAGAAAGGATTTATTCGATCAAGTATATTGTTGTAGGGTCTCATCCGAGTGGCCCATTAGTGGTCTCATCCGAGCCTTGACCACGCGTCAAGCGGCCCGAAAGAGGCCACATCCGGACTTCAACTCTGCGTTGAAAGGGTCCCAAGCGGCCCACTACTTTGGCCTCGTGCCAAGTGACCCAAAGAGGTCACCACCAAGCTTCGGCTCCTTGCCATAGGCCCCATGCAGCCCAGAGAATCATGGTTCCGAACCAAATGACCAAGACGGTTAAAGCATCAGGCCTGGGGGCTTTTGAAGCTTCTCAACTTGCGGCCACCAAAACCTTAGGAGGTAAGAATTGTAGGCGTGCGGTAACCTTCTCACAAGAAAGAGAACACCATCAGTCTACAATGGTCGTGGGTTAGGACCTTGCACATGGTAGCAACGACACCCTGAGCGGGGGCCACACATCTAATGCGAATACCGCATGAGAAAAGCCTAGACCCAGAGTCCGGCTACTATGGCTTGAAAACCTAGCTTAGCCTTTAGCGTGGCTCCACGGGACTTGCGACGACATCCACTTTACTGGATCGAGCTTCCCATTAAATGCGCGAGATGCGACGACATCCTCTAACGAAGGACGAGTACAGCGCAAGAAGGCATCAGATTAAGGCCTTGGCGACAATAGCTTCACAAGCTTAGCTGTCAATCATGAGACACAATCTCACAAATCACACTGGAAGGCATCGAATGCAAAAAAGGCGCTGCTTTTCATTCATTAATACAAGACGCGAACAGAGGAAAAAGAAGAAAGAAAGATCTACAAGTAAAGCCACTACTGAGGATCCGATGGACCCATCCCCTCAAGGAAGTTTCTCAGGTGAGACCTGTCCTGGACCCCAAAATTGCCTGGGTGGAAGACGCCCTCCGGGACGTCAAGGACCACAAGCGAGGCAATCCTACGGCACAGGCGGATGCCGTCCCAGAACTGAGCCTCCAGTACAAGATTCGTCTTCGATGGAGTGAAACGACCTTAGATCCCTGGACAGGTGTGAGTTGTCATCCTCGAGGATGGTGACCATCTCTTTTAGTTGCTCGACCTCCCACTGTAGGCGCGTGGCTTCTAGTGTCCGCAGGCCATTCTCCTCCTTCAAGCGCCTAACTTCCTCTTACGCCCGCTCGCTCTTCTCTTGGAGGGAAGCGACCCTGGATCTTATGCATTGAACAACATCCAGCCCGTAATGAAAGTCCCCGTACAACTGAGTAGCTAGTTCGTCAAAAGAATCGATACCCTCAGAAATCTGTATGGGAAATGAGAAGGTCAAAAACTCCCGAAACTCGTGACTACCAAAGAATGTTCAACTTGAGGCGATTATACCTGGATGGACGGCGCGTCTGGACGACAAGTTAAATCCCCCGACACGGATGGGCCCAGGGGCTCCCCCCGTTCAACCTCAATCTCTACGGGGATCGAATACCCTGAAAGCACGGAAGGCGACGAAATTCTCGGGGGCTCTGGCTCCAGCTCCAGCACCAGAGCCATCCCTCCTGCGGCGGCTCCCAGGGCCAGCTTGACACCTGGTGAGCCAGTCACCAATGCAGCTTCTGCTACCAGCGCCACAGGATCATCCCCTTGGATCCCTCCCTCCAAAGACGGCTCGACGGAGGTTCCAGCTTGCTCTAAAGACCCCTTCGACTCTGTTACTAGTGCTGGCGCGCATGCTTTCTCTGGGTCACCAGGGACTGACGCGTCACCTACCGTGACTGAAGCACCATCTGTGATAAACTCCAGTGGCTCCAGGTCGACAAAGGAATTCGCAGAAGACTCCTCACCATAATGAAGTTCCACTGCAGGGACACCATACTCAGCTAGTGCAACGGAAGGAATCAGCACGGGTCCGGCAATCCCCCTTGAAGTTCAGCACTCAATGTCGCCTCCAGGACAGGGGCCCGGGCTCGCACGATGGAATCAGTAGCCAACCTTCGCGACCTTCGGCCTCCCTCAACGTCTTCAGGGGTGCCCCTATCTCCTCTTTCTCCAAAGATGACTCCAATAGTGAGCAACTTTCCTCTACATCCTCTCCAAACGACGGGGGATTCATGGCTTCCCTAGGCTCCTTCACGGGACCAGTGTTGTGCCAGCCCGACGAAGGCCCCCACCTAGCGCCTTAAAAGTAATAGCTGTCAGAAAGTAGCCCTAAATGGAAAACTTTGCCATCTGAAAATTGATGGCGGCGACCAACTCCACCGTATCCTTGGCATCCTCTGAGGACACTTTCCCATGGAAGTACTTCGAGATCTGGCCCCATTCATGTGAAAGTTCAGAGTCAGAAGGTTCCTACAAAAAGAAAAAGCGATTTTTCCAATTCTTCACCAAATCAGGGTTGGTCCCCCGGAAATGAAAACCAGTTTTTGGAGACATGGAGACCCAATCCTCCGACTTCGTGAAGCAGAAGATCAATCTTGCCACCTTCGCGTCGAAAGCGCTGGCAAGGAGGCGGGAGAAGATGCATAGTGAGACTAGCTAACGAAGGGTGTTGGGGTGAAGCCTTATTAAAGGAACACCCAGTGCTTCGACCAGTGCGTACAGAGTGCATGGTATGGGGTAAAGAAGCCCCCGTCTCAGATGGTGCTCATAAACCGCGATGAAGCCATCTGGTGGGGTGTTGGCTCTACCCACGGAACCAAGAGCACGATAAGCCCATTCGCTAGGGATGTCGTAATCCACCATCAGAGCAGCAATGACGCTGGTCATCAGCACAGACCCTGTGTTGTCAACCTCATACCGACTCACCTTAGGAGTTCGCAAAGAAGGGGACTCTCTCTTCCTTGCCATCTCTCTCTCTGTAGAAGAAGTTTAAAGTTTTCAGTGTAGGGGAACAGGCAAGAGGAATTTCGCGGAAGCATGGCTTAAATAGACAACAGGGTGCCAACGCGCGGGAAACACAAACGACGTCTCCACTGAGTGGTCAGGCCGCATGCCTCCCCTGCAGGAACGTCGTGGGTCCCAAAGCAGCCAGCAATCATGACCACTCATCAGACCACATATCGATATCACCTCAGCCACTTGGCAAAATCCCCGCTATCACACCGGCATTTAATGCGAGGATCTTAATTGTCGGGATAAGCGGCAACGGGACTTCCAAAATGAGCACGCAAGGAAGAAAACGAACCGTTCGGCTACAACAAACCGTGGAAAGTAAAACGGCATAGCTAAGTGTTAAATTTCATTATAACATTCATTAATAACTCTCTTTACAGTAGCTTGAGGCCGTAGGAAACATTTAATGTCCTTCTCTTGGCACAAAGGAAGTTGGTGTAGGATACTCCACCATGTCTGCGCATGTCAAGGCACTAGAGTTTCGAGAGTCCAGGATGCTGATGCGAAAGTTCGGGTCCTCCAGTGAGACTAGTCTTTGACTAAGACGGATGCTATCCTGGAAGTTCCTTTCCAGTGCAGGACCGACTTCCTCCGGCAGAAACCTCAACCTCAGCTCAGTCCCCATCTGCGCAACCTCCGACCCAAACTGTCATCGCAGCCGCTCAAGCTCCTCCTGGAGAGCCGATACGCGGGCTTGAGCCTGCGCGTTGGCACTAGCAAGCCCGGATGCCCTCGCCTCCAATTCTGCCCACGCTTCCTCAAAGTGTGTGGCACGAGCCCTCAATTGCTTTATCTCTCCAACCGCAACTTGCATCTGGGCTTCGATGCCTTCGACAGCCCTGGCCACTTGGTGAAGTAGAGAATCTGCCCTCCCAAGACCATGATCCCGTGAGGAAGCAGATCTCTCCTCCCTCTCAAAGCCTGGAGGCACCCTTAAGAATCGCATGGGGTCCACAACGGTGGCCTCTGAATATATCCCTCCGACGCAGCCGCACCAAGGGTCCTAGTAGTGTGGGTCCCAGTCTCAGGTTCTTCGGAAGAAGGTCCTGACCCAGACAACGAGGACGACCCATCCATCGAAATCACAGCAAAAGCGGATGGAAGGGAAAGGAATCGAAACCGACACAAAGCTTCGCACCGTTAAGGAAGCAGTAGAGCACACTGTGTTGGAGGAAGTTCGCATGTTTAAATAGATTGAGTTCCCCTTGGAAACGGTGGCATTTTGGAAGGTGAAGAGTGCCGGGACAGAGCCAACGGGCGCCCTCCACGTGGCGAATCCCTAAAGCTTCGCGCGTTTCCAAGGCAAATAATCATGGCACAGTGCCCCGTGATTTCTGGCGCATTTAATTCGCCAGATGAACAGGTGGATGTGACGGCCGCCAGCAACAGTTCATACTTCCACGGCATCATGCAACAGAGGACCCCTCCTGCCGGGTCCTCCCGACAACGGTCTACACTAAGACTCAAGGGACAAAACCAGTAGAACTAACCGCGGTCATCCGAAGATGCTTAGGAGCACGGAACGAAGCGCGGCGCAATGGAAGAAGGAAACTGTCCGTGAAGGTCGATAAAAAAAAGGGGGGAGCGGTTTAGAAGAAAAATGCGCATTACAAGGCAAAAAAAATAAAATGAATGGCTAATTCTTTCATTAATCAAGGCTTCCCTTACAAAGTTCAAGGTTTACAGTAGCAAAAGTACAAGAAAGAGAAAAAAGATATGGTAAGGGGCCTAGGCCCTACGGCGACTGCCCCAGATGCTTGAGCAAGCTCCGAAATGTGACCGACATGAGATCACCACAGCCTCGCTGCTGATGACCCAACAAGCAAAAGCACCGGGAACAACCGCGTGTTGGTTTGCCTCCGGTGGAGACGAACCTAATGTTATCCACCAAGCCAGAACCTAACACCCAACTCAGGAGCCTCCAACGGAGACGCAAAAAACCCTACAATTCCCTCAACGAGGCTCCCCTCTCTACCTCCACTAGAGCTGGTACGTGAACCAAGTGAAGTGGAGACCGCAAGCGATGCGCTTCACCGGTGGAAAAGACCCCCAGGATGGCTCCATTGCGATCCCACAGCATGTCGGACGAGTCACTCCATGGAGGGGAGGCACATGATAATGGCAGAGTGGCCAAGCCACCCTTATTAGTCTGAGGAATCGACCGCAGCATGGGCATGAAGGCAGTCTTCACCAAGAATTCCCGATCTCCAACTAGTCCATCCAACTCTTTTGTAGATTCCCACCAAAGGTGGGTCGAGCCAAGACCTCCGCATTGCTCCCTTAAAGTCTGCCAAAGGATGAATTGCACCCGCCAAAGAACCCTCCTATTTATAGGCGAGATGGCACCCTTCTAACGCTTAACAAGGCGCGCTATTTTGCAGATGTCTTTTATGGAATAGGAAAGCCCTCAAATCAGATGCAACCTCAGGCGAGTGAATAGCTCAAATCTAGGCACCGAATCACTGTAGCGCTAGAAAAGCTTGCGCGACTGCCTGGGGAAGGTGCAAGCCCAGAAGACGACAAGCGTTGGCGCATCTCGAGGGTAACCGGGTGATTGCAAGTTGGACACCGCGAGTTGGACCCAAAGGACATGCCAGGCCACGACCACTTGTCAGCCCGGGTATGGGGGGCTAGTGTTGGGTCCGAGACAAAGGCCCAAAGAGATTCGAAGCCTAGCCCATGGAATGGCTGCCCAATTGGCCGTTAAAGCCCAACGCTGCAGGGTGACCGACGTGGCAGCTCACGATTAGCAGCCAATGGATATCGCCTGCAACTCATTAATGCAGCTGCCAGGGAATGGCGAAAATGCAGGAGAAGCTAGCCAATGGGGAAACGGTCAGCGCTGTCAGCTGTGACTCAGGCGGCTACCCAGAGTCGCCTTGCCAATCCTAGCTCAAGAGGGAGACCAAGCGTGGTCGGCAACGCCTGACAGTCTACCTGCTACCGCTAGATGACAACCGACATGCCGACAATCGCCAACAGCAATCAGCAGCCAATGAACCCTTGCAACAGGAGTTCTTGCGCCAAAAGCCCCTCGCCAGAGGGCCTATAAAATCCTTCTTCTTTTACGAAGAAGGGGATCCGATCCTAGATAATTGACTTAGCATCACTAATCTCAAGCTCCACCGCCATCTTTTAGATCCAAACTTCTCAGCCTTCTTAGGCGATAAAAGTTAGTCACCCGCTGCGGTGCACACAGGGAGCCAGGCCTCCCATTGCCCGCTCATTATTCTCCCATACAAACATTCACGCATTGCCCACGCATTCAAGCACATTTTCGTGCACCTCTAAGCGTGTGCCCCATTTTTGTTTATTGCAAAAAAATTGCTTACTTGAGCGTCAGAGTATCATTGGTGGAAGAAATTCTGTCGGACCCCTGACCTCTTGTTTGTTAGTTGTATTGTGCAGAGTCAAAATTCACAGAAACGGCGACCATATCCGTTTGTGATCGCCTCCAGACAACGAGGAATCCGAAGACTCCCTAATTCGTATGGCAACCGGAGACCCAGGACACAACAACATATTTTCTTTCGGAAAGGACTATATTTTTTAAGAGAAATTTGGCACAACTCTACATTAATAAAATTATGAGACTGCATGGAATAATAATTTTAATTATTTATAATTGAGACCTATGATTTATATCTAAATTTTAGGAAAGATTGTATGAAAATTGGATATGAAATTGAAATTCAATAGATCTTTACATCCACAGATAGATGGGTAATAAAAAAGAACGATACAAATATTAAAAGGTATACTTAAAGCCTATCTTTCAGAGATGAAGGATAACTATAACACTTATTTACTGTTAGCTGAATTTGTGTATAATAACAACTTTCGATCCAGCATTAAAATAGTTTCATTTGAGGTATTGTATGGGAAGAGATGTCGGTCCCCAATTAATTCGGAAGAAATTGGTGATTGCAAGCTTTTAAGCCCTAATATAATCCAAAAATCGTCAAACAAGATCAAACTGATTTTGAATCATTTGATAATTGTTTAGAATCGACAAAAGAGATACATGGCTTATAGGAAGTCTAATTTGAGCATTGAGGTGAGTGATCATATATTTTTGAAGGTGTCTATGAGAAAAGATATTTCGAGACTTGAGTTGAATGGAAAGTTGAAACTGAGATTTATTGGGACATTTGAGAATTTACAACGAGATGACGTGATTTATAAATTTGTTTTATCTCACAATTAATAGATTTTCAATATATTGTTCATGTTTCAATACTTTGGAAGTATATTTTTTATTCTTTGCATATTATAATTATGAACCATTCCAGATTAATGAGAATTTGACATAAGTGAATGTATTAGCTCAAATTTGGGAAAGCCGAGACCATACTTTGTGGGCTAAGATAATTCCATTGTTTAAAGTAATTTGAAGAAATTATTTGGTTGATAATAGAATTTGGAAACATGAGGACGATATTCAAAAAGAGTATCTGCTTCTATGTAATACCCGGATCCTTATTTAATTTATTTTAGTATTAATTGTGATTTTGGATTAATTAAATGTATTGAAATTGATTTTATCTTGTGAAATTTTAAAGAAAATTGAATTTGTAAGGCCGGTGCTTAAAGCACACCTGTGTGGCGTATGAGCGCCGAAAGTCATGGGCTAGCACCTCGAGTGGAGCCTCAAGCACCAAATCCAAACGAGGTGCGCTCGACACCCCACTCGAGGCCAATTCCAAATGAGGCACACCTGAGTTTCCGCTTGAGGCACGTCGGAGTTGGTTCTCAAGTGCCATTTTGGCTATTTTAGGGGGGAGCTACGTGTTGTTGTGCATTCGTGCAAGAAGAGGCAGAGAGAACAGAGAGTGTGCGAAGAAGAAAGCGAAGGTAAAGTTTAGGTATTTCAATGTATCCTTTTGACAGATCTACTTGATATAAGTCGAGACAATTATCTAGAAGCCCTATCCTTAGTCTATTTTCATATATAATAATGTTTACAATCTGAAGGTTTTAAATACATGCATGCTATTTTTATTTACTCTATTTGTTTTTTGTGAATGTACATGCCATATTTACTGGTCGTTCTAGGGTTTTTATTCGGGTTTTATAATTTTTGAGGGTTTTATGATTTTATAAAAATCTGTATAAATATTTGAAATTGTATATGTCCTATATCCGTATGTTTGTATAGAAATGGGCATAAAACCTACATTGGTTGTGCATTAGTCCGCATGCATGATACCTAAGGATGAGGTCGCTACCTTTATGATTCGATATGTGATCCAATTTGATATGTGATATGTGATGCCTCTCTCGATGGAGACATTGTGTTCCCGATGAAAAAATCTTTATGACTCCCTCTTCCATTAGCAGGAAGAGACTTTATTCATAGATGACCTACCCCATATATGTTTTAATAAGAACTATGATAAGATAATTAATAGAATTAATATATTATGATGTCCTAATATATTAGATAAACTTAAGGATTGTATTCAATGTCGTGGGTAGCAAAACATAGTGAGCTTGTTCCGTATCTTTGGGAGACAGATTTCATAGATTGTTTAACCTGCTTGCCTAAACCGCAGTTGATATGGTTTAAGGTTATTGGGAATAAATATAATCTTTCATGAAGTTAGTGTTTTAAAATTTTTGTTTTCCAATTTCGTACATGCGTTGTATTTTTGCAAGGATTTGTATTCAAACTCTGATTTGAGATTTACAAGTTTGCCCATGAATGAGAATTTGGTCATTCTTGTACCTATAGCTATGTGATATATCTCGGAATATGTTTTGATTTATATGATTTTGTTCCACCTGTGTTTATTCATATATGATTTTGATATGAAAATTGTTTCGTTCAGTATACATTTCATTTAGATATAATATTATATCACAATTTATTATATGATATGATTTAGATTATGAAATTTGATTTCGGATCACAATTTATTATGAGTATGTTCCAATGGGATCATATTTGATATAAACTATGAATTGACTACGAGACTGCTCTCAGACTTTCTAGTGATTTTTGGTTCTCACAATTTATTTTATATGATTTGTTTATACTATTTAACCCCATATCTGATTGTAGATATATATATATATTATTTTCTATATATAATGATACTTGTTTAGTTTTAAACTCACGTCTTCATTTTTATTCTTTTAGACTAGAGAGTTTGGATACGTTTGTGGGAGTTCAGACGTAATTTTGGTGTAGCATTATTCATTAGTGAGTATGGACGTTTTAGTTTGATTTATGTCCGAATCTCGGGGTTGTATTTTGGATGTTAAATACGGCCGAGTGTGGGGCTTCAAACCCTACATTGAGAATTGTGAGATTTATGGTATTTTGTAGACGAGTGATTATAATTATTTAGTTATCATCCTTATAACTGTTTAGAGTGGATCATATTTATATTATCTAAATTTATATCCGTGAGATCTTATATGAGTTATGATTCATTGGGTCCTGTGTATGTTTGATTTGTCACACATAGGTTTGGGTTTAGTTGTCTATTGTTATATTTATTTGGGATTTTAAATTTTATAAAATATTATTATTAAACCTACTTTGAACCAAATTCATGACAATCTATTTATTTACTAAAGTACGTAAATTTTGCAAATGAAATTTTATAATGAGGGGAGATTGTAACAGCCGATTCACCGATTTATAATTATAACATTATAATTTTATGTATTAGATAAATATAAAAAATAATTATATAATAAAATTTTTTTAAAAAATAAACTTTTGAAGAATGAGAGTCAACAACTAATAAGTGTAAGTATAGTGCATGTACACATTTAAGTTAGAATCTCCACATCTGAGGTGCGTTTGAAAGGTGCTTGTGTGTGATTTGAACAGAATAGGTTGTGTTGGTAGTGCTCGTACATGTATGCGTTTGGTCCTAGGGCCAAATACGCGCCTGATTGGCACTCGTATATCAGTTTAGGTATTTAAGGACTTTTCACCTAATTTTAGGCATTTTTTCACAAAAAAAGAAAAAAAAAAGAGAAACAGAGGAAAAAAGAGAGATAGATAATATGAGAGAAAAGGTAAAAGAATGTAATTTCAAGATTATTTTACGTTAAATTTGAAAAAAAAATTATTTTAAAAAAAATTTAAATATATTCTTTGATTTATAGTTAAAATTTTTTATTTTTATTTTGATTATGATTTAAATATACAAACATGCTACTCATTTTATCGTTTTTTAATATTTATTGTACGCATGCCAATTTTTACCAAAATTCAGATAATTCTGAATGTTGTGTTCACATTTGACAATATTGTTAGAAAAATTATAAAATCATTGCGGATTTAACTTTATGTATTATTTTTATGTAAATATTAGATGAAAACTCCATTTTGTGAAATGGTGTAAAGAATTTACTTTTCTCTTTATTTGAAAAGTTTTTGAATATATGATTGTTGGGTCCCATGTCAAGGCCCACGAGTAATGTCAAAACCCATAAATGATATCGAGCCCAGCCTGACTGCGCAGGAGGCATACATGGCGCCCGTAAGACGACGAGCGCCAGCGCCTGCAGCGCATTAATGGGCTGCGAAAAACCAATGAGGAGAGAAGAAAAGCCGCCAATGGAGAGTATACTAAGATCTGCGCCAATAGCTCATGCTGATTGATTCAGCAACCCGCTAATCCCGGCTCTGGGAAGACCGGGCGTGGTGGCGGGCGCTCGAGCCTACCCGCCATTGCTAAACGACCGATATGATCGGTGGTCAATGACAGCAATCAGGGGCAAGGAAGCCCTATTTTGGCGCCCAGAGTCCACTAGAGAGGAGCCTATAAAAGCTCCCACTCCCCACAGAGAAAGGGAATGGAATCCTAATCCTTCCATCTTTGAACAGATTACAAGAGAGAAAATCGTTGAATTGAGATAAGACTCACTTCCTATGGCCTCGAACGAGCCTGTTTCTCTCACGATCACCATCCCCAAGCCTGTTCCGACAGCGAGAAGTTAGCCACCTACTGCGGTGCATTAAGGAAGCCAGGCCTTCCGCAACCTGCTCATTGCATCCTCCACACTAAATCATACACTTCACTCACGTTTCATCAGCATCCATCCGCGCACCGCTCACCGCGTGCACTATTTCCGTTCATTGCGGGAACTTGCTAACTTGAACGTCGGAGTGGCCGTGGCGAGAGAAAATCCTAACGGACCTCTGACCTCTTATTTGTTGTTTGTGTTGTTCAGGTCCAGGTTTAGAGCTACAGAGACCGGACCCTTTGCCTGATGCAACCACGTGCTTGGGAATTCGAAGGCTCACTAATCCGTACGACAACCGTGGACCCGAGACGCAACATTGGCGCCATTTGTGGGAAGCTGATGAGAAGCCTATTGTCTCTTTCCCACTTCCCTTCTGATGAGAAGAAAATGGTGAATACCAGAGCACAAGCCAGTGCTCCAGTGATGGAGGTCGTCGCCCAAAATGAGGATCCCCCGCGAGAACCAAGGGGACACTCGTCCGGCCCGACGTTCACCGCAGCTACCGACGTGGGCGATATAAAGTCGGGTCCTCCACGCCTGCGTGCGAGCACATGGGAACCCCTTGGCCGAGGGCTGCCCCTTTAGCATCTCAAGCCTCCTCCAAGAGGGCGAGGTGTCGTGTGGCGGCCCACACGAGATGATCCAACTAGCTCGACAACGTCGCAGCCCAAGCGGTCCCCAACGGAATCGACCCTAACGAAGTAGAAAGCCATCCCAACCGCGGTGATCGGGGGCGGCCACGGTGGCGTAACCCCGCGGCCAACGTGCGGCCACGGGGAGGCCGACGGCCCGGCTCCAACGGCCGAGCGGCCCACTCAAGCGGAGAGTCGGCATCCCCGACAAGCTCAACCGCACCTCCAGGACCACACGGAGCTCCGCGATGTCATTAACGCGCGGAGAGGCGCCACCGGCCCGTCGATGGAGGAGAAAGTCAAAGTGCTGTGGGACATCCTGCATAAGGAGAGGCCCACGCGATCCTCCGCCGACCTTCGGAGATTGCCCTTCGCCATGGACTTGCGGACCCAGCCGTTGCCCAACAAGTTCAAGATGCCGGTCCTGGAGGGATATGACGGAAGCAAGGATCCGATGGACCATCTCAACTGCTTCCATACCCACTTGTCTCTACAGGGAGCGAGCGAGGCATTGATGTGCCAGTACTTTCCCGTCACCCACAGGGGGGACGCATTGCTCTGGTTCCATCGTCTCCTTCTGAACTCCATACACTCATTTAACGAGCTAGCCGACAGTTTCCTGAGCCAGTTTGCCTTCAGTCGCAGAGAGGAAAGGCAACCGTGGCACTTGGTCTGCCTCCGCCAGAAGTCGGATGAAAGCATGAAGCGGTTCCTCAACTGTTTCATCATTGAGGCGCGGCGGATCCCCCAGCTCTCCTACGAGCTGAAGCTCAACGCCTTCATCGTCACACTGGCGGTGGGGGATTTCTTCAAGCATCTGTTGCACCAGCGTCCTCAAACCTTCCGAGAGGCTGAGGCCATCACCAGGGCGTACATCACGGCCGAAGAGGCCAATGAGGCGAAGCGCCACGAGCGGGTGGCCACCAAGCCCTCGGAAGCCCAGGGACAACGGCGGGCGAAAGAGGGACAACACAACCACCGCTTCCCTCGAATGTCCGTGTAAATGCCGGCCTCCACGGGGCCGAAGGGACTATTATGGACATCCCCGACTCCCGAATGACGGCCGTGCTAACATCCCGATGCGGATTCGGGACGAGAGTTCTTAGTGGCCGAAAACGCGGTCGCGGTGACCTGACCAAATACTACCAATACCATCACTGCCTGGGATACTCAACTGAGAACTGCCGGACACTACAGCAGGAGATAGAGGATCTGATCCGTCGTAGACACCTCAAACGGTTCGTGAAGAATTCGGGGCAAGGGCCCGTAACCTCGGATGGTGAGGCCACGGAGCCTCCGAGGGCCCGCATGGCCGCCGGCGTGGTCAACTGATCTCCACCACAGCCATCGCGAACGTCAGGCGTGGGAAGCCGGAGCCAACTTCCAGCAACGAGCGAGCGATGATAGAGGTTAGGGTTGACATCATTAGCTTTAGTAGTGACGATATGGCTCATGTAACCTCCCCCCATATTGATCCCCTTATTGTATATGCCCTCGTTTCAGGCGGTGGGGTTGACTACCAACTGAAAAGAGTTTTCATCGATAATGAAAGTTTACAAAATTTACTGTATTTTAGTGCCTTCTTTGAACCTGGATTGAAACGGAGCCAGATGAAAGCTGCCGGTGGACCCTTGTACGACCTGGACAATAAGCCGGTCCCCGTATAGGGGATAGTCCGGCTGGAGGCCACTGTGGGAACCTACCCGTGCTCTGTGACACGGGAACTGGTGTTTCTCGTCATTGACCTACCGTCTGTCAACAATGCCATATTAGGCAAACCCTTCCTCACGACCTTCGGAGCTTTGACGTCCATCCCACACCTGAAAGTGAAGTTCCCCACCCCGTGGGGTGTGGGAGAAGTCCTCGGAGACCATGAGATGGGACGGACGTGCTACCTATCCCAGATCAATCCCACAATACCATGCTACCCGAACGAAGATCTTGACCTCCGCGATGAAACCCTGCTGCAGCAGGCCTAGTCGGGAGAAGCCACCGAAGCGATCCCTTTAAATCCTTTCGAACTGGAAAGGTGCGTCAACGTGGGGAGATCTCCCGCCCGCGAGATCGACCGACCGATTCCCTTCCTTAGGGCCCCGAGGACGCTTTTCCTCTCCCGAGGATCGACCGGCTCGTGGACTCCACGTCGGAGACACGAGCCCCGAAGCTTCATGGATCCGTGTTCGCTACAACTCAGATTCGGATGCACCCGGAGGACGAGGCATACCTCCATCATGGTGATCGGGGGGACATATCTGAAGATGATGCCCTCAGCCCCAAGAATGAATCTTTGCCGCAACCTATCAAGACTGTGAATAAGATGTTTGTGGCCCCGATTGGGCGAAACGTGGTGTACGTTGACGACATGCTTGTGAAGAGCAAAATTGCCAGCGACCACGTCCAACGACACGGAGGAGATTTTAGGTCCTCCGTGACATGGGATGAAGCCAATCCCACCAGTGTGCCTTCGGAGTGACCTCGGGAAAATTTCCGGGCTTCATCGTGTCCCGTCAGGTATCGAAGTTAACCCGAAAAGATCAATGCCATCCTCGACCTGAACCCCTCGCGGATGATAAAAGAAGTGCAGAAGCTCACCGACAGAATAGCGGCCCTTTCGCGATTCCTCACCAAGTCAGTAGAAAAGTACCTGCCCTTTTTCAAGGAGCTAAGGGGCACTAAATCGCTGGGGTTCAAATGGAGTGAGGAATGCGACGATGTTTTCAGAGAGTTGAAAACGTACCTCGCCAGCCCGCCGCTCCTGAGCTCGCCGCGCAAGGGCGAGGACCTTTACCTCTACTTGGCTACGTTGGCAGCGGCCCTTAGCTCCGTGCTAGTTGGGGAACACAAGGGCTTACAGCAGCCAGTGTACTATGAAAGCCGGGTGCTAACAGATGTGGAGGCCCGCTATTCGCACACCGAAAAGATGGCGCTCGCCCTCATCTATTTGGCGCGGAAGTTGTGACCCTACTTTCAGTCGCACTGGATCGTCGTACTGACGGATCAGCCGCTGAATTCGATCTTGCAGAAGCCGGAAACGTCCAGACGGTTGGTCAAGTGGGCCGTCGAGCTAGGAGAGTTCAACGTGGAGTTCCAGCTCTGACCAGCTATGAAGAGACAGGCCCTGGCCGATTTCATCATTGAAGCCACAACCCCAACTCCGGAAGATGCCGACAGCCAGGGAAACATGGAAGACCACGACCCTCCAGTGTGGACCCTGAATGTGGACGGGTCATCCACTCAAGTAGGCAGCGGAGCCGGAGTCATGCTGAAAACACCAGAGGGCACAGAGATTATGTACTCCGTCGCACTGGCCTTTCCGGCCACCAACAACGTAGCAGAGTACGAGGCCCTCCTTGCGCGCATGCGCCTAGCCATGGAATGTTCCGCGTGGTCATTGGTCGTGCGCAACGACTCTGAGCTTGTGGTCAACCAGGTGCAGGGGAACTTCGACACGTCAGACCCACAACTCGTGAGGTACTTGGCGAAAGCGAAGACCCCGATCCCTGAGTTCGACCAGTTCGTGATCGAGCATATCCCCAAGTCCGATAACGAGCGTGCCGACTGACTGGCTCGGGACGCGGCTACCGGCTCCCTGGAACGGTATGCCAAGGAGCCAAGGGAAGTCCTAACCGAGCCTAGCATTGATGCCGAAGATCAAGAAATACTATGGGTTGATGCGGGAAGCAATTGGATGACGCCGTACGTGAAGTACGACCAAAGCGAAACCCTCCCCGATGATGCCAACGAGGCCCGCCATTAAGAAGACAAAGAGGTTGGTACGATCCTCGGCGGAAGGTCAGATAGGGTCGGGATACTCCATTCCTCTCCTGAAATGCCTTACTCCAGAGGAAGCCGAATACGTGCTAAGCGAAGTGCACCAGGGATTATGTGGCTCGCACATCGGGGGCAAGAACCACGCATTCAAGGTCATGCGACAAGGGTTCTATTGGCCAACCATGAAGCGGGACGCCATGGAGTTTGTCCGAAAGTGTGAGAGTTGCCAGGTCCACGGCCCGATGACGCATCAGCCGCACACAGAGCTGCACTGCTTCCAGTTCCCGTGGCCGTTCGCGCAATGGGGACTCGACATACTTAGGCCCCTCCCTTTGGCTTCCGGACAGAAAATTCCTGATTGTTGGCATCGACTACTTTACCAAATGGGTAGAAGCTGTCCCTCTTGCCAAGATCACCGAGCAGAACGCGACGGAGTTCCTCCGTCAAGGTATCGTTTGCCGCTTCAGGATTCCTGAGGTCGTGGTGACCAACAACGGAACCCAGTTCACCGGCAAGCGATTCACGAAGTACTGCCGCGATCTCCGCATCAAGGTTATCCACATGTCCGTGGCACATCCCCAGGCCAACGAACAAGTTGAGGTCACCAACCGCATGTTGTTGCATGAATTGAAGACCAAACTGGAAAACACAGGGGGCTCCAGGATTGAAGAGCTACCGTTCGTGCTCTGGTTGTATCGAACGACCCCGCGGGAGCTGACGAGGGAAATGCCTTTCAACCTCTGTTTTGGGGCTGAGGCTGTGGTCCTCGTGGAGGTGGGGATGCCAAGCCTGCGGGTTGAGTGCTTCGACACAGCCACAAACGCACAGAGGCTCCGGGAAAGCTTAGACCTGCTCTCAGAGGTTTGAGATGAGGCACAACTGCGGACCTCTGCCTATCAGCAGCGCGTCGCGCGGTACTACAATAAGCAGATGAAGGCACGCCCTCTTGAAGTTGGAGATCTGGTCTTCCGAAGCGTACAGGAGGCGGGAAAGACCGCGAACAGGAATCAGCTCTCCCCTGGGTGGGAGGGTCTATTCCTCGTCTCCGCAATCCTCCAGAGCGGAGCGTACAAGCTGCGCGCCCAGAACTGCAAGCTGGTCCCGCAGACCTGGAACACCGCCAACTTAAGGAAGTATTACCAATAGTGCTACGTCAACCAAGGTAAGACACGCACGTGCACCGTGGTGAATGCTTGTACATATGTAATGCCTTTTGTTAATAAAATCACTCTTCCTGTTATTCTGCATCTCCATTTGTGTGAATTGTTGACATGCATGACATTCTTAAATCAAAACGACCTAGACTGCCCCTAAGTCGGCAGGACAATCGTTTGTCCGTAAAGCAAACCCTTGGCCGTGCACCAAGTGGCCCACGAGCGGCCACAACGAATCTCGCCCATGCGGCAGGCAAGTCCAAAAGGACATTCATTTATTATGGCTTTATGCCGATCGAGCCAGGGGGTCAAAACATTAGGCCTGGGGGCTTTGGGAGCTTCCCAATTCTCGGCCAACAAAAACCTTAGGGAGCAAGTATCGCAAGTGTGCGGCGACCTTCTCACGCGGAAGAGAGCACTCTCAATCTACAATGGTCGAGGGCTAGGACCTTAAACATGGTGATTACGACACCTTGAGCAGGGGCCATACACCACCAGCGTATACCATGCGACTAAGGCCTAGACTTGAAACCTGGTGGCCGTGGCCTGAAAACCCGGTCGCCCCTTTTGCTGTGGTTCCACGGGACTTGCGACGACATCCGTCATACCGGATCAAGCTTCCCATCAAACGCGTGAGTTGCGACGATATCCTCTGACGAAGGACGAGCACAGCGCAAGAAGGCGCCTAGATAGGGCCTTGGCGACAATAGCTTTGCGAGCTTAGCATTCAAGTACGGGGAGCGACCCCACAGATCACATTAAACGAAAAGTGTGGGCGGCAAATCACATCAAAAGAGAACAAGTGCGAAAGAAGAAGAAACCACTCTTTATTCATTTACCAGAAACAAGTACAGAAGCAAAGACTAATGACAAGGGGCAGCCAAGCAACCTATACAGATAAAGACTACTCGGGAGGACAAGACGGAGCGGCCTCCTCGAGAAAGTTCCTCAGGCGAGACACCTCCCGGATCCCGGCGTTCCTTGGATTAAATACCCCTTCTGGTACATCAGGAGCCACCAGGGAAGCGATCTTATGGCACAAGCGAATACCGTCCCAATACCGAGTCTCCAGCAAGAGCTGCGACTCCGATGGAGTAAGCCGACCAACCATATCTCTGGTCAGGCGTGCGTTATCATCCTCCATAGCAACGAGCAGGGCTTCCTGTTGCGCCACTTTCTGCTGCAAGCGCCTGATCTCCTCTTACGCACGTTTGCTATCCCCTCGAAGGGAGGCAACCCAGGCTTTTGTGTGATGGATGGCCTACTGCCCGCGACGAAAGCCCCCGTGGAGGAGGGCGGTCAGCTCGTCCAAAGGATCAGTATCGCCAGAAGCCTGCCGAGGGGAAGACGTTAGAGGAATCCCCCAAAACATGCAACAGCAGGGAAAAGCCAAATCGAAGCAGTTGTACCTAAGTAGGAGCAGCGCTCGGAGAGTATGCAAGATCACCTGGCGGAGCCCCTTCCTGAGGCTCCTCAGCTTCGCCCGCCGGGGCCAAGCTAGTTTGAAGGGTGGCAGCCGTAGGTGTGCTCAGGGGCTCCAACCCTGAAGACGTCCCGACTGCCCCCTCACTAGCTCTCGACGGATCAGCGACCAGCACTACTCCTTCCTCCGAGGGTGAAGCTATGTCCTCGAGGATCCCACCCTCCGAAATGGGCTCCACGAAAATAACAGTCGGCTCCGCAGGTCCCCTTGTCTCCGACGTTGGCGCAGGCACGGCTGAGTGTGGCCCCTCCGAGTCATCAAGGTCTAAAACGTCGTCCGCCACTCCCAGAGTTGCGTCCACGAATACTTCAGCAATGGAACATGTGAGAGGCCTCCCAGCGGGTTGAGACTCCGCCTCGTAGGCTTCGAGCATGGCTAGCCCCACGGCCGAAGTCGACGACGGTCAGGCGGTCTCCCCCTGGTGGCCCGCGCTCGTGTCGCCTTTGGGGCCAGACTCCGAACCTCAACTGAAGAGCTGGCAACTTGTCTTTGGGACCTCCGTGTTGAAGTCCCTCCGGCCTCCCTTAACCTCTTTAGAAAAGCCTCTACCTCTTCGTCGTCTGAGAGCGACTCCAACAACGAGCAGTTCTCCTCCTCGTCCCCTCCGGACAATTGGGAAGCGGCAGCTCCACCAGGCTCTGTCTTGCCAGGACCGGTGACTCTCCATCTAGATGAAGGCCCCCACTTGGAGGCATCGAATGTGATAGACGTCAAAAAATAACCCTGAATGGAGAACTTCGTCTCCTGAGACTGGATGGCGGTTATCAATTCCGCCGCCCCCACAGCATCCTCTGCCGACGGCTTCTCAAGGAAGAATCCCGAAATTGGGCCCTACACACAAGAAAGCTCTGAATCAGAGGGCTCTTGCAGGAAGAAGTATCGATCCTTCCAGCCCTTCACCGAATCGGGATTGGTTCCCCAAAAATGGAAGCCCGTCTTGGGCGACATCGACATCCAGTCCTCCAACTTGGTGAAGCAAAAAATCAGTCTGGCAGCCTTGGCGTCGAACGAGCCGCCGTTAAGGTGAGCAAAGATGCACAGGGACACCAGGTAACGCAAAGCGTTGGGATGAAGCCTCGCAATTGGGACTTCCAACGCATCCACCAGCGCATACAGCGTGTACGGCATGAGATAACGAAGCCCGCCTCTCAGGTGGTGCTCGTAGACTGTGACGTAGCCCCCTGGCGGGGCGTTGGCTCTATCCAAGGTGCCAGGAGCACGGTAACCCCAGTCGCTGGGGATACCGTAATCAACCATAAGGGCGACAATGGCGCTCGCCATCAGGACGAATTTCATATTGTGAACGCCATCGCGACTCGCCCTGGGAGCTTGGGAAGAAGAAGAGCTCTCTCTCTTTCTTGCCAAGTCTCTCTCTCTCTGAAGGCGGGTGAGCTACAGGAAAAATCTCAACAAATAGAAAAGACGTCCCGACTGGTTTAAATAAGCAACGGAAGGCCAGCAGGCGGGAAACCTAAGCGACGCCCCACCGCAAGTGATTGACACATGTGCCAGCTTCGTAGCACATCGCAGGGCCCGAAGTCACCCGAAATCATGGCCAGGAGCCAGACTGACAAGCGCGTCATCTCAGCCGCCTGACAAAAGTCCACGCTGGCGCCTCCGCATTAAATGAAGGCTCACGATAGCGAAGCCCGCTAAGGGGCGCGCGGGAATATAAAACGAAAGACGACGATCCAAAAACGAAGATTACAGAAGACGAAGCAGTACAACAAAACGACGAGTTTTATTGCAGCGGTGGACCTTGTTACAACGGCCCTAAGAAAAAAAAAGAAAAAAGAGATAACAATAATGGTGGCTATTTGCTAGCGATCCGCACAGCCTGTAGAAGAGCTTGAGGCTGGGTAGTCAACTAGCTGCGCGCGCGTTCGGGCGCTGAAGTTGCGGGGGTCCAAGACGCCGACGCGAAAGTTCGGATCCTCCAGTGGCCCGACCTTGGTGATCGAGATCGCATCTTGGTAACTCCTCTCCAGAGCAGGATCCACTTCCTCCGGCAGGAGCCTTACCCTCAGCTCTATACGCAACCTCACGACTTCGGTCCCATGCTGTCGCAGCAGTTGCCAATTCTCCTCTTCAAGGGGCCATATGCGGGCCTGAGCCGCCACATTGGCGCCGGCGAGATGCAAAGCCCTGGATTCCGATTCAGCCTATGCGTCCTCCAAACGCGCCACGCGAGCCCTCATCTGCTCCACCTCAGCCATTGCGGCTTGCGCTCGCGCTTCCGCACACTCGAGCCTCCTGTGGCCTTGTTGGAGTGAGAGGTCCCTCCTCCCTGGAGCGCATTCCTGGAAGGAGCCAGAGCCTTCTACCCTCTCGAAACCTGGAGGTACCGGCAGAAATCGCACAGGGCCCACGATAGTGGCCTTAGAGTGAACCGCTTCTGGTGCATCGGCGCTCGAAACCTTGGGAACATGAGAGCCAGACTCTGACACGCCGAGGAGCGCTCCGATTAGTATGATGAATCCTCCATCGAACTCGCGGTAAGAACACACACAGGAAGAAAGAGCAACTATTAAGCACGCAAGCGCAGGGAAATGTGACGCCCCAGAACAAAGTGACGCTTTTAAATAGACAGATTTTTCTCCTGAAAACGGCGGCACTAAGAAGACAAAGGGCGCCAGAGCTTAGCCAACGGGCGCCCTCCACGTGGAGAGCCCCTGAAGCCTCACGTGTTTCCTAGACAAGTCTTCATGATGCATCGTCTCCTAACCACGCAAGCATTTAATACGTCAGTCACACCAGGGAATGTGACCACCAACAGTGGCCCCTCTGTTTCCACAAGACCTTGGATCGCCGGGGGAAAATACTCAAATAGGAAAGAAGCATGCACGAAGAGAAGGAAATATGAAGGCAAAAAGGACTACTTCTTTCATTAATTTATGCTCTCCTACAAAGTACAAGATCTACAGCGACGATAGTGCGAGAAAGACGACGGTGCAAGGCCCCGGGTCCCTCGTGACTTCACCAGATGAGCTTGGGGAACGTGATCTACATGAGATCACCACGACCAAGAGCCGCTGGAGGTTCACCAAGCGTGCGGAGGCGGCCACGAGGAGCACCCCCCCGCGGTGGAAGCCACCGTAGCGCGATCCACTAGGCCGGGATCAGCACCGATGTCGAAAGCACTCAGGGAAAGTAGGGGAAGAACCCTGCAACTCCCTCACTGAGGCTCCGGCCACTCCCCCTCTACGGTCTACGCTCAAACTCAGAGGGGTGGAGACCATGAGCAGCACCCTCCGCCAGTGGGAAACATCCCCGCGGAGGTTCCACCACGGCTCCGCCACGCTTCAGGCAAGCCACTGCCCAGAGAGAGGGTGCATGACGGCAATAAAGTGGCCGAACCACTCTCATTAGCATGAGGAGCTGGGATGTGACACGGGAGTTAGAACGATCTTCATCAAGGGCTTTGAGCATCCAGCTGATCCATCCAATTCCTTCTCGGACCCCCGCCGAGGGTGGGGTGAGCCAGAATCTTCTCATTATTTCTCGAAAGGTAGCCAAGGGATGTGCTCCACTTGCTAAGGAGCCCCTCCTATTTATGGGAAAGATGGGGGACTTTCTCTTGCCCAGCGCAGCGCGTCTACCAGCAGACATCTTTCACAGAATTGGAAAGACCCCTAATCAGACGCAACCCAGGACGTGCGAATCTTACCAATTAGGGCGATGAGTCACGGCAGAATCAAAAAAGCCTACGCAGTCTCCTAGGGAAGGTGTGAGTCTAGAAAACGACAAACGGAAGTGCAGCACGAGGAAGGTCACCACGCGGTGGACCCAAGGAACATGCCGGACCACCGGCCCCCGAGGCATGGGGGCTACTATTGGGTCCCATGTCAAGGCCAACGAGCAATGTCAAGACCCGAATGATATCGAGCCGGGCCAATTGCATAGGAGGCATACGTGGCATCCCGCGATAGAAGACGACGAGCGCCTGCGGGCAAAGACATTAATGGGCACGGGAAAAGGTAAAAGAATATAATTTTGAGATTATTTTACATTAAATTTGAAAAATTTTTTACTTAAAAAAATCTAAATATATTCTTTGATTTATAGTTAAAATTTTTCCTAATTTTATTTTGATTTTATTTAAATATACAAACATGCTACTCATTTTATCCTTTTTAAATATTTATTCTCTCGCATGCCAATTTTTACCAAAATTCAGATAATTCTAAATGTTGTGTTCACATTTGACAATATTGTTAAAAAAATTATAAAATCATTGCGTATTAAATTTTATATGTTATTTTTATGTAAATATTAGATGAAAACTCCATTTTTTTAAATGGTATAAAGAATTTACTTTTCTCTTAATTTGAAAAGTTTTTGAATATATGATATATGATGTAAACTTCTCAATTTTAACAAAATAAAAATAATTATATTATAGATAAAACATATTTGAATATATTCTAATATATTAAATACAAATTAAAGGGCGTATTTATCAAGGGTGGATGGAAAAAGAAATGAACTCTACTAATATTTGTAATGTTTTTAAAACCATCAAGATTAGTGGGCATAAATTCTAGCAGGATTGGACTTGGATGTAGTTAGGAATTTTACTTATGGCTTTTAGAGTTAGTTTTGTATTTCTTTTATGGGTTAAAATTGATGATCAATTTCTACTGTTTGAACTTAGAGTTGGTGTATCATTATGAGTTATATGTAATTTCACTATTTTATTTTAGTATTTTAATTAGATATTTTATTTTTATAATGATTTATTAATTAAGTCAGTTCAGTTATTTTCAAGACCATGCAGAAATAGTTTCTATCATTCTTGGGATCGCAATGATTATATTGATTTTCTTTTTTATGGTGTTAAGTATATAGCATTCAGCCCGATTTTAGTTATTTAAAAGTAATTTTTATGGATAAATTTTATTTTTGATATAATTATTATTATCTATTCTTATCAAAGTCACCACAAAATCCTTTTCACACGCTATTTTCTCTTACAAGGTGAACAAAGTTAATTTAAAGATTCAAGTCAATCATTTAATTTAGACGCTTTAAAGATCTAGGTCAAATCTAATCTTAAACACACACCATAATAAATATAATAATAAAATAAAGAATTAGTACACAAAGTTGCGAAGTTGTGCTTCGCGTTGAGACCAGATCAGACATGACTTTATATACTTAAAACAACTATAGAACATATATTTTTTAAAAGAGTTATCTAAATAATCAACATCTGTATTAGAAAATCATCTAAAATAAAAAAATAATACCTACTTATAAGAACATAAAGTTTTCCTTTTTAAAATCCACAATCAACCTTTGGCATCAAGTAAAACTAGGTGGCGCAAATTTGGTAAGTTACAAATATAAGATCACATCAATGGCGGATTTCAAACATAATGATACAGAAAGAGAAATTAAGAAGATCAATATCGATTCACAAAACGGAAACGGTACCTGAGAAATTGCTGCTTTCCCAAACTTCAATGCCTTCAACATTCTCTCTGCAAACAAACAACCGATTTCCTCCGCCTTCAATCCTCCTTATCATACCTCTTTCGGCATCCTCCACCTTATCCACATAATTCCTCCTGTACTCGCCAAACCCACACTCTTTCTCCCCGCCGTCGAATTCTCTCTCCTCCGTTCTTGACCAGACCTCCAACCCCTTCGTTCTCCCTACAAACAATTGCTTCCTGTAACAGTGGACGACACTCTCCTCCCAAGAACTCCCTACTCTCCTCATACCCGTGCTCGGATCCTCCAAATAAATCCACGGGTCGTCTCCCAGTTTCCGCATATCCGCCACAGCTAAATCACCCGATTTGGAGCAGACCTTGGCCAGGGTTGACTCGTCCGAGTCAACGTCCACGTCAGCAAACGGGTCTCCGAATCGGCTGCTTCGACCCGAGCCTGGCTCGCTCGTCTCCCAGACCACTTCACCAGAACGGGGGTCCCAGAGCCGGATATACCCCGCGTAGCCAAACGCGCCGCAGGTCACCGCGCTCCCTACGAGGATGTTCATCTCTGGAGTCCACGTTAGCTTCCCGGGGACGGAGGACTTCGCGGCGTTACCGGACTGACGTCCGAGCTCGGAAACGATCTTGAGAGTCGATTTATCGATTATGAGAATTGTGTTTTCTCCGTGCTTGCAATCAAAGGAGGCGAAAACTGAGTCCGGAGAGTCTGATATAGCGACGGCTCGGGACTTGTAGATTCTTGGATCGGACGGATCCGTCCAGTGAGCTGACCCTAAGTGTCTCCCGCTGGAGGAATTGTAGAAGTGAAGCCCGGCAGCGGCTTCCGATCCGACGGCGGTGATATCAGGCCACACGCGGCGGATCGACGAGATCACGTCGAGATGCGTGCGGATACTAGAGGAATGCACAAGACTGCAATCGTAGTTGGAAATCTGGCCGGCGTGGGCAATCAAGATAGAGCCGTCATCTGCCGCGGCCGTGAAGGCTGAAACCACCCCATCGGAAGCCGGCTTGATGGTGGACACGAGAGAGGCGTCGATGCCAGAGAGAGGAGGTGGTGAAATCGCTGTTCGGAACACCGAATCGATGCCGTAGTAGAGGGATTCGTCTAAGAGCTCTTGTTTAGAGAAGCGGCGGGCGGTGGTGGGAAGTCGGTTGGATCGGAGGAGAGAGAGGAGGACAGAGAAGATTTCAGGGTCGCGGTCGATGAAAACGGAATCGGATAAAGAGTTGCCAGCGGAGCGGTTGGACAGGGCGGCGAGGAGGGATTCTGAGCCGCCGGATCGGACCGTGGACGCGGTGGTTTCGAAGAGCTTGCCGCCGACGTTGAGCTTGATTCTGCCGTTGGGTAGGGTTTCGGGGACATTATTGGGATCCCAGCACTCCATTAGCTCGAGAGGTTGAAGCAGGGTGCGCCCAAATTTCGGACGAGCATTTGGTGCGGTGAGTCGTAGGCGGGCGAGGATTTTGCGTCTATTAGGTCGTAGTCATATCCACCAGAGTAAAAATAAACACACTCAATGGGGATTTATTAAATAGATAATGATTTATTATTATAGTAATTAGGTTAAAATGGAATAAAAATTCCTAATTTCTGATATAGGCTTATTCTATGTAAACTCAAAATGAATATGTAACTGACGGGAATAGCCGTAGTCGGCTGGCCTAAAGAGGTAAGTGGCCCATAATTCATATTGGTCCAAACTAAACGTGGCCCAGATTAAAATTAGCCCACACGTACCTTTTCAAACTCAATAGTCATCCACCTTAATTTTTCGCAACTCTAAGAACGTCAACTTTTTCTATAACGAAAATCCCACAGAATCAGAGTACATTCTGGAAGGAAAAGCCTTCAAATCAGCGTGTGATTTTTAGAGATAGCCTCAATGGTTACTGCGCGCGCCGTCTTCATAGAAAGAAAGAAATTTTTCTTCCTGACCGTTGTAACCTAAAATGGCACCTACATCCATACGGAAAAGGAACTGATTCTCACAGAGGACAAACATCCCGCCTCACCACCTAAGGAAAGCGATGGAGGCCCACGGCTATAAAAGGCTATGGAGACTCGCTCCATAGACACACTCTCTTGCATACTCAAACTAAAAAAAGCTCACCAAGCGCTCAAGCATCCAATTACTCTGCCCATTTCTTGCTACTAGTTCTCAGAGAATTCAATACTCAGAGACACCGCTCTCCATGGGCACTTCATAACTAAAGCTACTCTCCACGAGTGACCTTTGATCCTCATTTCCAAATCCCTCACCCAGCATTCGTTTTTGCATAATTTACATTTACCTTCCTATTCCCAGAAGGCCGATAACTAACTTAAGTGTCAGAGGATAAATCGAAAAACGAGTCATGTTATTTTTCTCTGATTTCTCGTTATCTGTTGTGGTGTACAGGATCCCAAACGTGAAGGACAGTGACCAGAATCCGAAGAGCAGTTCGTCCCAAATCTGTTCAAAATTTAGATCTAGGAAGTATCATTGGCGCCGTTTGTGGGAATACTAACAAAAGACCAATCAACTACTTCTCCTGAATCAATATCATTTGACAATATGGTGAACACAAGGGCACAATGTAGCATTCCCACTAAGGAAGTTGCCTCCCCTGACCATGACCACTCAGCTGGTAGTCGGGCTGGAGAACAACTTGCTCTAATATTTCTGGCAATGCCGAAGTAGATGAACAAAATGTCATAGATGCTCTAAATGCTCTGCACGTGCCAGGGTAAGAAGAAGTAGGGGGCTCACTCCCCCTCGGCGCACACACCAGCCTCTGAGCGAGGAGGCCAAAAGAAGAAGAAGCCGACCAAGAAGACCATGAGGCTGGGCAACTCTCACATCCATATGGCCTCCAACACCGAAAGCCATTTGAGGCTTGAGGGGTGGTTAAGCCATGGAACTCCTAATGAGAGCCCTGAGAGAAGAAATCCCAAATATTTCCTAGAGGAGGCATCCATCTGCCAGTGTTTTTCTCCCACTCTGAAGGGAGATGCTAGGATTTGGTTCTACCGGATCCCTGTAAATTTGATTCGGAGCTTCCGAGACCTTGTAGACAGTTTCCTAGGTCAGTACACCTCAAGTCAATGCGAGGAGAAGCAGTCGTGGCATCTTACCCATCTGAAGCAAAAGCCAGGCGAGAACCTGAGAAAGTTCTTAGAGCAGTTCACGGCTGAAGCTTAGAAAATATCCAAGCTCACTGAAGAAGTGAAGCTCAGTAGTTTCATTTCCGCATTGGGATCGGGCGACTTTTTCAGTCACCTGACCCACAAAGACCCGCAAACCTTCTGGGAAGTAGAATCTATTACCTGAGCCTACATAGCGGCTGAAGAAGCCAACGAGGCAAAGCGCACAAAGCGGACCAACCAATCTTGCAATTTTTCAGTGGAGGGAAAGAGGAAGAATGGGGACAGTGACAACCCCTGGAGGAAGCTACCCAGAGTTGAGCCATTGGCATGAAAGGAGTTCAGGCCCATAAACCTGACTCTGTTAGATGACACCCGAGTCAATGTCTTGTTGTAGATCTGGGAAGAAAAATTTGTGAAGTGGCCAAAATCGATAAAGAACCCAGAGGGAGATCCGTCGAAATATTACAATTTTTATCGATTTTCGGGTCACAACACGGAAAACTGCCAGACACTACAATAGGAGATTAAAGAGCTGATCCGTCGGGGCCACCTCACTAAGTTCCTAAGGAACCCTAGGTCGCGTTTCGATACCTCAGGCGATGACACGTCCGATCAACCTCAACCACAGAATTGGGTAGCAGCCAGAGTGGTCAACATGGTGACCACCAGACCTGCAAAGGCGCACTCTATGGATCACCAAGAGAAGCTGGCTAATCACAAGAAGCAGAGGGTGAGGGAAGATGTCATTAGTTTTAACGACAACGATATGACGCTTGTAATCTCCTGCCCATTCTAATCTCCTAGTTGTTTTTATGCTCATTTTGGATGGTACTTTTGACTACCAGTTGAAACGAGTTTTCATTGATAATAAAAGTTCTAAAAATTTACTCTACCTCGTTGGGTTCTTTGAACTTGGACTAACAAAGAATCAGCCCAAATCGGCCAAATGGCCGTTATATGGGCTAGATAATGAGCTAGTAGTTGTCCAAGGGACAATACAGTTGGAGGTCATCCTGAGCATGTACCCCAAAAACAACGAACCATACGCTCACCTTCCTGGTTGTTAACCTGTCCGCTGTATATAATGCCATCCTAGGCTGGCTGTGCTTGGTCACGTTCGGGGCCATCACATTGATATCGTATTTAAAAATAAAATTTTTAATAGCATACGATATTAACGAAATGGTGGGTAACTAAGTAACTGGGCGAACTTGCTACATGCCCCAGATTGCACCAAATGGCGGCAAAAGGCAAGCAGAAGAGTTGGACCATCGAGATGTGGCGACCCTGCAGCAGGCGCAGTCTGGTGAGGCCACTGACATCGTACCTCTGAATCTAGTTGGACCGAAAAAGTTCATACAGATAGGGGCTCACTCACCGAACCGCTACGTGATGAGCTGATCAGTTTCTTGAGGCAAAATGTAAATTTCTTCACATGAACGCTAGCTGATATGCCTAGGATTCCTACCGGAGTAATAATCAACAAGTTAGGTCTCAATCGTTAGAGAGAAGTGTTCTTGAAAATGGAGCACACAACCAAAGGATATTCAAGTGAGAAGGCTCCTCAAAATTCTGCTAAGGTCCTTAGGGTTCAAGATATAAGGCCACAATATATAGAGGTCTCAAAAAATTTAAATTAAAAAGTGTCCGTTAGACACAAGAGGACCGTGCCACTCGAGCGCTGGCTAGGGTTCAGGGCAATGAGCCCGCGTTGCTCGAGCGGTTATCGGGCGCTCGATGAGCACCCGGCTAGCAAAAATGCGCCTAGGGGGCGCTCGAGCGCTCCTCGAGCGCCTGTTGGGGGAGGCGTGCCTAAGTGGTGGCCGAACTAGGATAGGGTGAAAAATGCAACACGAAGGCGAGAACACTAAGATTTGATGATGACGACCTTCAGGCATGAAACAGATGAAAATCTTGTAGGCCGATTTGTTGCCGTAATTGCCGAAAGCACTGACAGGAGATGAAATGAACAACCCAACACGGTTACAGAATATGCCAACTAAAATATGCCTAATAATCTCCCCCTTTGGCAATTCTATGATAAAATCCATCCAAAAAATATAAAAAAAATATAAGAGAATTACGGGATCGGACATCACTGAGATAGAACCCATGTATATGAAAATCTACTCTTAAAAAAAACAAATAAGCATAATAAAATATAATACGCCTTGAGACAAGAAATACAGAACAACAAATTAAAAAAAAAACTAAACGTCAGAAGCAGCAGCCAATTGTGCACCAGCGAAGAACATCTATTCCTGGACAGATACGGTTAGTGCAAAAATAATAGAAATATAATAGTAATAGATAGATACACATAAATACAAAAAAGAAAATAAGACGGAAACTCCCCTAGCAAGAGGTAGTACATTCTCCCCTATCAAGAATAACTTGTAGAAATAGTACATTCTCCCCTATCAAGAATAACTTCCCCCTATCTCCCCCTCAAACCACATATTTCTACTCTCCCTTTTTGTCACGGATAACCAAAGGGTAATGGTGCTCACTTTTCTTGATCTATAATGTCTTGCCACATTTCATGACATTGCTTAAGTTCATCACTTGATTATTTAGATGTTGGATGTGATAAATGAGCTGCTCTATCTTATAGTTTTGACATAAAGAAATGGGACAGTGGGGACGAATATAGCCAACAATTTTGCATCCATGACATGTTGGAATGAATTTAGCATGGCTGTCAGAAGTGTATATTGGCTTCTTAGTGTATTTAGGATCAAACTGTTTCATACTTGTGAAGTTTTGACAGTCTTGTACATTTGCACTCTTCTTTAGGGAACCTCTAGATGACTTGTCAATATGGCTAGACAAGGTGCTACTTTGTCTTGGTGTGAAAGTGGGTCGGACAAATACAGTTCTAGATTTAACATTTGTATTTAAAGAATTTTCTGAGTAACCCAACCGGGTTTTATTTCCTCTTATTTTTTTCCAACCCGAGCATATGGTCCAATTTTTGGGACCCATTTGAAAATTGTTTTAAATCATTGCGAGCAGCTTCAAAATCAAATTCAAGAGTTGTGATTTTTTCAGTAAAAGAGCTTTTCAAGTTCTCAATATCTGGAACTTTTGTGTCTAATTCGGATTTTAGAAATAATTTTTCTTTTTTTATTTTTGTCAATTTGTACTTGAGTGACACATTCGTTTTCTTAACTTGAAGACATTCTTGAAATAATTTGTCATAAGTACCCTAAAGGTCATAAAGATCAGATTCTGACTCGTTCTCAGAGTCATCGAATAACTTAAGACTAGCCTCTAAGTGATCATCATTTTCACATATTGAGATTATAAATGCCATGTACTTGACAGGGCCATCTTTAGAACATTTTTCAGCCTCTTAATCTTCGTCATCACTCAAGGTCACATTAATTTTATTGGCTTGACCTTATTGGCATTTAATGTTTGGGTATTTTGCACGATAATGATCAAAACCTTTACATTCGTGGCATTGAATAGTTTGGCTATTTTTAGATTTGAATTCTTTAAATTCACATCGGTATGTCTTATCAAATTTTAGAGTTCATTTTAAATCCAAACTTGGTAAGTCAAATGAAGATTTATTATTCTTCAAGAATTTCTTAAAGTTCTTAACAAATAAGGTAAAATCTTCTCGCTATTTGACTCCTCATCGGAGTCATGATCCCTCTCTTCCTTGACATATTGTAGGGCAATTATTTTTGCTTCCTTAACTGTAGAAGTGTATGCTCATAAGTTTGGAGGGATCTTACAAGTTTTTCGATCTTCATTTTATCAAGGCCTCTACTTTCTTCGATAGTGGTGACCTTAGGTGTAAATCGTTTAGGAAGTGATCTAAGAACTTTTCTAACAATTTTATTTTTAGGAATCTGTTCTCTTAAATTAAATGTTGAATTCACAATATCATTCAACTGAGTATAGAATTCATCAAAAGTTTTCTCATCTTTCGTACAGATTTCTTCAAATCTAGTGGTTAGCATTTGTAATTTTAAATTTTTGACAAGCTTAGTTCCTTCATGAGTGATTTCAAGAATATCTCATGCATCTTTTGATGTCTCACACATAAAAATTCGTCTAAATTCTTTTGGTGATACAACCATAAAAATAGTATATACGTCCTTACTGTTCCAATTGCATGCATCAAGTTCATCTTTTGTCTACGAGGACAGAGCTTTCAGCTCATCACCACTTTTGGGTGAGGTCCATCCGATTTGGGTGCTAGCCCATACGCGCTAATCCATCGATTTGAAGAAGGCCCTTATCCAAACATTTCAATAGGTATAGTTTCACCCATCAAAGAAGATATGTATGAAGAGCGATCCATTCATATACATCTAGATCGGGAGTCACGGATCAGGGTAAGTCTCTAATACCAATTGAAAGAACCGTTTAGGTCCGAATTGTACAATAAATGTTTCGACCTCCTTTATAGATTAGCGGAAGTAGTATATAATCAAATATTCAATACACGTAAAGAATATTTATATCTAAATGATACGAGCGATACGAGTAAAAAAATAAAGTAATAATAATACTAAAAAGACAAACTTTTTGGTGACGAAGGAAAAATTCAATACCCACGATAATCGAGAAAAATCCTCTGGGCTTCAACGGCCAGGGAAAAATGCACTATGAAAATCAACTTACAGATTGGGTGGTAACGATACACTAACTTAACCGACTTACTCCCGTCTTGTGATCTCTATCAAGGAACTCCTTGAATTTATCCACGACAATAGAACCGGACACCTTCCGGTCTTCATGTCAATCTTCTCTCTTGAGCCACTTGAATTGCCGAACTCACTGGATCCCAATGTTTACACCACCAATGTCGCTACGAAGGTTAACCGGTGAAAGAAGAGAATATAAAATGAGAAAAGAACACTTTGTCAATGGAGCACAATCATTGGAGAGAAGTATTCTTGAAAATGGAGCACACAACCAAAGGATATTCAAGCGAGAATGCTCCTCAAAATTCTGCCAAGGTCCCTAGGGTTCAAGATAAAATGCCACAATATATAGAAGTCCCAAAAAAATTCAAATTAAAAAATGTCCGTTAAACACAAGAGGGCCGCGCCGCTCGAGCGCCCATCAGGTGCTCGGCGAGCGCTGGCTAGGGTTTGGGGTAATGAGCTCGCGCCGCTCGAGTGGCTATCAGACGCTCATGGAGCGCCTGGCTTGCAAAAATGTGCCCAGCGGGCACTCGAGCGCCTGTTGTGGGAGGTTCGCCTAAGTAGCGCCCGAAGCCTGGGACGAGATGAAAAACATGACATGAAGGTGAGAACACTGAGATTTGATGATGACGACCTTCAAGCATGAAACAGATGAAAATCTTACAAGCCGATACATTGTCGCAGTTACCAAAAGTGACGACAAGAGACAAAATGAACAACCCGACACGGTCACGGAATATGCTAACTAAAATATACCTAACAGGGAGAAGATTTTGGGAGTTTTGATAGCTTGACTGTAAATGACTAACTTATGGATGAAAATTGTATATTTATTGTCTTAGCATGTTATGTATTTTGTTAGAATAATATTTATGCTTCCGTAGGTTTATCTTATGGAAATAGTTCTGCTTCTACTATTTGATTTTTGGATTTATACAGGTTCTAGATGACATCTTTTGTCTGAATGTGATGTAGTAGATAGGAATGTTAAATTGGAGCCATGGATATATATATGGCGTTAGATGATCTTGTGTTGTGTTATGGATGTATGTTGAGGATTATTTCATCTGTATGTCTTGTTCAGATTGCGTAATTTTAGGTTATTTGTATTGATTTTTGTCCAATTTTAAAAAAATTCTACCCGATTTTTTGTAAAAATATTATATTATTTTATTCGAGACATTAGTTTTATTTATTTATTGATGAAGATTATTAGATAAAAATAATTTATTCTATCACAATTAGTATTTAAAAAAAGAGATACCTTAGGATTGATCAATCATAAAGCGGAAGGATAGGCTTAAGTTTAAGTAGGGATAGGTCGAGGATAGCTAGGGTTAGATAGGGTATTTAGGTGTTATCCCTTACGCTAGTCCTAAATCATATTAAATTACCATTGACCCCCCTTTTAACCTAATTTCTTGAGGATTATTAATATTGCAATGTTCTTGACTATAAGATACAAAATGACGAGTAGAAGGGGTAGAAGAAATGATCGTGGAGGCGCTAGTATACCCCCAGACTGAGAACATAAATATATAAACTTGTTGGGGAGGATGACGAACATTATTGAATCGATGGAGTATCGTCACATGGCTCCAGTCCCTGCACCCGAGCTGATTCCAGTAAATTCGGCCCCGACAACTTATGCTAAGTTCACAACGGACAGGGCACCTGAATTCTTGGGTGAACCGGATCCAGCAAAAGTGAATATTTGGCTTAGGAGGATGAAGAATATTTTTATAGTGATCCAATATTCTAATAGAGAAAAGATCACTTTTACGGTATATAAGTTGGAAAGTGAAGCTAACAGCTTGTGGACTATGAAAAAGAGGGCGTTAGATGTGCCCGACGATAAGATTACTTGGGGGATATTTGAAGAAATTTTTATAAAAAAAATATTTTCCTTTCAGTGTTCAGGATCAAAAAGAATAAGAATTTATGTAGCTTAGGCAGGAAAATCAGACTATAGCAGAATATGATGCAAAGTTTATTGAATTGTCTCGATATTCGTCATACTTTATGGAAGACGAATTAAGGAAGTCTAAAAAGTTTCAGTAAGGATTCATGGATGATATTAGGAGATAACTGGTAACCCAGAAACTTTAGACTTATGTGGAGATTTGGATAGGGCACTGATTTTTGAGAATGAGTTGGAGACCCAAAAGTTCTTTGCTAAGAGGGTGGTAAACTGGACAAATTATAGTGTGGGATATAATGTAGGACCCTCCGGGCCCTCTTAAAAGGCAAAAACGGTAGCAAAAGGAAAGAGCATCGCTGAAGTTTAGACAGTGACTGGTTCTCAGGCGTCAGTTGCTGGCTGCGTTCTATGTGGGAAGAAGCATACAGGGTACCCTTATCACAAAGCGATGGGAGCTTGTTTTAGATGTGGACAACAATGCCACCGGATTAAAGATTGTCCATTATTCCAGAGGCTGGTTTGATGGTAGATTTGATATTGTTGAATATGGGTGATTTTGATGTTATTTTGGAGATGGACTGGTTAGCAAAATATCATACTAATATTGACTGCTTTCTAAAATGGGTATATTTTGATATTTCTGGAGTCAAACCCTTTTTTTTTCAAGGCATTAAGAGAAAGGAGATGCTCATATTGGTTTCGGCTTTACATGCTAAATATTTGATAAAAAATAGATGACATGCTTATCTAGCATATGTCAGCACCATTGGGAGTCACAGCATGCCGGCAAGAGATATTTGGTTGTATGTGATTTTGATGATGTGTTTTCAGAGGAGTTGCCTGGGTTACCCCCTCATCGAGAGATTAAATTTGAGATTAAGGTTATTCTTGGTGCTAGTCCGATTTCTAAAACCCTTTACCGTATGACACCCATTGAATTAAAGGAGTTGAAAATGCAGTTACAGGAATTGTTAGATAAGAATTTTACTAGACCGAGTGTATCTCTGTGGGGTGCATTGGTACAGTTTGTGAGGAAGAAAAATGGGTCTTTGCAGTTGTGTGTGGATTATCATGAATTGAATAAGATCATAATTAAAAATAAATATCCTTTGTCGCGCATTGATGATTTATTTGACCAGTTGCTAGGGTTTTGGGTGTTTTTAAAGATTGATGTGATGTTTGGATATCATCAGTTGAGGATTAAACAAGAGGATGTGGCCAAGACAGCTTTTCGGACTAGATACGACCACTACGAATTTCTTGTGATGCCATTTCGTCTTACCAATGCTCCTGCTGCTTTTATAGACCTGATGAATAGGGTATTCCAGCCGTATATAAATAAGTTTAAAGTGGTATTTATTGATGATATCTTGATATATTTTAAGAGTCATGAGGAGTATGAGACTCATTTAAGGATGGTTCTTCAAATACTTCGTGAGGAGAAACTGTATGCTAAGCTAAAAAAATGTGAGTTTTGATTAGAGGAGGTGACGTTTTTAGGGCTTGTGATTTTGAATGGTGGCATTGTTGTGAACCCAAAGAAGGTGGAGGCCGTTATTAACTGGAATAGGCCTATGTCAATACCGAAGTTCGGAGTTTTCTCGACATAGCAGGGTATTATAGGTAATTTGTAGAGAATTTTTTACGAATTGCTATGCCCTTGACTTAGTTTACGAAGAAGGAGGCCAAGTTTAATTAGACTGAGAAATACGATTAGAGTTTTCAGGAGCTGAAAGATCATTTAACAACTACTCTGGTTTTGACTATTCTAGATGGATCAGGTGGGTTCGAAGTACATTATGATGCCTCCAAAGCGGGCTTAGGTTGTGTGTTAATGCAAAATGGCAAGGTAGTCGCATATGGATTCCGACAACTAAAGGTGCATGAGAAGAATTATCCAATTCATGATCTAGAGTTCACTGCAACTGTGTTTGCTCTAAAGATTTGGAGATATTATTTTTATGGTAAAAAGTTTCTTATTTATTCTAACCACAAAAGCTTGAAGTATTTGTTCTCGTAGAATGAGTTCAATATGAGGTAGAGGAGATGGGTTGATTTTTTGAAGGATTATAACTGTGAGATTTAGTATAAGCATAGAAAAGGTAATATGGTTGCCGATGTATTGAGTCGCCGATCAGGCTATGTGGCTAGATTGCAGATTAAATAGATGAAAATGTTAGAGTATTTGAAACAATGTGATATTCAGCGGTATGTTCAAGGTAACTGGATGCTTTTATCGTACCTTCAAATTTAACCAAAGGTGATCAATGAGGTTAAGGACAAGTAGGTTAATGATTCTTTTCTTATGGGTATTGTGGGAGATTTAAATAAGAACTCCAAAATTGATCTTAATGTCCAAGCTGATAGAGTATTAAGATTTAGAGATTATTTGTGTGTGCCAAATGATAAGAAGTTGAAGGAGAAAATCTTGAAGGAAGTTTACCGATCCCAGTATATGATTCATCCGGGGATGAATAAAATATATTAGGACTTGAGAAAAATATTTTGGTGGAGAAATTTAAAACGGGATATTATAGCTTATGTAGAGAAATGTCTTGTTTGTCAATAATTGAAAGCTGAGAGGAGAAAACCATTGGGATTATTGCAGCCGATGCCGATCCTGAGTTGGAAGTGGAAAGACATCACGATGGATTTTGTGTCAGGCTTACCAAGGTCTCCCAAGAACTATGATGCCATTTGGGTGATTATTGATTGGCTGACTAAATCAACCCATTTCTTGGCGATCAGGACGACGTATTCCCGTGACAAGCTGGCTCAATTGTATATGAATGAAATTGTTAGAATTCATGGTGTCCCTGCAATCATTGTATGAATCGAGACCCGCATTTTGTCTCCAAATTTTGAGAGAGTCTGCATAAAGAGTTGGGGATAGAGTTAAAGTTCAGTATGGCATATAACCCCCAAATCGACGGTCAATCAGAACGTACAATTCAGATTCTCGAGGATATATTAAGGGTATCGGTGTTAAATATAAAAAAAATCGGGATAATTATCTGGCCCTGGTGGAGTTCGCCTATGATAACAGTTATCAGGCGAGTATAGGTATGGCATCATTTGAGACATAATATGGGAGGAAGTGTAGATCGTTGATACATTGGGAGAAAACGGGAGATAAGAGAATTTTGGCCCTCAAAATTATTAAAGAGACAGTGGAGAAGATTAAATTGATTCATGAGAATTTGAAAATGGCTCAAAGTAGGCAGAAAAGCTACGCAAATAGACGAAAATCAGCGCTAAAATTTGAGGTGGGTGACTATGTCTTCTTGAAAGTATCACCATCTAAGGAAACATTCAAGTTTGGGATGAAAGGAAAACTGAAACCGTATTTCATTGGCCCATTTGAGATTTTGGAAAGGATTGTGGAGGTGGCTTATGAATTGGCATTGCCACCTAATTTGACGGATGTTCATGATGTATTTCATGTATCGATACTTTGAAAGTATGTCCATGATCCCACATACGTTATTGAGTTCGAGCCCTTAATAATTGAGTAGGATTTATCTTATATTGAGGAGCCAACACAAATTCTGGATTTGAAGGATTAGAGGCTGCGTACGAAGATTATTCCCCTAGTGAAAGTTCTCTGGAAGAATCACTCACCCAAAGAAGTAACATGAGTGCACGAGGAGGAGATCCGGAGCAAATACCCCTATTTATTTCCTTGAGTTATGTAGTGTCGTTAAATTTTGAGGATAAAATTTTATAAGTGGGGGAGGATTGTAAGGTACAGGTATCTAAAATACAGTAAATTCAAGTAATTAAATTGATATAACTAAGTTTGGAATAAGTAAAATTGAGAAAAGTAAAAAATTGACCTTAGTGCAGTAAGCAGCAGATCTGAGCTCGCTGCTGGCTCAAACCCAACAGCAAGCATAAAAAATAGGTTGGTCTAAAAAGGCCCGCACACACCGCTCGCTCGAGTGCAAAGGAGGGCACCAATTCCATTAGCTACTGGGCACGCCGCTAGCTCGAGTTGGCCAGAAGGTGTCAATTTCAGTATGTGTGCGCTCGACGCATGCTCACCAGGCGCTGGAACGCGAGCTCGATTTTTAGCCACTGATCTGATTTCACTTTTGTTATAAAAGAGGAAGGGGTGAGGCTTAGGGGCACGAACACAGAGTAGTGAAGGAGGGAGAGCAGAAAAGGGAAAAAGAAGGGATTTTTTGCCAACTTCAGTCCAATAAGAGTAAGAAAAACAATAGATTGGGCGAAGACAAGTATACCTCAGATGTTGTTTTCCATTTTTACTACTTTTTAATATCTTCATTTTGGTATTTATGCCTTAAAACCCCTTTCCTTCATGGTTTGATGTGAATAGTACATATTTCTCTAAATTTTATTGATAGATTTCATATTTATCCATATGTATCATGATTAATGGCTTCAATTTCATGATTAAGCATGCGTTTGGTGTTCGATTTATGTCTGGAAGCTTTGCATAAAACCCTAGAACAAAAATTAGAGATTTGGTGTTTAATTTTCTTAAATCTTGAGATATAAATGTGATTTTGTAAAATGTTAATATTTATAAGATGTTTTTTATCTGAAAATTTTACATTGAACTATATTGTTAAATTATTGAGAAAGTTTTGAAGCTATCTAAAGGTTTATCTGTATGAATTTGACTGGCCTTTGAGGTATAATAAGCTAACAGTTAAGAGATAAGGATAAGAATATTTTTATTTCTGTTAAATCGGTAAGAAAATCGGATCTAGGACTGTCGTACAGTCAAATAAAATTCTCCGGCATGCCTTAGAACGTTACGGTAGTAATTGAGGATAACTCCATCCATGAAGTGATACGTGATCTACTCTTCCTCGAGGCGTTAACATCTAAATTCTGAGTTTGACTTGCCTTCGGGAGGTATTTCTGTAACTAATCCCGCTAGAAGGGATATTAATGTACTGTTTCTGGCCTCTGATTGTATACGAATATAATCTATCCTTGATTATTTATCTTATCGGCTAGTGGGGTTTACTAGTTTGGGTCTTTCGGATAGTAAAGTTGAATTTCAAAGAATAGGAAAAGTCTGATATTGATTTATAATTTCTTATACATATTTATATTGATTTATACTTTTATCATGGTTTCGTATGTGTTTCTGTTCTTTGACAATTCCCATGACTTCTGCTTTACTACATTCATATTCTGTACAAAAGATTTTACATTTGCATGTTTTATTATATCTTGTTGGATTTCGGCCAACTCTTCTGTTTTTTTTCCTCCTAAATGAGACAGTAGAACTAGTACTAGATGAGTAAAAATAGAGAAAGCTTAACAAAGAAGATTTTTGGGAGCCTCAAAACCTGTTGAAGATTTTGGGTGTTCTAGTAGCTTGAATGTAAATGACTAAGTTATGGATGGAAATTGTATATTTATGGTTTTAGCATGTTATGTATTTTATTGGAACAATATTTATGCTTCTGCAGGTTTATCTTACGAAAATAGTTCTAATTTTTCTATCTGATTTTTGGATTTGTACAGGTCCTAAACAGTATCTCTTGTCTGAATGTGATGTAGTAGATAGGAATGTTAAATTGGAGCCATGAATGTATATATGGTATTAGATGATTCTGTGTTATGTTGTGGATGTATTTTAAGGATTATTTTATCTGTATGTCTTGTTCATATTGCATAATTTTAGGTTATTTGTATTGATTTTTGTCTAACTTTAGAGAAAATTCTGTCCGATTTTTTATAAAAATATTATATTATTTTATTTGGAATATTAGTTTTATTTGTTTATTAATAGAGATTATTAGAGAAAAATAATCTGTTCCATTAAAGGTCGTTGCCTTGGACGGCGTTGTCCCTAGTCAACACACTGGTTTGTACCCTGATATTAGCCATATTATGTTTGCGAGTTTAGTGGTTGGAATTTTAAGTTGTTTTTCATAAACGACGCTAATGATTCATCCCTGAATTCAGGTTATTGTACGGATTAGGAGCCACATTATCTTTCACGTCAGGTCAAATTAAGGCGAGTTTAATATCTATCTTTGATAACTTGAGTCCTATACGATATAACGAACAAATAAAAGGTTAGAGGATTAGCAGAACTTTCTCCCCGATTTATTCTTCGATATTCAAGTTAAAAATATTTCTCATTGGATGGAAAGATACGAGTGTATAAGAGAATGCATGAAGACACGTATGGGAGGGGGAACGTGAGTAGTATTGAAGGACTTGGCTCCGGTGGTGCGCTCGATGGAAAGCGTCTTGGTGATTGGCAAAGGACTAGATTCAGGTGGTGTGCTCGATGGAAAGCGGCTTTTCAAGTGAGAGAGATAGGGAATGATCTCCGTTAGGATTGTATCTTGGGTTGCCTCTTGGGTTTTTTTCCTCTTGCGTTTTCTCTAGATTGCCTCCTCTCTCCCCTTCTCCAGTGGCGGCGAAGGGATATTTGTAGATGACGGCTCGGCGTGGTTTTGGCACCAAAGTTTGGACAGTTGTCGCGCCGAGATTTGTAGGTCATTGGTTGTTGATCTAAACCACCGCTGTCAGCTAACGTCTTACAGTGGTGGTGCGACAGTGGGTGGTCTTTGCTGACATTTGCCTGGCTATTCTAGCGGGTGATTCGTAAAACCACGCTGGCGGTGGCTGCGACACCGTCATTTCTGCTACAGGCAGGCGAGGATGGCCGTTTCCTCTGAGCATTAACTATGGCCACTAATGGCAAGCGCTTGCTATGTCGACGCCCTCTGCGCTGGCAAGGCTGTCACCATTGTGCTGGAGAGTTCCTGCGCTGGGATTGGTTGTGCCACAAGGGGTCACCTTCTAAGCCTAGTCGGTCTCTATCTCCACTAGCCCATTATGTGTCAGGTGTGGCTTGGCTTGCCATATAGTCTTTTAGGCTTTGCTCTTTGCTAGGCTTCACTGACTAATAGGTTTAACTTTGGACCGGCCTACGGCATAGCAGAACCCATCACATTTATAATAAGAAATGCTCATTAATTGTCAACTTTTATGTTTTTAGTTAATTATAAGTTTAAATTGTTATTAGAATTATTTTCTTTTAGTTTTTATTAACTTTAACAATTTAAAATTGTTATAGCGACGTTACATATACATATTTCATTATAGATGCCTCACTTTTATTGGGCCTATGCCTTGCACCTAGGCCCTAGCGGCCGCTTACGCCTTGATAGGTCTTACACCTTTAACAACACTGCTTTCTCTTTAATATTGGCTTGCTCATGCAAACGTTTGCAAATCCTCCTTTGGACATATCCCATTTGCACATCTTCAATGTAGATTTTGTGGCTTTTGTGAATGTTGTTAAAGTAAAGTGTTTTATTTTATAACTTGAGATCTCACATTCTCACCATTGAAAGGTAGAAAATTAAGTTTTAGGAAAAAGAAAAGAAGGCTGTTTTTGAGAATGCAATTTACCTGGATCCAATATTATTAAAGCCGTGTTTTGTTTTTAGATATAATTATTTCTTTTATAATAGTCATTTATTTGATTGTTACTTGTATTTTAATTTGGTATTTGTAAAGTTAAGATTGATAAAAATAATGAGTGATAGATTATGAAAATGGATGAAAATTACGATGAAATTATTGAATTTATATTTGAAGATGAAATTTTTACAAAAAAAAAAAAGTTTTATAATTAAAATGATTTCAATAAATAAAGTTATACATCATACTAAATTGAGAAATATTATTAAGATTAAATGATAACTACCTCTTGGGCTAATATATTATATTTTATAAATTATAAAGATTTTAACATAGAGAGACATGTAAAGAAAAAAAAATAATTGACGCCCATAAGATAAAGAACATTAAAATATAAACTTTTAATTGATAATAATGATGATATATATTAGTATTCGATATGAGAATTTTTTAGGATAATGTTTTAAATTTGTTAACAAATTTTATTATTCTTATATATTTATTGTGAGTTATATTTATTTATTGTTATCTTTTATATTATTAATTAAATTATAAATTTAATATTAATATCATAAATATTTTTATATATTTTTTATTTTGTTATTAATTTTAACAATCGAAATATATTACAAAAATATTCAATATACACATTTTTTAAATGGACATATTAATTTTGTTAGGTCTACACCTCGGATTAAACCCTAGGAACCATTTACATATTAATGCGCTTTTAACAACATAGCCATGATCTATCACAATCGAGTATATTAATTTTTATCTATAATTAACTTTAAAATTAACTTTTAATCTTTAAAATTTAAAATTTAATTGTTTATTTTTACCAACTTTTTAACTCAAATTGATACCGACATGCAAATTTGTAAATCAAATATCGTTAAATAACCCAAATGACATTATAAAATTAGTCAATTACAAGATTAGAAAGCCATATCGAAATAGTACCAATAATTAATTAACCTTAAATTCATATGTAAAGAGAAAATATCTTAACAAAATTAGAATAACAAAAAGACTTCTAAATATTCAAAAAATTAGACTCAAGTATTACTATCCTATCATCATCATTGCGCAACATTATAGTATTAATCGATTTAACTAAAATTAATGATTTGAATAGTAATTTGTTTTTAATTAATATATCAAAAATGCTTTAAGATCTTGAAAAGCTTATCCTTGAGCGGCATTTATTTAAACCTGATCACATACAAGCTAGTCCAAACTCTTCAATCCGAAAGATTAGCAAAATAAATATATAAATGAGTTAATTATTTAATAAGGTATATATAATTTTATATATAAATATATATAAATATAATTATAAATATATATATCAAAGAAATATGTTAAAATTATGTCATAATTAAGTTCAAAAATACTAATATTATTATTTTTATGATAAGTTGTGCTAAAACCAATTTTTTAATAATCAAATTATGCCAGTTCTATATTAATATATGAAACAATTTAAAAATATGTAAATATACAAAATATTCTCAAATTATACCAATGCATAAAAAGGATCAAAGATTGGTGAGGCTCTTACTAATAAAAGGGCAAATATCGAATCTTGAATTATAATTATTTTTATATAATTAAATGCATTATATTACTATTTAATACCAATTAGTGGGCCATCAATATATAACTTTATAGACGAGGTCGAATATCGATTTTCTAACTCACTAGTGATTGATTCGACCTTTAATTTACTAATAATATATTATGATATATTTGAATATATACAATCAATAGTCCATACTTAGTCATATGAAAACTCCACTCAAATATAAATATTTGTTAATTTTTCTCATACTGAAGAAGAATACATTTTTTATTAAAGTTTATGCAGAGTTTTTCTTCATATTTATTCAAATATATAATATGTAGTAGCTTACATATATTACTAGTAAAATTTTAGAGATTTTTTTGTATAAAAAATTATAGAAAATTAACATAATTTAAGTAATTTTATTATTTTTAAAATATAAAATATACATAAATAGTTATATAGCAATTCAAGATATACAAAAGCACATATTTATAAATTGAAAATATGTAAAAGCATTAAATAGAATTTGAAAATATATATGAATATTATTACAAAAATTCCGTAGTTAAACATTCAATTTGAAGATATATATGAAATCACATTCATGCAACGAATAATTAGTTTATTGATAAAAATAAAGCATCTATTAGTATTTAGAATAACAAATATTCAATAAGAATAGAAATAAATTTATAATCACTGATTTATATATTTATTGTTAATCAAAATTTTTAATAAAAATCACATCATAAATTTGGTAATTTCATTATCCTATATCCTCAACAAATTTTCTATATAGAAAATTAATAATAACATTTTTATTTATCCATATATTTATATATTGTATAAGTAAGTTTATTATTATCATTATAAACTCCTAATATATATTCTATCTTAAGCAAGGATTCTAAATAATTAATTTAATTAATCACATCTGTTATCCCTCTTTCTATTAGAAGTTATGAATCATTTATTAATCACTCTTACATTTACTTATTTTCTCAATATACCCATATATTTATCTATTAAACTCATTAAAAATATAAAAATATATTAATTAGTATATAAGATATAAGGATTATTTGCTCGATATTTATGTAAAAATTTTTATTTTTTAGAACACAACAAAGTTTTGGTACAAGAATGGCATGTTCAAGTAGTTTCAATGAATTCATCATTTGATAATCACCTCTATCTTTGTTATAGAGTTAATTGCACAAGTAACCATATGCTTTGCTACTTCATTCTCGAGGTTGACATAATGTGTAGAGATATAATCAGATGCAAGTAAACTACCTTAGAGATTCCATGATTTGAAGTAATTAAGATTTAAGATAATAATCAACAAGAGTGTTATTGTTAAAAATATTATCAAATAATGATATAAGAAAGGAAAATGTAAATCAAAAAAGATTTGTTAATTAATCAAAGGTTAAATCTGTATTAAAATTTAAAAATAGGTTTATTATCTTCCTAATATTGATCTTTATCAATTACAATGCTCAAATTTGCCTTTATCATTAAAATAAATGATATTAATAGTGATAATAAATGTAGATATTGTTTTGATAATGGAAGAGAAACTCATGGACACAGTAGATCATCGTACTTAATAGGATTAGTTTATAAGACATACTACTACTAATAGAAATGAGCTGTTAGTGTTGTTTCAGTGGAGAGACTCACATTTATTTTATAACTATAATTAAAAATTAGCTAGACAAATAATAAAATTAAATAATTATTTAAATTCTTTAATTTAATTTTTACTATTTATTTACCTAACTTCTAATCGTAGCTATGGAGTAGATATATAAATATGCTCACTGGGAGGATTATAACACTATTGAAGTGATGAGAGACGAATGATAAATTATGACGACTGTTACTATTACTATAGTAATATAAAGATACATATATATGAACTAATGTAGTTGGTAAGAGTAATTTATTGCATTGTAGTTAGGTGCATAGTTATGACTTCGATTCTTGATACTATATGTTTGGACTGATCTTATTATTCTTACAGGTGAGGTTACACATTTAGAATTTAGTCTTAGCCCACGGAGTAGGGCCGATGATCGTTTGTTACATAGAAAAAGGGATACTACAATACTTGACAAATTTAAAGCAAATGGTTCCACCATAACTAAAAACTAGTGATGTTGTTGACATCATTTTGGTGGCTTGTGTTGTTTTGATTAGATTAGGTTGTTTCATGTGTATCTTGGACATAGTTTTGACTCGGGATATTTTTAGATAGATTCTAAAATTATTTTAATCCGGACCTTATACATGTAAACCTAAATAATGGATAACAAATATGAAAAAAACTCTAAAATTTACCTTATGATAATCAAATTAATATTTAAACAAAACAAATTAGAATGCCAATAAGAAAAGAACTCAGAAGATGGATTTAAGGTTTTTCAAAAACTGACTCTTTGCCATATGAAATTTTTGTGTGGAAAAAATGCTCTATAGAAAAATTTTTTGATCTTTTTGCTTGTAGGCTCAAATGTTGCAGAATTTAAGTTTGAATAATTGTTATCCTGCAAAAGCAGATGGAGCTTAGGTACATAAGATGCCCCTTTTAATGCTACACAGGGCCTATATTTATGGAGGTACTAAACCTATTTTAAAAGTAGTTCAACAACTTTCTAATTAGAGTAACTATATAGAATGGTTTACAACTTAGATTAAGTAACTATTGTATCTTAGTAACCACTCATAATGAGATCTCATGCATGAAGGTTATTCCTCTTATGAGATAGGATTTTTATACCTTGATCAACTAAATCTCATTGAGCACAAATATAAACTTCTCTCTTTGACACATCTATGTGTTTTTCAGGAGCCATGGTAGCGGTTTCCTTGACCGTTACTGGTCTATGTGGTTTTAAGGAGTCGTGGTAGTGATTTTCCTGACCATCAGAGTATAGTTTTGGTAGAACATTATGTCTTTCTATATTTAGACACAAGCTGCCACTTCATACGATAGTAAGCTCAAATGAAAATTTTCTAAGTATATTGTATGAATAACTCCTAAAATGATGTGTTTTGATATATGCTAATGTTGTATGTGAGTTGGCACGAGCCTCTAACTTAGATCAATAGCCTAGACTCTTTTGTCATTTTGCCGAAATAGAGAATCTGATCTTTGATAGCATAACATTGTAAAATTCAGGCCATCTTACATAAAAGTCTTGCATTTTGACAATATGTACTCTTAATGGTCTATTTGCTAACTATTTAAACCCATTTGATAGTTTATCTTTTAATAATTTGGATTCTTCTAATAACTTAAATTCTTATATTTTTATTTCTTATAACAGTTTAGATTGAGACATTTTGAATTCGAATTTCACTGCTTTATTGTTAGGCTAATCATTGTTTAATTATGATATTAAAATGTTGACATCCTTTTTTTTTATTTGGGAGCATTCCTTTTTAATCTATTTCAACAAAGATAATCTGAAATTCAAATAAAATAAGAGTTTATAAAATGTAAATTATGATTTTATATTGTCTTGCTTTCAAATTCTATTATTGCAGAAGTAACTTTCCGTTTGTAAATTGTACTAATTGATTAAGTCACAGGCACTCATCATGAAGTGCTTTAACAAAGTTGAGCGTGCGATGTGTAAATGCTATAAATTCAAAACTAACCATGAGGCGGAGCCTCTTTTAAGCAAACACCGAGTTTGGCAAGAGGAAAGAAATTTTAATAGGATTGAAATAAGTACTATCAGAAATAAGTATTAATAGAAATAAAATAAAAATAAATATTATATAAATTAATATGGTGAGCAAATCCTACCGTCAAAAAATTAATAAAAAAAAAGATAAAAATATCGCTTTGGTGGCAAATGTGTAGCAGCCAAGGATGTTCGATGGATCGACAAACTGACCATTAATTGGTAATAACAATGACGGTTCATGTATAAAAAATCGACTACTGAGCATTTCTAATTTATACCCCGTAAAATGATCGTGCCAATTTTTTGTTTTGTTTTGAATTTTATTATTTTTAAAGGAAATATTTTATTTGATTCTAACAATCTACGATAAAAATTTAATTAAAAGTTATTTCTTTTTTAAACCAGTCTTACTCTATCACTTAATATGAGATATTTAAATATATTATTGCACAAATTTACTAATGTTAGAAAAAAAAAAAAAAGCTAAGTTTGATGATTTTATAATTAAAAATTAGCATGCATTACAGAATAGGTTATCTTGAATCGGCCTTGATTGTGGGTGATGTTGTTGCCCACAAGTTACATCTAACTTGTTGAACAATGTTAGAGCACTCTAGTTGGATAAGATCATCAAAAGACTTTTGCAGTATAATTTGAATTGTGTCCAAAATATATATGTTTTTTTATCATTAAGAATGATATTGTTGGATTATATCTCCAACTTTGGTAAGTAGAAGGCGAAATTCACCAAATTATATCAATTGAGGACGAATTTATAGGCTTTTAGCAATACTTTTTAATCTAATTGTTGATATTAGAAGGCAAAATTCACCAAATTCACCTCTAAAAATATGATTTAGTGATAAATTTAGATACTTTCATTAGCAAAATTTTGGGCCTCTAAATAAACTATCTTCTATGTGATATTTTTGTCACTATAAGGCACATTGAATGTTATAATTTTATTGTTACTAAAGGATCCTAAAAGCATTAAGTGTGTTAAATGATGAATTTTTAGTAGTGACATACTGACAAATATTTTTTCAATAATTAAGAACTTTTATAACTATTATTCCCATCATAGCAAAATGATGTATGAAAAATATTGGTATTTTAATCCTTTAAAATAAAGTAAGTTATAGTTATTATAGCCACTATAAAACAAAAGTTGATGCATGATCAAGACTTCCAACTGAGCACCACTTATATGATGGTGTTGCTCAAGTCGTCGTACAGCCACACACAATTGATATTAGAACAACCCTCCAAATCTTCTTGGTAGCCTCACAATCAAAGAAGAGGTGATTAACTGATTTCTCTATAGATTTACAAATTATACTAGGGGTAAGATGAAGGAAGTGCAAGGTGTCCAAATTTCAAAGACGGTCTTTCATAGCTAACCAAAGAACAAAAGTATGAAAAGGGTGGTATTCAAGACCCCAGACATAGTCCGAGCTCATCAGTAGAAAAATCTTCCAAGTTGATTGGACAAAGAAAAGGCCATTAACGTTGAGGTCTCTACAGACATAGTCTACAAAAGTGGGGCAAAGATCATAGGTCAACCATGACATAATGAAGGAGCCCATAGAGAGGAGAGCTTGCGGCAACTATCTTCACCAGTTGTCCAAGATAACATTGTTTGTTTTTATATTTCAATGAATGTCTATATCAATAGTGATATGATCAAAAAAGGTAACTATAAGGGCACCCAAAAGATATCAAAAATTAATTTACAGGAATATATCTTTTCCATTGCCTACAATGTGACGTATAAAAGGTCTTAGAAAGTCGCAAAGCTTGATAATTTTCTTGAAACTCTAAGGGGGTGATTGTGAGATTTTGATAATTTAGATACATTTATCCTCAATAAGGTAGCATCTAACACATTCCAACCAAATCAAGTAGTCACTCCCACCACCTACCTCCATAAACATCTAACCATAAGAGTTTTGTTCCACACAACAGAATTATTGAAACCCAAACTACCTTAATTTTTAGAATTATTAACTTCAACTCTTGTCAGCTTAGTAAAGAGCTTCTCAAAGCTAGGGACATTTTAAAGGAATCTCCTAAGGACACTCTCTATTATTTTTAGAATAGACTTGCTTATGAAGAAAATGACACCCAATAACAATTGATATTCGCAAGGACAAATGAGATGTCCTTGAAATGACCGCTAAAGGACAACCAACGATTCTTCTAAGATAAGATTCTGCTAGAGATCCTCTCAATAGGAAGCAAATAGTTAAAATTGCCAAGTTGGGATGACATGAAAGGAACTCCAAAATAGCGGACATGAAGATTTCCAATCCCAAAGCTTATGATTTTTTTGATTGACTCAACAAACATACTACCTTGGCTACGGATAAAGCATTCACTTGTTTTCTAAATTAGGGACCAACCATGAGAGATAAAAGAAATTTGAGAGGCAATGGTAGATGGCCTCCAAAGACTCTCAATCGACCACACAAAAGAGAAGGAGATCATTCGTGAAGACAAGCATTGTAGTCTCAAAACTTTGCAATCCTAGTGAAATGAGAAGATCACATTGTTAGATATTGTGACTTATAAGATACCATAGAGGATCTGTGAGGTATGATTTTTAAATTATAATTTTAATTATCATTAATTAAAATAAGGAAGAAAAGTTTTGAGGTTAAATAAAGAATATGGTCAAAGTTAACTTTTAAATCGGGTTACTTCAGGTTGAATGACACCTGACTGGTGCATGACATTTGTACTTGTGTATTCTAGGTAGAAGGTCACGCCTAAAAAAGGTTCAAGGAATGCTCAAATGCACTTTTAATAGATTACTCATATCCGATGTGCACCTGAGGAATCCTTATATGAAATTTTGGTAAATTGCCAATGTCTGTTGTACTTGATGTGGGCTTGAGATAATGTTCATGTGGCTCAATATTTTATCTTAGCATCTAATGTGCACCTAATTAGTGCACTTGTGCCAATTTTGTATGTAAGTTTTATTTGGCTATTTTAGTTATTTTTTCAGATTTTTGAGAGAAGAGAGAGAAAGAGAAGAAGAGAAAAGAGAGAATGAGAGAGAAAATGTTATAGGAGAATATTTGAAGTAAATTTAAGAAATATTTTAGTGAATTTTAAAGTAAGGTAAGTGCATCTTAAATTTTTTTCTTTTATTATTAATTTTGTACTACTTTTTTGAGTATTTATTATTATAAATACTTATATATGTCATATTTTTATAGATAAATTATTTATACTTCATATATATGAATTATTATTCCCATTCTTTGTAATTTTTATGAATTTTATATCCTTAATTCATACATATAATGTTGTCAAACTAGTTTTTGCATTTATACTCATGCATATGCTAAAATTTTGATTTAATACTCTCATATATTTTGATTTTTATATATACTAATTTAGTATATTCTAAATCCTTAAATATCTGTTTGGTATGTCTTGAAATTATTATAAATTTTCTCTACATACTTGACAATTGAAATAAAATATTAGAATTATAAATTTTACTGATTTTTCTATAATTTCTTACCATAAATAGTCCACATGTTTAAAAACTTTATAATGTAGCTTTTGTATATTTTAAAACATATATATTCAAGTTCTTACAAAAATTTAAGGCACTATATGATAAGTATTTGAAAACATTATGAAAGAACTCTATAATTTGTGAAAGGATTAAAGATATTTTTTTCGATGTAAAAAATATAAAAAAATAGTTATATTTGTATAGAGTTTTTTATTTGCTTATACACAAACCATTATAAAAATTAGCGATAATATATTATAATATGTCTCAATAAATTATAATCATAATCAATGTTCAAACCTATCATTCACGATTGAAATTGGCTTTTGACCCTATCCACAGAATTATATATATAACGATCTATTTATGAGTCTTAAACCATAATATAAGGCCTTTGGTTGTATGATAACATATATAATTCAAAGTTTGATTATTCGCTCATTTATTGATAAAACTCTATTGATCATTGATTCATAAAAATCAGCATGATTTGAACATGTTTTCTGTAATGCATTGCATATTAAGAACTGAAAAACAAATTTGAAATCTACACATGAATGTTATAAAAATTCATGGCCTTATATCTAAATTTGGCTCATTATTTCCTCCAATATGTTTTAATATAAATTGTATATTTGAATATAAAAATTTATATATATTGTAGAGTAATTGGCTTACTCTTTTATTTTTCTTACTAACCCTTACAAATTAGTGGCTCAAATTACTTACATATGTTTGGATCGAGACTGTTGCTAGCTAAGAGTTGGATTAGAATTTTTTGTTCAATTTACGTATTCTTATTTAACAAAAATAATAGTTTGTATTGTTAGTTCTAGTTTTTGGATATTCTTATTGAAAATTTTTTGAGTTGGCAATATATGGTATTGATGTCCGAATAATTTTGGTTTTCTTCTTTATAGTTTGGTTGAGTTATAATATTCAAATGTTATGATATTAATAAAATATTTATCGTTACATATGTATCGAGGTCTTGGCATGGTTGTTGTTCAAAGCCATTTTAGATGTGACATTTTAGGTTCAATGATTTGGCTAATTATTTTATCTCATGTAGCTTGTGTACATTTGATTGGCAGACTTATATCTGAATAGTTATTTGGGATTATAAGAATTAATCATCAAATTTTTTAGTCTTGATATTAAAAATGAGTTAAGATAATAATTGAATCAATTTAAAATAAATTAAGAAATTTTAATATTAGGGACATGATAGAATTTTTATGCAAAAAATAAAAAGATAGGGAGACAAAAGGTCTCCTTGGCAAAGGCCACCCAGGCTCTTAAGGAAACCAAATACCCCTTATTGATGGAAATTGAGAATATAGGAATGGTGATGCACTTTTTGATTTATCCAATGAACAAATCTAGGAATCCCATCATTTTCAATATATCAATTACAAAGTCTTAATTCATTTGAGTTATAAGCTTTCAGAATGTTAACTTTCAAAGCACATGTATTAAGACCATTATTCAAATAGTATTTATGGAACAATTCTTAAGCAAAAAGAATATTATCCCAATATGCCTACCTTCCATGAAGCCCATTTGGCAAGGATTTATGAGGATTGAGAGAGTAATCTTAAGAAGATTCATCATCTTCAACACATCAATTGCAAAGTTTTAATTCATTTGAGTTATAAGCTTTCATAATGAGTTTATGATTTATCCAAAAAAAAGAATCAAATACTCCTTAAGAAGATTCATAATGAGTTTTTGATTTATCCAAAAAATCAAATACTCCCTATTGACAGAGATTGAGAATATAGGAGAGGTGATGCACTTTTTGATTTATCCAATGAACGAATTTAGGAATCCCATCATCTTCAACACATCAATTGCAAAATCTTAAGTCATTTGAGTTATAAGCTTCTATAATGTTAACTTTTAAGGCACATATATTAAGGCCATTATTCAAATAGTATTTATGGAACAATTCTTGGGCAAGAAGAATATTATCCCAATATGCCTACCTTCTATGAAGCCCAATTGGCAAGGATTTATGAGGATCGAGAGAGTAGTCTTAAGAATATTCACAATGATTTTGACGATAATTTTATAAATCATATAACAGTAAGCAATGTGTCTAAAATTTGTAACATTGGAAGGAGAGTTATCCTTGTGAATGAAATAAATCATAATATAGTTAATTTACTTTAGAAGTCATCCATTCTAAAAGAAATCCATAATTACATGGGAGATAAGCTAACCCATAATGCCTTAAGAACTCTTAAAGAAAGCTATGGAAAATTTAATTAGGCTCGATCCTTGAAATCACCAAAATTGAACACAATCAAGCGAATATCATCAGAGAAGGAATAGACACAAGATTAGTAATGAGGCCACCTTGGATCATCTTCAAGATGAAGGGCAGAAGCACTTCTAGTTTTGCAAGACTGTCACCCAGGTGCCTCCTTAACATGTTTGAACAGTACTGAATAATGACACCGTATGTGTATGAGTTAGAAGACAATAAGGAGTTATCATCTTTAAGAGAAATAATCTTTTTATGGTTTTACTTCTTTTTGATAGCGTCAAAGAAATATTTAGTACAATGATCACCATCCTTCACCTATTTGACTTTGTCCTGCTTAAGGAAATCCTCCTCCATAGGCAGCACTTTCCACAAGGTAGTTTGGGCCGACACTTTAGCAGAGATAGAGAGGGGCAAAAGACCAAGAGAGAACCATTTAGCCTGAATAGATAAGAGCCCACAACATCTAGAAAACAAGGATGGTTAGTGATAAAATTATTAAATTGAAAATCCCCTTTTTGGTAGAACTCACATTGCCCAGAAGGAGGCAAATAAAGTGATCCGAGATACTAGCATGCCCAAAAGATGCATGACAATGGATGTAAACAGTAAGCCAAGCTGCATTCATCAGAATTTTATTTAATTTTTTATAGATACAATTCTGCCAATCACGTTGGTTGCACTATGTGAACAAACATCCCTTAAAAATATGATCTTGAAGACCCAATGAGGTGAGACAACGAGCAAGCTCCCTTAAATACGACACTAGGGGAATTGCCACCTAGGATTTTTGAGTTCTACATCAATAAATTTAAATTGCCCTAAAGGGACTATGAGAGGCTTTCGTGGGAGCTGGCCTAATTTGCAAACACATTCCAAGATCCCTTCTTTTTTTGACAGAGTGATAGCCATACACAAAGTAGCAGTGGATTTTGGTACTTTGTACCACATCGGTGACAATGCCAGAGATAATCTGCTCTTTAATCTCCAGGTTAGAGAACACCATCACCGAGGTATCCCAACCAATCCAAATATGACCACCATGTGGGCGTTCTTCGGCGCATTAAGGCTTGGAATATTCTGGTGGCAAATGCAATTCATTTGGAATCATGAGGAAGGAAGAATGTTCTTGTAGGCACATAGATTTGTATTTTGCAACCGTATCACGTTTCAACGGACTTGCAATCTTGTTGGGATGTACAACATAAGGATGGATGACCTCCTCGAGGATGAAAACTCAAATTCTCTCAGCAAGGGCACAATTAGTAGGACTCGGGGTGGCATATCTCATCTTCATTTCACCAACAAGACTTAATAGCTCAAAGGGATGAGTAGTCAAAGTCATAGGGTCATGCTGCCTCAGCAAGTCAACAGAAAAAGGATGATCAGGAGATACCATAATCAGAAGAGACTTCCTGAATCCCAATGATCCTCAAAAAGTCTACCAGTGGGTTTAAAATTTTATTTAGATTTAGAAGGGCAAGAATCAGGCTTATGTCGAATGTATTTCCAAACGGGGCAATTGGTTGGCTTCCATTGATATTCCACATGAATCACTACCACCTCCGCTTCATCTGAGGCAGGTTAACTCCAATGACCAAGGAGATGGCCTTCAGTTGTTCAGCTTCAATTCTAATCTCGAAGAAAATCCCAGTGAAACCCACCCTCTCCAATTTCTTAGTTTGTCCATATGAATGGGAATACCCACAATACTAGCAATGTAACTTAATCTCTTCACCTATAAGAATTTTAGATAAACTCCAAATAAATTAACCCAAATGGGAATAGTTTTATGCTTCTCCTTACTCAAATTTAAACCTAATTTCCATTCCTTAAAGAATATTAGTCTACCTAGAAATAACCAAGGGTTGTTGCCAAGAATTAATCGCAATCCATTTGCATCATAGATGCAAAAAAGAAGAAACCATTTCGGTTAACCAAGTCACAAGTGAGACTAAACTTCCCCCGGTGCTTCGAGGCAACAGTTTCAACCACGGGGAAGGGGAAATTTTTCTCAATGAAGTATCAACAAAGGTGTCCTTCGATGACTCAGCATTGCGAAGAGCTACCTGTGGCAGGGGCTGAACAGGAACTTTCTCTTCATGATGTATGCATAAAGAAAGCAAGTTGAGAGCAATGAGGGCTCAGATTTGACAAGTTTTTGGCATGAATTCACATAACGGGAAGGGCCTAGCCCATCAGGGACCTCCAAATTTGGGGACCTCAAGGGAAAGCAGGGGAAATCCCCTGTAAAAAGAGCCATTTGGGGAACTAATTGAGCAACCAACATCTGAGCCCCCTCACTTAATACAGAAGCACAGCTAACTGATCTATCAACATTTTGTTCAATAGTACCAGAGATGGAACACTTAGGCCCTGTTTAGTTGGGAAACAGTTTTCAGTTTTCATTTTATTTTTATTTTTTTATTTTTTAAATTTTTTAAAAAATGCCTTTATTTATTTCTATTAAAATGTTTATCAGTAGTAATTTGTAAATTTTTAATCATTTAAAATATAATAAAAATTATTAATTAAAAAATTATTTAATAATTTTTAATAAATATATTTTTTTATAATAAACTAAATGATCAAACTCTTTTTATGATAATTTATTTTAAAATTATCAAAAGTCATAAAAATTTATGTATCATATAATAACAATTTATATATCAAATTTGGTTTTTTAATTATGATATATTATATGAAATAAAACATATCTATATATTTTGATGGATATGCTAAGAATGGGCTGACCCAGAAAAGAGTGACAGCTCAGAACCACCAAGGCCCATTTTATACCAGGACAGTTAATATCCTACGTTGATTGATTGAGAGTCAAAAAAGATGGAAAAGATAAGACGGACAACTTTAACGGTCAACTTTCAAGACGGTCAACGATTTTGTTGACCGAAATTTTGACTACTTGAAGACCAAGTTCAACGCGGTCAAAGCCCAACTTGACCCACGTAACCAGCAACGGTCTTCTCTCCTAATTTCACGCTCCCCAAAAGGCAATCTCTATGGCAACAGTCACCAACAGATTTAGCGCACATCACATGAGAAAGGCGCAGGATTTTCTCTCATATCTGCTGTAAACTTTAACAGTTACAAAGTACAGAAGGAAGACAATCTGCCCACGGAGCCATTACCACAATTAATGCCAACGGTAAGAAAGAAAGCTGGTCCACCAAAGCACTAGAATCAAGCACCCCTACCTAAGGAAGAATGCCCAGTCTCTCAACTATAAAAAGGCTATGGAATCTACACTCCAGAATAGGCCTTCCTCCAGCGAACAAAACACTCTCATGCCTACTTCAATCGCTCTCACGCTTACATTCTTTTTTCTCTAAAGAATTCCTTAGAGCTCACACAACGTTCTCACAAGCTCTCACACTTACAAGACGGCCAAGCTCCCCTTCACCCCAATTGCCACGATTTCTAGGAAACCTGGAATAGGGATCAACGTTCCTCACGAGCAACATTAACCTTTTTCAATGAGAGCCAAATCATCTCCACAAACACTCTCTGTCTTTTTCCTCATTCATTGTCTTTCCCTTACCTTCTCGATTCTTGGAAGGCTGAATTACTGACTTGAGTATTGGAATATTTTCGGTGGGACAATATCCTGCTGGCACCTGACCTCTCGTTTCTTTTAGTGGTCTGCAGGATCCAGACTCGATGGACGGAGTCGGATACAATGATCAACGTAACCCAAACCTATTCGAAATTTGGCTTCAGGACACATAATTGGCGGCGTCTATGGGAAGTGCTTACAAAAAGCCTACCATCTTGCTCAGATTCTTTCTTCAGCCATACCTTCAGAACCTCATCATCTAAAATGGTGAACACGATGGCACAAGCCAGCGAGCTCGCCAGAGACGTGACCTCGCTCGACCAAGACCACGCTGTTGGTACCCTGGTCAATGGGACGGTCAACTGGATGCCTACACATTTTTCTTCCAAAATCGGGTGGAGCACATGTAGGGTATGAACAAGATGCTCTATATACTTTACTCCCGCCAGGAGCCCCCGCATAGCAAGGGGCTCCGCCAATAGCAGCCCTAGCACGGACCTCTAAGAAATCGATTAAAAAATCCAGAAAGCCGGCCAACATTCAAATGCCAGAGCCCTCACAGGCCCAAAGCCAACTAAGGCCTAGGAAGCGTTGAGGCAGCATAACTCCGGATAAAAGTAATAAACAAAGGAACTTCTGATATAATGGGGCAGATTCAAGGACCCGGGTCAAAGAATGAGCCTTTGACGCAGCCAAGTGTCGTTGCTTCCCGCTTACCTTAAAAGGGGACACATGCATCTGGTTCCATCGTCTCCCCTCGGATTTAATCTGAAGCTTCAGAGAGCTGGCTGACCTCTTTCTATCGCAGTATGCCTCCAACCGCCAAGAGGAGAAGCAGCCTTGGCACTTATCGCATATCAATCAGAAGCACGGGGAGAATCTGCAGAAGTTTCTGGATCGCTTCATGGCAGAAACTAGGCGGATCCCCAGACTCACGGAAGAGATAAAATTGGGCAGTTTCATCTCTGTGTTGATGCATGGAGATTTTTTTAGGCATCTGGCACATATGAATTCATAAACCTTTCGGAAAGTGGAATCTATCACCAGGGCCTATGCAATTACAGAGAAGGCCAACGACGCTAAGCGTCCCAAGTGGATTGAACAACCTCACTTTTTCTCGGTTGAGGGAAAGAGGAAGTATAGTGGCGACGATTACTCCCACTGGAAGCACCACAAGACTAGACCGTCAAAGCGCAAGGACTACGAGCCAATTAGCCTAACACCCTTGACCGACACGCGTGCAAACATCCTCATACAGATCCGGGGTGAGAAGTTCATTAAGTGGCCAAAACCACTTAAAAAACAAAAGGAGGAAATCCAGTCAAGTATTGTAATTTCCATCGATCTCCCGGACACTACACTGAAAACTGCAAGACACTGCAGTGAGAGATAGAAGAGTTGATTCGTAGAGGCCACCTTACCAGGTTTATCAAGAACCCTGGCCAGAGCTCCGGTACAGCAGGCAGTGAAGGCCCAGAACCAGCTCCTCCACGGAACTGAGTTGTGTCAAGAGTAGTCAATATGATTACGGCTCGGCCTGCCAAGACTCTGGCGGACCATAGGGAGCAGCATGTCGGGAGGAAGAAGTAGCGCACCGAGAACAACGTCATTAGTTTTAGTAATGATGACTTTGAGCATGTAGTTTCTCCCCATGCAGACCCCCTAATTGTATCCGTCCTCATTTCAGATGGTAGCGTCGATTACCAGCTGAAACGAATATTCGTTGATAATAAAAGTTCGCGTGATTTGCTTTATCTTGATGCATTTATTAAACTTGGTTTAAAAAACGTCAGTTAAAACCTATCGAAGACCTGTTATACGGCCTTGACAATGAACTAATGCCTGTCTAATGGACAATCCAATTAGAAGTGACCCTGGGTATATACCCAAGAACGGTGAATTAAACACTCACCTTCTTTTTGGTTGACCTATCCTCCGTTTACAACACTATATTAGGCCGCCCGTGCCTAATAGTGTTCGGAGCCATCACTTCATTACTGTATCTCAAAATAAAATTTCCAACATTTTGCGGTGTAGGTGAAGTACAAGGATATCAACTAGGTTTGGAGATAAAGTTAATATGTAAGCCACTTATCCAATTCTCTCCAAATTTTCAAATTGCCTAATGAATTGTACTTTAATTTCCCTTTCAATCAAAAACTAAAGACTCCCCTTAATGGAGATATTTTTAAAATTCATAATATCCAATTTCAAAGCTCAACTTGGACCTTTTATTATTTACATAACTCTTTTATCAACTTTGAGTAACTTGAAGCCACTCTTGAATCATTGGAATCTTATTTGATGTCTCTTGGATCACCTTTGATCTCAAAAATTTATTTATTTTTTGTTATTTCTTTGAAATTAATTGGGGAACAATACTTTTTTTCAATAAAATGCTTTAAAAGGGCCATATGAATGCTTATCTAACAATTGCTATTCTAGACAAACTTGGCTAGTGGTAAGTAGTCATCTCAATTTTCTTTCATTTCTAAATCAACACTCTCCAGATGTCCTTCAAAATTTAAATTGTCTATTATACCTGTCCATTCGTTTGGGAGTAATGAGTCATGCTGAACTTTAAATTGATGTCTAATTTTCAGTGTAGATTCTTTCAAAATTTAGATATAAACCATAGGTTTTGATCTAAAGTAATTACAATTGGGATCCCATGAAATCCGATTAATTCTTTTATGTATAATATTGCCAAATGATCCCTTGAAAATGTTATTTAAATGTCACAAAAATGGGTAAACTTAGTTAGCCGATCAACACTCACCCATACAACATCATGATTCATCGATATTTTTAGCAAACCTATCACAAAATCTATCGTTATATGCTTTTAGATCCAACTTAGAGTTGGCATTGGTTGCAAAAGACTTGGCAGCATTTTATACTCGACCTTCACTTGTTGATAGATTATACAATTTTTTAATAAAAGTTACAATTTCTCTAATCATATTTCTGTACTAAATAATTTGCCACAAGTCTCAATACATCTTCTTAAGTCCTAGGTGGATAGAATGTTTGGATTGATGAGTTTCATTAAGAAGTTTATCATTCAATTCGCCAATGTTGGGTACACATGTCCAATCCTAAAATCCCAAAACTTTATCAGTTTGAATGTCAAAATTAATTCTTGACTCCCTATCTACGTTTTGATTGTGTCCACTAAAAATAGATCATTTACTAGTATTCCCTTAACTCTATCAAATATATTTGGTTGTATCAGAAAGTACGACAAAATCACACACGTACCATGAGAATGTCTTTTGATATCGTACTCATTCATGTTATCAAGTATATCCATTTCTTTAATATTTAGATAGGCCATTGAATTCATTGTCTTGTGACTCAAGACATCTGCTTCTGTGTTGCCATCAAATTCATTGTCTTGTGACTCAAGACATCTGCTTCTATGTTGGTATTTTCCTATTGATATTAAATTTTATAATTAAAGTCTTTTAGTAGATCCATATTTCTACTCTACCTCATATTCAATTATTTTTAAGAGAACAAATACTTTAAAATTTTATGACTCGAGTATACCAAAACGTTTCCTCCATATGAATAGTATCTCTAAATTCTTAGGGCAAAAACAACTAACACTAACTCTAAATCATGGGTAAAGCAATTCTTCTCATAAGTTTTTAACTATCTTGATCCATAAACAATTATCATCTCATGTTGTATTAATGTACACCCCAATCTAGTATTTGACGCATCACTATAAATGACATATCTCTGGATCCTTTTAAAATGGATAAGATCAGGGCGGTCATCAAATGGTCCTTTAATTCATAAAAACCACTTTTGTAATTTTTGTTCCGATAATACTCCATCTTCTTTTAAGTTAGACGGGTCAATGGTATTGCAAACTTTAAAATTTTTTTTACAAATCTTTAATAATATTTGGCCAACCTAAGAAAACTCCATACTTTCATTATAATTGTTGGTCACTCCAACTTGTTGCTACTTCAATATTTTTTGGATCTACCAAAATATCTCATTTAGAAATCACAAGACCTAGAAAACTTAGTCATTTTAGCCAAAGTTTATATATATTTTTTTCAACTTGGCACATAATTGCTTTTCCCTAAGTATTTATGATATGATCCTTAAATAAACCTCATGCTCTTTACAAATTCTCGATTATATCAATATATCATCGATGGATACCATCGTAAACTTATCAAGTTAATGTTGAAGCACTTAATTTTTCAGATCCATAAACATTGCAGAGGTATTAGTTAGTCCAAACGGTATTATAAAAATTTATAATAGTCACATCTTATTTAAAATATTGTCTTTACCACATCCTTCTTCTTGATCCTTAATTGATGCTATTCTGATTGAAGATTAATATTTGAGAATACAGGTTTTTATAATTGACCAAATAATTCATCTATTTTTAGCAACAAGTGTTTATTCTTGATAATTATCTCATCCAACTTTCGATAATCTATATACAACTTTATAGACCGATCATTTTTCTTTAGAAACAAAATTGGAGCACCTCCTAGGTAACGCACTTGTTTGAAAAAAGCCCTTCTCCTATAATTTTTACAATAACTTTTTAAAGTATTTTAATGTTAAAAGTGCCATCCTATACAGAGCTTTAGAAACTAGCACAGATTTAACATTACCTCTATCTCAAACTCAATTTTTCTATTCAATTGCAACCCCATAGATTTTCTAAAAAACATCCCTAAATTCTCTGACGGCTAGAATCTCTCTTGTTGACATATTATGACTTCAGGTGGTGGTAATATAAGGTAAGTATTCCTAATGTGGGCTGATTTTTTTTTTTTTTTTGGTTGATTCATTGAAAATAAAAAAATTCACAACCTAAAATCAAAAAATATAACTTCTTACAAAAATAGTATGCAGTGGCATGATAATATATCAATGAATCTAAATTTAAAATTACATTAAGATCATGCATGTTTAATAAAATTAAATCAATCACCAATTCAAACCCATTAACCTAGGTAATACACCTAAGGTATGCAATATCAGTTATCGAGGACATACCTATAGGTGGAGACACTACTAATAAATAATCTATAATCATAGGTAACGATTACAAATGACATATGAACTTAAGGGATGCGAATGAATGCGTAAAACTTGGGTCCAGCAATACATATGCAAAAGTCTAAAAAATAATGAGTTTATTTTCAACCACCAACGAATTGGCCTAAGCATTTGTTGTTGTCACAACAAAAGTCTTCCCTTGTACAGTTGGCTTTCAATCCCCATGCCTTTATGACAAGAGATACTCTTTCACCACATGGCCAACTTACCCACAATTAAAATAAGTTCCAAGATGTTTGTAACGTAGTCTCTCTCATGTTATTTTCCACAACGGTCATATACTGGCTTTGAATGTTGTGGCTTTTTTTATGACAATTGAACACCAATAGATTAGCACTTATCATATGATTTCAACTTTGAATAGGATCTTCATAATCCTAAACTTTGATTTCCATGGCTTTTATTCTTCTTCTCAATAAAATTTTCTTTTTCTTGCTCCTATTCAATAAATAAGGTTTGATCAAACACTTTTCCATGTGTCCTCAAGCTCAAAGGTACTAGCTGTTATCGAATCGAATCTTGTAAGTCTTGAAGAAATTTCCTCGCCTTCTTGGCTTCGTCTACAACTATATACAAGTCAAAATGAGCAAATTTAGTAAATTTAGCATTATACTTTACTATTAAATAATTCTTTTGCATTAGCCAAGTAAACTCATCCTCCCTTTGATTACAAACACTTACCAAAAAATATTTCTCTATTAAAGCCTCCAAAAACACATTCCACAAAATTTGCCCATTCTTCAAACCCAGAATTATCTTTTGCATAATCCACCAATGGTTGGTCTCTCAATCGAACTTCTTGGCAGCAAACTTGATCCTTTCCTTCTCAGGATAATTTATCACCTTAAATATTTTCTCCACTCAAATTTACCATATTTCTACTTTAATCGAATCATGGTCACCCAAATATTTAGAAACTCATTCAATTGTAAAATGATCAAACCCTGTCATACCATGCCCCAGGTTTCAACCTTCTTGACATGTCACAAGCTCAGTGTCTTGCCACTGGACTATGTGATCCATGATATCCATAATCGTGGCCATCAAACCAAATAGTCCTCCTCGAAAATTGAATTATCACCACTATCTCCTAACATCCTAGTACGTGTCATACAAAATATTTTGATATTTAGTAACTCAAATAATCTAAGATACTTCCTTATGACTTTATCTAGTATCATTTCTTGTCACAACCCTAATAAGAGTAAATAATAATAACAATATTAATATAAGAATTATTTATAATTACTTTTGATCTAATAATCCAAAACCAAGTCGAACATTACATATTAGAATCATAAGTGACATAATTAAATTTTGAAATGTAGCAGTTATAGGATTGACTAAACTACCTTCATTTAGCCACAAAATAACATTATGTCTACTCAACTCATATATATTTGCAAGAAAAAAGTATATAATCAAAATGACCAATTTACCATATCAGAAAACCGTACATAAAATTTGTTTAGCTCAACGGCCCAAAGAAATAAACTATAAAACTAAAAAATATATAAATCCAATACAGTACATAAGATCTTAAATAATCATCAAATCTACAAATACAAACTAAATAAGAGACTTCAATAATCCTCTATCTATATCTTGTAAAAATTCACAACCCGTTGATTTAGAAGTGTCATGAAAGTATTCACAAACGTGAATTTAATACTCAACAAAATATATATACATATGATATATAAATACATGTTAGCAAAATAGATGGAGGGACCAAAAATCATAAATATCATGTAAAAATCTAGAATGTCCAATTTTTTGTTAATTACATTCTAAACCATGATTTCACACTGACACACACACACACACACACAAATATTCAAAACATATAACTCATATGAAATATCATAATACCAAAATATTAACTATGTCGATAAAAACATGAAATTCAAAGAATCATATCAAAAGCCTACGAAAACTTTAAAATACCAAATTGTCTCAAAATATAAAAATATGGAGTAAGTTAAATTATGACAATCTAAATTATGTAAAAATATCATTTCCAAATCATGTCAGAAATATAAGAATCAAAAATCAATAACATATACTAACTAATCAAAAGACCAACTTGAAAAAAATATATTACTCATACTTTTAATAACCCTAAGCCGATATACGATTATTCAAGACCTGTAGTCAAGCTATATTATCCTATAGATGGTACTAAATACTACTTTGTTTTATTTGTAGATAATATGTATGCTCCTTAAATATACCTAATATACTAATATATGTCCAAATATGAATAATCAATTCATTGACAATGTTTCTTGTTTGTCAAACGGAGAATTCTATAATAAACATATAAAATATTTTTACCATTTGAAAAAGTACAAACTCCAGATAATGTTATGAAATAGAGTTTGAATCAAATATTTATATGAAAATAGTATGCAAGTTCAAATATACAAATGTTTCATCAATTTCTCTAGAATATCTTGATGTAATAATAGAATCCTTTAAAATATCAAAATATTCAGTAAAAACTAACAAATCTTGAAATGCTTAGTGAAATAGACATATATAAAATAATATTTAAAAATTAGGTATAAATAATAACATGCATTTACATTTAAATAAGTATCATAAGTAAAATTTGAGGATATAAATAATAGATTAAAGAATAAGTTTAGATATATTTATCCTCACTTAAATTTATCAAAATTTAATTTAAATTCTCATCAAATTCACTTTCTTCTATCTCCTCTCCCTTCCTCTCTCTCCTTTCCTCTTCTCTCTCTTCTCTCAAAATCTCACAGAAGACAAGCCGAAATCAGCTAGATAACCTATTTATAACAAATTGGCGTACGTATACCAATCAAACACGACTCAAGAATAGAGGCGATTTCCGTACTATGTATGAGTACGTAACAGGCGTACAACAGATACTAACATTTTGGTTTAAACACGTACAAACGTCGCTCGAGCACACCTCAAGTGTGATTATTCTGCCTAAAACTTGCTTATGCTTAGATTAGATGCACATTATGTGCCACGTGGCTCTAACTTTCTTTAGTTTGATACAATTTTTTATTCAAAACCTTAATTAATCTTACAAATTCATCAATTTTCCTAAATTTAGCATTATTAAAATAATTCTTGACATTCTAATCTTATAGTTTTAGAAGATTACTGACTATTGAAATCAAATTGTAAAACTTTTATATTAGGTGGTGATGTCATGAGACAAAGTTGCCAAAAAAGCTATGTGGAAAGTAGATGGCTTGAGGGATGAATGTCCCTTGTTGCCTAAGATGCCAAGGTGCTCTCGGTCTTTGAGCAGGAACAAATGTGTTGCTCTAGATAATAGTCACTTGTTAACGGTAGTATTGGGACTTTTGTGAGTGAATGATTCTTTCTCTTGCTGGTAGCTAGAGAATTGTTAACTCTCTAAGTAATATGTTTCATTAGAGTAGCTTCCCACTTTCTTTATAAATTTTATCGGTTCCCCATGAAGGTTAGTGCTGTATTTATAGACAAATGGTTGAAGATAATCATTGATAGAAATATAAGTCCTAATTAGCTACATATGTTAGGTCAGAGAGCAAATGTACCTTTATCTTGCTCTATATTGAGCACCACAATACTATCTAATCAACTTTGTAGCCTTCCTTTTTTGAGTGTATTAGGTACCTTTTTAGTGTGGTAGGCATTGATACACATTGACAAATATTTTCCTATTGTTTAGAGGAATAACCAATAGTTTTTATTCGTGAGCATGTGCTGACATGTCCTTTAGCCGAGACCTGGTTACCTCAGCTTCTTGTTGTAACTAAGCTCTTTGTTGTCATAGCTAAGCTAGGGATAGGCATCACTGAATTGCCCAAAGGTGTGGCAATTAAGTGGGCTTTTTGATCTTATCTTTTTTTCTATCAATGTACAAGCTTCATACAATTCCAACAAGTCTATTAGTGAAATAAATGGGAAAAGTTCAACATGGAATAAGAGTTGATCTATACTTATTTTTGAAATGTACAATTTAGTAATTGGTTATGATACATTATTTTGAATTAAAAAGCGAAATAGAACAATCAATTCCCATTTGATTTGTTTGATGAAACAGTAAATTTAAAATTAGGAAATGAGTAGACACATATCTTGAATCCAAATTTGATCAGAGAAAATTCAATTTGAACTTCTAAAGACTCCAATTCGAGTCCTACACACCACCATTACAAATAAGAATTTCGAATCAGAAGAGGCTCACTTCATAAAATATCTTTCAACACTCAAGTCGCTATTTTGGCTCAATAATTTTAAATTATAAAATTTTAAATTATAAAAGGTTAAAGGATGATAGAGTGAGTATGAGAATTTAAATGATATGGAATTATATGGAGTGGAGTGGAGGACTTGGCTACAAAATCTTGATTTTTCTTTTTTTTTTTGTTTCCTCCTATTTTTTTTTCTCCTGCTTTTACAAGAAGATGGAATTACTATTTATAGTATCATCCAAATGTGTTTTGTTAAAAATGATTTCTTAGATTTGGTTTTTTTAGAGGCGATTCTTGAGCCAAGTAGTTCCCTCCTCTGGCTTGAGTGATAAGTTGGTGCCAACCATTTTCTGGTCTTGAATTGTGAACCGTGGTTGACTACATCAATTGTGAGAAGTTAAGAGGTGATTGTTTGAAGGAAGAATTATAGGTTGGGGGATAAATGGCAGCAGTTTGCAATGGTCCATTCTATTTAGTTTTCCAGTGATCTAATATGATCTTTTTTGTTGTGGCTCATGTGATATTGCGCTGGCATGTGGAATTTTTCTAATTAGACCCGTTGGTGTGTTGGCTTTACTTATTTCTTAGGCTTAGCCTTACATTAGGCTTTGGCTAGCCCTAACACTAGCCCTTAGCCTGAAAGTTCAAAATTAAACTTTAAGACTATATGTTTGGCCTAAATTCGATTGCTAGTTTTTATGTAAAAGGCACTTATTCTCAATAAAATTGATCCATTAAATCTCGTTGTTGTTCTCATTTGGTCATTCATTTACAGTGTTCTATTTGACAATGATGGTGGAGAATATTTGAATTTATTCTGTGTGCTAGTTATTTCAATTTGTTATTCAAAATGTATCATTTTCTACTAGATTTACTGTTTATAAGAATGATGGTTCACCTCAATTTCATCGACTTCTTTATTTCTCTTGCCTCACAATGTTGATGGAGTTGTCAAACATTCTCAAGCTCATATATCTACGTGGAGAATTAATCAGCCGGGGTGCTAGGGGTTAAAAGATCAATTTGAAAAGGCGTCCTTATGAAGTCTTATTGTAAAATTTTATTTTGTTTTGTTTTTTTCTTTTAGACAAATAATCTTCTTGATTCCTCTTTTTTATGCAACTTTACCAGTTAGATCGATATCCTAATCTAGTATTTGGGATGGAAATCTTGTTCACTAGGGGTTTTCTCATTTATCTTGTTATTTCACGAGAGCTGATTGACAGAAAATAGTGACTACTACAAATCGATCATTAATTTCTATGATTTTGAAATTCTTAATTGTCTATTTGATGTCCGATTTTTAGCAGTTTAGTGACTATTCTCCCCTCTTGTCCTTTGCCCTTTTTCTCTTTATAGGGAAATTCGTTGTGGCGAAAAGTCATCATCTGCTTGTGACCCACTTACCTCTTGGGTTCCTTTGTTGGTGACTCTAGTAGTAGGTAGAATGGACATCTGGATCCATTTTTCTTTCCTAGTTTGAGATGTCTCTAAAGTGGTACATGGTAATCCAGCTGGGGCTATTGATGATTATCACTATGATTTCATTCTTCTTCTTTCTACTAGGTCTTATGACATGGTACTTATGTATAAAAATGTACCTTGTATATATTTTGAAGTGAAAATGATTGAAATATTGAAATGCTTCATATCAGCTCATATGATTGATCTCTTGTATTGTTGATATGATCTTCCTCTTCTCAAACTTTCATACGTTTGTTTAGAAATACATAGCCATTCCTGGTTGTGATTAATCAATGAAACTAGTAGACATCCTGCATGAATTGCCAAATGTGCTAGAGTGGCATTGTAATGATCCTTGAAATTAATAACTTGAAAACAGAGGTCTCCACGATTCGAATCTTTGATTTCCAAGAGTATTTTCTTGTTGAAAAATCAATAAATATGGATTAAAACTAAACATTTCATCACTTTTCTAGATCATCCTTGGAGCTCAAATTTAATCTTGTAAATACTAACCACCAACAATCATATCCCAAATAATAATAAAATAAATTCTGAATTAGGTATGATATAATCAAACAGATCATAAAATTTCACCGTCAAATAATAATTAACATAAATAGCCTAAAAGACAACATAAGACCTAATTGGACAACCGTTCGAATAATATAATTATGATCTACTCTAAACAATTATAAGAAAAAATAACCAAATAATGATTGCAACTCATCTACATAATGTAACAAATCCAATAATTATTAATATATAGTCCAAATGCTTTCAGTTGGCCAATTCTTAATAATTAAAATATGATCTAATACAAATCCAATCTAAAAGAACTGAAACACATCCAACATCATCTATCCAAATAGATACAATACTCACTAAAAATATGATGCCGTGTCAGATCTTGACCAATTTCTACAATATATCCAAGTCTTCTACGTTGAATGGACAAAATAGAGAAATTTGATTTTAAAAATCAAAAAGTATCATATAGATATAATAATAATTACGTTCAATAAATCAGAAAGAGGATTCATAAACAAATATCGCAATAAATAACAAATAGAAATTTGATATCCGAAAACAGATAACAGATATAAATCCAAATCGCCGATATTAGATATCTAATTATCAACTCTAAAATGGAATCCGATATCAAAATTAATGATAATTTTATACTCAAATCATATATCCGATCGTACCGTCTAGTCATAATATACTAGCAACTAATCGCTATCCGGAGTCGAACCTCATATACATAATAACGACTACAAATTAGACTTGCAACTCTAGGCTATCTCATATTTTTATCATTGACTACATTTTAAGCCTACAACTTCTCATCTATCTTTTATTATTATCAGCTATATTTTATGTTTATAATTACTCAACCATCTTTTGTCGTTATAGGCTATACTTTAGGCCTATGACTATCGGCCATCTTTTGTCACTATCGACTACATTTTAAACCCGCAACTATTTGGCCATCTTTTATTATTATCTGCTACATTTTAGGCCTATAACTACTCAATTATTTTTATTATTATCGGTTATATTTTAAGCCTGTAATTACTCGGTTATCTTTTATTAGATCGCATATCGATCACTTATCGGATCACTTATCGACCCACCAGAGTCTCAAACTATCATGATCCTACATACATATCGACCCATCGGCGCCTCAGACCACAATGGTCCCACATACATATTGACCCACTAGGGCCTCCCACATATATATCGACCTACTAAGGCCACATACCATTATAATCCCACATATATGTCGACCCACCAGGGCCTCGGGTAACTATGGTTCCTCCAATATTGACCTCATCCCCCGGCAGCGTATGTGTGTACCGATGTACAGCTTAGTTCATGCACCTTTTCGTATAAGTATACCAATATACAAGCATACACAATTCATATATTTTTGGGCTCCCATAAAAGTAATAAAACCTAACAAAAGTCACAAAATCCCAATAGAACACCCAAATAGACTAGTAAATCGTAAATATATGTATAGAATAAATAGATATGATGTATAAAAATAACAAGTACGTTAATAAAATATCCAAATAATAGCCAAAACATATCAAATACTGAAATAGACCAAATATATATCTTATAGATACTTGTCTCGATTGTATACCAAATAGGTCTGATAACATGGTGTTTTGAGGTATCCGAATTTCACCTTCTCTCTCATCTTCCCCACACTTCTCTCCTCTACACTGCGCTGTTTTTACCCACACGCCTCTTCTCTTCTCCTTCTCCTCCTCCCATATGTGTGCCTCTCTCTCTCTCTCTCCCTTTCCGTTCTCTTCTTCTCTCTTCTGCTCTACCACACCACCTCTTCCTCCTCGCCCATCAAAGCCGTGGCTCTATTTTGTCCCATTTATCTATTAATCAAGATTTCAGCCGATTTTTCTTAAACTTAATACTTGGAAACAAAGAATCGATATTAACAAAGATAAGTGAAGGATTTTCTTACCTCGATTTCTTATTTCTCTTCCAGCGATGGCAGCAACTGGTGGTGGCTTCTCCTTCAGCTCGTGCATGACCTCTCTTCTCGTCATGTCATTGTCTTCTTTAAGTAATGGAGGGTCGCTTTTAGGGTTCGGTTGAGTTGCTATTCGGGGCATCAATTTCCTTCCTTCTCCTCGCCGCTGCAACTCTCATGCCGCCTTCCCCTTTCTCCTTCTTCTTTCTTTCTTTTCTCTTCTCTTTCTTCTCTTGCTCCTACTACCCTGCACTTTTTCCCCTTCCCTTATATTATTATTATTATTATTATTATTATTATTATTATTATTATTATTATTATTATTATCATCATCATCATCATTATTTTTATTTTATTTTTTCTTTTGTTAATCAATCAGAGCTCGGGCTCCCACACTAGCACACCTTGAGCGCGAGCCCACTGGAATCGGCATTCAATCACTGACCCTACTGATCCAAATACCCTTTAAAATTTTATAAGATTTAATTAATTTTTATCACATCTAAATAATCTAAAATAGTAAAGAATACTAAAATTAATTTAATAGACATTCGAGATATTATAACGTAATTATAACTGCCTAAGATTAAAGCGATTGGTTAGCTATGTATTAATGCATCTCTCACTCACGTAGTTTTGAGGGGATCATTAAGCTTTTTAAAATGCACCACTTGGCTTCAAATATGGAATGTTTGTCTTTTTCCTTCTAGTTTCTGTGCACTATTTATGAACACATCTAGCTAATTAGCCAGTGTATTTTCTTTCATCTCACTCACGTAGTTTTGAGGGGATGATTAACCTTTTTAAAATGCACCACTTGGCTTCAAATATGGAATGTTTCAGAGCTAAATCCCACTTTAGGCGTGTAATTTGAAAATTGGTGTGAATATTTGGCTTCTAGTTTCTGTGCACTATTTATGTAACCATATCCTTGAGGAACATCTAGAATCGCTACCATTTCATGTCAGTGTATTTTCAAAAGCTTCATCTCTCTCTTCCTTTGTTCATCTATGGTGCCACAATGGTCTAGACATTCTTCTTCTAGTAGAGTAGTTGGCATTGCCTTGTCTTTGTCTCCTGTTGATATACTCAGCCATTATAAAAGGTATAATATGCCTATTGTTAACTGTTCTTTGATTCCTGTGCCCAAGGATAGAGCTTCTTCCCCTAGGGAAGGTTGTATTATGATATATGAAGACTATTTAAAGAGTGGGATTTATATTCCTATAGTAAAAGAATTTATGAAAATAATGAAAGCCTCTCAAAATCTCGTAGCACGTCTTTAGCCTAAAGATATTGGGTACTTGATGGCTTTGTGTGAAATCAAATGACACTAGATGCCTGGATGATAAAAGTTGTACATAGGTTCAATTAAGAAAAAAATTGGATTTCAATCACACATTAGAATAAGTTCAAAATTATTGGACAAAATCTAGATTCCATCAAGAATCATAATAATTGGTTCTTTTTAATAAAGGTTGGATTCTGTCGAATAAAAAGGGGTATAAAATCTGCTGATTCTAGAAGCATGAGGCTCACCACTCTACCTAGCTTATCAAAAATATTACTAAACCATTCAAATTATGATACAAAATACCATAAATGTCCTATTTCAAAAAATCTCAATAATTTAACAATAATTATTATTAATTCCTTATTGTACATTGTCATCAACCATTTTAACTTACCAATGATATCACTAAATCATTCGAATTATGATGCAAAATGCCATAAATACCATATTTCAAAAATCTCAATAATATAATAATAATTATCATTAATACTTTATTGAACAAACTTTAGAGGTTTACAATACCCAAATGCCAGCTATAATAAACCTTACATAATTTATACACATACCTTATCAACCTACAATATAGTACAAAACATATAGATAATCTAATGCCAATCTACATTAAATCTTCTTACATAATATCCAAGATAACCTCACAAATTTGTATTCATATCTTTGACAACCTATACCAAACTAACAGAGTCTAACAAAATAATTAGCACTGAGTCAAATAACCAATAAATCATATAATGAACAATATAAAATATGTATACTCATATCAATATATCAATATGACATAACATCAACTAATCGATAGTCATAAAATATGGATATCAACCATACATCCAAAGAACATATTAAATGACAATATAAAAGAGACAACTTGATATATTATCTATATTCTGAAAGCATTAAACTAACAATATGAAGGATAAGACTCAAAATTTCTACATAAGATATAAAAATAATCTCATGTGGATCTTATATCCATTAACTAAAGGCTACCATATTTATATCCTCACATAGTTGGAAAAGCAATGTGAGTTCTCTGATATTATAAGATCATCCACGTAGCTAACTCACATGGCTTGTGATGTCATACAACTAACTAACTTGGTAATGCATTGACTAGTTACTAACTCTTATGGTATACATAATATTAGATAACTCTCATCAATACCCAATCGGTATTACAATAGGATAATTGTGTAAACATAATCATTATATTAGAAATACTATGACCTCAACATCCACCAAGATAAGGACGTTAATATCAAAAAATTGTAAATCACAACAAGGTGTTATAGGTTCTATATTCATTAGCATGCAATCTGTTCGACCATATCGACAATCATAAATTAAAAGAAATAATTTTAATATTCAAACTCAAAGTATTAATAAACAAAGATTGGAATCTAAAAACATAACACAATTCAAAGATTTGAATAAAAATCTATGTCTGGCATTTAAGCACTAGTTGCACACTACATAACTGAACACTAGCATTTGAACACTGGTCATACACTACTCAAATATCAGAAAACAAAAATAACTTAAACCCAAGGTTTAAGCCTTATATAACATTTAAAAGGTCCTGTGAATTAGATATAATAAGAATCAGTTATTAGAACTAACGGATCTATGCTAAAATTTGAAGAAATGTTAAAGTTAACAAAACTATCCCAACAAATACTTGGCGTTTAAACATTAGGTCAAATGATAGAACAAAAACTTAAGGAAATGATTTTAAATTTGAATTACTCTTGATTATAATCAATGGATATGATAATTAATCATATTATCTATTTTTAAACTTTATTAACAACTTAATATAGACATGAATATAACATTAATATGTAATAACATAATTTATTTTCATTTTAATGCTCTGTTCTTCATTCTTCCATAGCTTTCCATGCTTCATGTAAAACACCATTTGCATTTGAATATATATTTTGAAATAGAATTTCCATAGTTTAAATAGTTGCTTCTGTGCTTATTTACCAATTTGTACTTGTTTAGCGGGCTTCTGTCTTTCTCATAGTAAATATAAATAAGAAAAAACAATAAAAATCAGAATATTCCACGTTTGTTTGGAAGAAAACATGTAAATTAATTAAATCATATTTTATAAAAGAATAAGAAGATATTGAATTACTTCAAGAAAGGAGAAATGACTGGCAACAAGAAGAAGATGACACAATGAGAAGAAGATATATTACAATCCAAAAGGAGAAATGAACTTATTTAAATATTATATTCTTAATTGTTCCTGCTATTTGATTTCCTCTTTTTTTTCAGTGATTGAAGTAAGGAGAACTTCATCCAATGGGGCTAGTCCCTGAGTTTGTTTCCTAGGGACTTAAGCATGCATGACATATCTTAAAAGTTGGACATTGATTGATTCAATATCCCATGTTCCTAGAGAATGAGTGCTTAGTTGATTATCATTGTTAATAGAAATGTCATGAGAAAAAATGTCCTAATGATGTTGACTCAATTGTCCATGTATAAATTATTCACCATGGCTTATTATTTGTTTACCTTTGTAGGTATGTCTGAAATAAACAAGTTTGATCAACTCGTTCTTTCAATGATATAGTAAAGCATACTTTGAACCTAAATTTGGTCTAAAAAAATTCAGCCTAAACTTTTGAACTCTTCAATTCAGTTCTTGCAAACAATCACCGCAACCAAGAATTTTGATGGAGATATGACTTACTCTCCAAAATATATTTCAATACTTAAATTAGTATTCTTGGCTTAACAATTTTGAGATATGAAAGATTAAAGGAAGAGAGAATAAGTGTGAGAATTTAATTGGTGAAGAACTATAGAGTGAAGTGAAGGACTTGGCTTTGAAATATTGATTCATCTTTTTTCTTTTTACTCCATTATTTTTTTCTCTCCTCCTCTTACATGAAAAAGGGGTTGCTATTTATAATGTCAAATGAAAATGGTTCCTCAAAAACGATTTCTTAGAGTTGATTTCTCAAAGGCAGTTCCTGAGCTGTGCAATTCTCTCCTCTTATTTAAGTGATAAATTTGTGGTTAACTATTTTTAGATATTGGTATGAAAACCATGATTAATTGTACTAGCTTCAAGCAGTTAGAAGGATGTTGCCTATCAGAAAATTTATAAGTTGGGTGACATATGGCAGCAATTTGTAATGACCCGTTCTCTTTAATTTGCCAGTGGTCTGATCTCTCTTTCGTAACTCATATGATATTAGGATTTTGTTTAATCGGACCCATTTATGTCTTGGCTTTACTCCTCTTACGCCTGACTTTACACTTGTTTTTGGCTGGGCTCAACATAAATAAAACAAAATATAGAGAAATTTCATTCTTCAATGTTGCATTCTTTTAAGAATAAATACAAATCGGGGGAAAAAATCGCTTGCTAAACTAGACTTCCCAAGCTCCCATTTAAGGATTATTGCACAGACAGCATCTACAGGCATTGCAAGATAAGGCTTGGCAAAGCGATGCATGATTGAATTTGTAATCACAAATTTAACTTTTGAATGGGTATAAGATGAATGCAGATGGGACCTCGTATTCGGGTACGTACCAAATTACAAGGGTAGGAGAGGAAAAATCGTCTTAAAAGGAAGGCTTTGCTGGCAGCAATTGAAGACATATAAGATGGCATCGGTATATGCAAAGACAATTTTGGCCCTCGCATAGCACCGTTGATGAAAAAACAACGTTGGAGAGAGCATGTGATTGGGTACAGAAGTTGAAGATAAAACTTGTTTAGGATATAATAATATTATTTCCAAAAATTATATTAACAAGTCAGCAAAAGACTTCCTGTCGTGCTCTATTTTGAAATAACAAATTGCATATGGTTCTGTAAATATTTTTGTAATATTCAAGTTCCATTTATAATATACGACGTCAAAAATTAATTAAATTATATGAATTATTATAAATAATTATAGATTCAGTGACGATTTAACTATTAGACAGTCTGGATTGATGCCTAAGATATGTATGACCCATGCATGATTGAATTTGAGGTAATATCTCCATACATGATGTGTGCAGGATAAATGCTTGTGCATATTTCTTCGGATAGCCCAGCATTTATATGTATGTGCACACACTAGAATAGCCTTAGGACTTGATCGGCACATAATAGGTGTATGTATACTAGTCTACTATATAAAACTTTTAGCCTTTTTTTTATCCCATTTCTACGAAGTTTTTGGAAGAATAGGAGATCAGAGGAAAAGGAAGAGAAAGATAATTTGAGATGAAAGGAAGCAACATTTTGATAAATCATCATAATGTAAGTACTTTGTAATTTTTTTTTTTTTGTTGTAAAAATTTTTAGAAATGCTTCTTGATTCATGTCCTAAACTCACTTGTATGTAACATTTTTGTACTTTTCTTGAGTTTGGTTTGTATGCATTTCAAATAATTCATATAAAATATTTTTAGATATATTCTAATATATTAATTTATACAAAGAAGTCATAAAACTAACATCCACAAATTAAAAAGTGATTGTGTTTTCATCAATAAAGTATAATATATGGTTATCTCATTAATAGATTTTCAATTGTGGCATATGACCTAAAATATGGGATAATAAGTTTATCATTCGATATTTGACTCTTATTGGAGAGATTTATTGTTGGCCATTGATTTTTATTTGTCCTAAATCTATACATTTGATTATTAGATGCTTTACCATCTTCGAGATTTATCATGTGTTTAATGTCATTTTTGCCATGTTCATTAGTTTTCATATCAGCATATATGGATCAGTTGTGATATTTGGACTAGAGTTTTTTTTTTTTTTTCAAGGGTTATATTTATAGATATTTAATTTGCAATTTGGTTGTATAATGAAACATAAACAATTTGAAATATCTGATATTGGTATGTCCTATTGTTGGTTATTGTTGGTTTGCCTTGTTGTTAACTTACGGACCTTAATTTATAAATTTTTTAATGATATTTGATATAGTTAGTGGGTAGAAGAGTTTAAGGCCAATTAACAGGAAACTTTGCTGAATCTTGGATGGGTTTTTTATTGCATTGTGGATAAGTATAGGTTTATTAATGATTTCTTATAACAATATGGCCTAGTCATAGTTTTATGTATTATAATAATATTATTATTGGAATCGAGTTCATGGCAATCATATTGTGTCCACATCTCATATCTATATTAATGCCTCTTAGATGGTTCGAGACCAAGGAAAGCCTCATATGATGGTTTTTTATTTAAATATATTTTGTTTGAAAACATGAAATCATATCACTTTAACTAGAAAAATTATATTTTAAAGAATATGGAGCATTAAACAATATCTATATTATATATTATATTTTTATCATATCTCAAAACTTGCATAGAATGTCATATTTATATGCTACCCCCATAGAAGTTAGCTTAGTAGTTGGCCATTATGTTGTTTAAAAAGTTCACAATTGTGTTGGTTAATAAATTAGTTGTTAATCTTGAAGTTAAGTTTGAGGTTGATTCATTATCATAGATTGAATATATAAGAAAAATAATATACTGTTACTAATGAATTAAATGTTAACAATCAATCACTATTATTATATGAATTGATTTGATATTGATACCTTCCATATCAATTTTATAAATGTCCTATACATGCCAAAGTTTTTGGGCATCTAATTCCTTCAAAGATTGGGAATGCTATGTCAACTAATGTGATAAGAAGACTATAAGAAATTATTGATTAGCCATTATTATCACATAATATGATTTGCTCCCGACACATGATATGCAATGTGAGATTTTACAAACATCAAACACATGCCGAAGTTTTGAGCTTGAAATTCCCTCAATGAAAGGGAATGCTGTGATGAATAGTTTGATAAAAACCTAGGAAATTACCAATTAAACATGATTGCGACATGATATGATCTACTATTGACACGTGACATGTGTTGTTCCATCATATTAATACCAAACACATGTTAAAGTTGTAGGACATGCAATTTTTATTTAATATAGATGCGTCATTGATCTAAATTTTGAACAGATTTTGGTCAAATAAGAATGAGACTGAGTCTGAATCATTCACACCACAACGATAAATAAGAGGTCAGGTGACGACGGAATGTTATTTCACCGAAAATATTCCGATGCTTAAGTTAGTAAGTAGCTTTCAAAATAAGAATGGGATGCAATGAGATGCGATATATGGATGCGATGAGTATTTGTAACATGGTGGTGCTCTCGTAAGCAGAGAGGCTTTTGTTGCTCGTGAGGGACGAAGTCTCTAAGTACTGTGTTCTCTGGGAACGTAATAGCAAAGAGAGTGCGAGAGAGAGCGCTAGAATGCCGAAAGCGTGAGAGATTTTTCTGTATGAGGCGTTTGCAGGCAAATGAAAACGCGTCCTAGAGTGAGAACTCTATGGCCTTTTATAGTCATTGTACTGCGATGCTTTCCTTGTATAGAAGGGCTTGATTCTCGTGCTCTACTAGGAATCGCTGCCTTTTCTGGCTAGAGCCCTTATGGCAGTAATGGTCACAGGATTAATTGCTTTCTTTCTATATTGTGTAACCGCTAAAGTTCTAGCAGATAGGGAAAGGATTTTGACACCTTCCTTCAAGGATGTGTATTGAATCTACTAATGACCGTTACAATAGAAATTGTTTTTTGTTGAGAGTGTGAAATCAAGAAAGAAGACCGTTGCTGGTCGAGGACGGACGTGTGGGTTAAACTGGGATTGGCCCACTTAAGGCCTGGTATTCAAACGGTCAACTAGTCATGCTTCCATCTTGGGAGCAAGTTGTCTGTCCTTCTCTTAGGCTTCTCCTGATTCATTGGCCTTTCATCCGGTCAATGGTTGGCGTTGACCATCCAGGCGTGAATGGGCCATTGTAGATTTTGGTCACTCCTCCTTCTTGGGCCAGCCTATTATTAGCGTACTCATCACTAGAGCCCCATGCTGGTAGTATGAGACTCCGGCCTTCAGTATGTTCAAGATGGGATGCGAGTGGTTCGGTTACCTGCCTGAGATGACTTGGTGACGAAACTGGCGATGACTTTTAGTCTGCTGATAGTGTTACTTGTAGTTATTGACCGTAAAGTCAAGATCCGAAGAACTGGCCGAAAAGAACGTTGACCGTATTCGTTAACCATCTAGGCCAAAATCCGAAGAACTGATTGAGAAGATTATTGACCGGATTCATTGACCGTTTGGGCTAGAATCTAGAGAATTTCTAAAGAAAGCGTTGACCGAATTTATTGACCGTCCGGACAAAAATTCAGAAGAAGTTGAAAGAAGCATTGATTGAATTTATTAACTGTCTAGACCAGAATTTGGAGAACTTATGGGAGTTGAAACGACATGTCATCATGCCGCCAAACTGTCAGTTAAAAAATTGGCCACATGTCTACATGTAGTGAATTTGCGATCTCGATAATTAATAGGCCAGAGGATCTAATTCGTCCGAACCCTTCCAGGGAGCGGCACGTGTCAACAATGGTGGGCACAAGTTTACGAGATGGTTCTCCTTCTCCAACGTTCACATACCTTTGGGTACTCCGTCCATTACGTTTTAAACTTCCCATGTTTTCTTCCTGAAAATTTTTTAAGTGTTCTACAACCTTCTTACTTCCATTTTTATGGCGTCTTCTATAATCCATATTGTTTCAATAATCAAAGCCAGTGAAGTGAGGTAGTTGTACGTTGAGTACAATATTCCTAAGGCGATTGCCTTCAGGATGCCTAACGAGGAGACAGGGGCTTGCTCTCCTCTTCAAGGCTGCATCACTGTGTATGAGGCCCACTTGAGGAGTGAGTTACGGCTTCGAATCCCTGATGAGCTGCTAGACATTTTGACCGCCCTTCAGATCCCCATCACACAGTTTCAAGCCAATATCGTGCAATACTTGTGTACACTTTACATCTTTCTCCGTCACCATTCAAGGTTGTTGATGGTGGAAGCGGTCAGGGTGATGTTTCAATTTGTCTAGGGTGGAGAGTGGTTGTCCCTATCCCCACGAGGACTCTAAATCAACAGTGCTATATATGATTCCCTAAAAAACTAGAAGAATCGGTTCTTCTACATTCATGTGGACGCCTCCTAGCCCTTGGCCAGAGACTGAGGTAAGGTGCCCGATATTTACACTAGGACGCCCACCGACGTGGAGACTACGGTGGTGGAGCCACTTCTGAAGCTGGTAGAGGGCAACATTCTAAAGTTTCAGAGAGACTTTCTCGTGCAGAGGCCAATAATGCACGATGGGAACCACCTTCTCGATGCCAGAAAATGAAGATGCCTTCTCGTAAGAGAAAGGCTGAGACCCTTATGATCAAATCTACCGGCGCACCTTCCACTGAAGAAACTCCCAGTAGTCCAAGGAAGAAGAAGGCGACAAAGGTGATACCTTCTTCTTCTTCCTCCACAAAGCCAGATTATGTTTTGGTTGGCCGGCTCACCGGAGTTGAGGACATCTGCTGTGGAGGCGTACAGGGTCAGGCTGTGCTCTGCTGTGAGTAGCGCCGTTCTTGCTCTACCATAGCTGGAGCACTTGGCGGTGCAGTTAGAGCTACCTACTGAGCTCCCTATTGTGCAGGCTACTGAATTATCTAAGGAGCCAGCTGCCGGTGAACTCCAAAAGGCGCCTGAGGTGCCGACCGTCGGAGATCCCCCAGAGGCGGTTGGCATCAGCGTTGAGTTGACGAAGGAGCCTGTCATCGAGGGCCTTGCTGAGGCGGTGGGCCTTATTGTGGAGTTGTCGGAGGAGTCTGCGGTGGAGGTTTCTGCAGAGCTTATCCAGGAGATTACTATTTTCAGTTCTCCGTTGCCAAAGCCAAGATTTGGAGAAAGTTTATTCCTGTTGGTGGTTTTACTAGTAGCATCGATGTTTCGTAAGACCAAGTCCCCAACTTTGAATTGTCATGCTTTTACCTTCTTGTTGTAATAGCGGGCAACTCGTTGTTAGTAGGCTACTGTTCGCATTTTGGCAGTGTCGTGAACTCCCTCCAACGAGTCTAGGTGTTCTCAAATTTTCTGAAAGTTACCTTGTGGGTTGAAGGATTTAACCCTAAGACTTAGAAGCCTAATCTCAACCGAAATTACTACTTTAGTCCCGTAGTAGAGATTGAAGGGCGTCTTGCGTGTCGATTCCTTTGGAGTCGTCCGATAAGACCATAGGACGGAGGGTAGCTCGTTAACCCATGAGCCCCCTGTGTCCTCCAACCTAGTCTTCAGACCGTGGAGTAGCGTATAGTTTATGACCTCTACATGTCTATTGGCTTACATGTACGCCACCGAAGTGTGGACCAATCTGATACCCATACTAGTGTAATACTTGGTGAAGTGTTTTTTAAAAAATTAGGTTCCGTTGTCAGTCACGATGACCTCAAAAATACCAAATTTGTTGACTATATTCTTTTAGACGAATTCTAAAGGGTTGTGCTTGGTGATCTTGGCCAGCGAGGCAGCTTCACCTACTTGATAAAGTAGTCGATGCCTATGATGATGAATTTTCTTTGCCTTATCATTCTGAAAAATGGATCAAGAATATCGAGCCCCCATTACGTGAAAGGCCAAGGAGTTTGAAGAGATCTCAACTTGGGGGGCGGCTGGTAGTGAAGATTGTCGTGGAGTTGACAATTTTTACACTTTTTTACGAACTCAAGGGCATCCTCCTTTATTGTTGGCCAGTAATATCCTTGACGTATGATCTTGAACGCTAGGTTTTTGCCATCGATATACAATATCTAAATCTCAAGGTGGACTTCGCTCAAGGCGTAGTCTGCATCCTCAGGAGTTAAGCACTGAAGGTATGGAGTCCAGTAGCCACGGCAATATAGCCGTCCATCGACTATGGTGTACCAGCCGGCAGTCTTCTTGTTCCGATTGACTTCCTCTTCATTATCTGGCAGTGCTCCGCCTACCAAGCATCTCTGGTGTGGCGTCATCCAACTTTCCATGTCAGAGATTCACATTACTTCCTACTCCTCCGTGCTGGGAATGCTCAGGAATTCCCGCATGTCTCTTGAGTACTGCTTTTGGTTTTTAGCCGCCGCTACCCTGGCAAGTTAGTTGACCTTTTAGTTTTCAATTCTGGGGACGTGGACTAGGTTCAACTTATCAAACCTCCAAAATGCATCCTTCGCCTTAACCAAGTATTTTGCTAAGTGATGATTGTACGCCTCGAAGCTCCCGTTTACCTGGTTCACGATCAGCTCAAAGTCGCTGTAGACAGTCAATCATCTAGTGGAGCACTCTTTTGCTAGCCTTAGCCCAGCTAACTGGGTTTCATACTCGGTAACATTATTGGTGGCTGAAAAGTTGAGTTTAAGGGAGTACTTCACCTCAAATCCATTTAAGGTCCTCAGGACTACTCCGACACCACTGCCAGAGTCCATAGATGTTCCGTCTATGTTGAGAACCCATTCGAGCTCTTTCTCGTGTAGTCTTGCATCCTTAGTGGGCTGTTCATTAGGAATTGGTGTCATGGTTTCAATGAAGTCGGCCATAGCCTGCCCTTTGATAGCTGGTTTAGGCTAAATTTTAATATTGAACTCGCCCAACTCGAGAGCCCACTAACCAACCATCCGAAAACGTTGGGTTTCTGGAGTATACTCTTCAGTGGTTGGTCGGTCAGAACGACAATGTGATGAGCTTAAAAGTAAGGTCTCAGTTTTCGGGTGGAGAAGACAAGTACAAAGGCTAGCTTCTCTACATATGGGTAGGGCATCTCTACGCCGGTCAATGTCTTACTCACATAGTAGACCAGTCGCTAAGAGTCAGAGTCCTAGCGTATGTGGGCATAGCTGAGAGCCACCTCCGACACTTCAATGTAGAGGTACAGCTCTTCTCCGTCCTTGGATGACGTCAGTAACAACGGACTAGCTAGGTACTGCTTCAATTCGTCGAAGGTTGTCTGGCATTCAGTAGTCCACTGAAATCCATTTGCTTTTGTCCCCCTCAAAGCCTTGAAGAAAGGCTGGTACTTGTCCCTCGACTTGGCTAAGAAGCGGAATAAGGCTGCTAGTTACCGGTTAGCCTCTGAACATCATTGACACCCCGTGGCGGTGTCATATCCATGAGGGCATTGATCTTCTTCAAGTTTGCTTCGATCCCTCATTGAGAGACGATGAAACCTAAGAACTTCCCTAAGAACATTCCAAAGACGCACATTGAAGGATTTAACTTCATTTGGTGTACGAGGAGTACCTCAAAGGATTAAGCCAGATTGTGAATACGGTCATTGGTGGTCTTGCTCTTGACGAGGATATCATTGACGTATACCTCTATATTGTGGCCGATCTACTTTTCGAACATCTTGTTTAAGAGCTTTTAATAAGTGGCACCTGCATTCTTTAGACTAAATGGGATGACTTTATAGCAGTAGGTGCCTTGATTCATCATGAATGAGATATGAGCCTCATCCTATGGGCTTATCCGGATCTAGTTATAGCCTGAGTACTTGTCCATGAAGCTTAACAGCTCGTGTCTAGATGTTGAGTCTACCAACAAGTCGATTTGGGGTACAGGGAAGTTGTCTTTTGGGCAAGCTTTGTTAACGTCGGTGAATTCGACGCACATTTGCCATTTTCTGTTACTTTTCTTTACCAAGACAACATTTTAGGGCCAATTCGAGTACTGCATCTCTCTAATGAAGCCGGCATCTAGCAGCTTCTTCACTTTCTTTGAGATGGCGATGCATTTCTCTACCGAATGGTTCCAACGCTTTTGCCTCATGGGCTTACGGTCAAGATCGAGGCCCAACGTGTGGACCATTACTCGGACCGAAATTCTAAGTATGTTAGTAGGAGTCCATGCGAAAATATCAGCATTCTGTCATAAGAACACTATCAGTTCATTGTGCAGTGTCCTGGTAAGTGAGCTCCCAATTTGTATGCACTTCTACGGGTCCCCGAATTCAGTGGGATTAGAGCGATTGCCTCACCAAACTGTGCATGTTGTAGGGTTGCTTCATCTAGATGGTCAAGCTCTCCTACTTGTCTTTATGCTGCCACTCGAGGTAATCTAGGACATATAACACGTCCTTCCGGTGACTTAATCACCCAACACTTTACCAATACTATAGGCTGTCAGGAACTTCATTTTGAGATGCGAAATGGAAGTGATGGCTCTGAACACTATCAAGTATAGGCTGACTAGTATAGCGTTATACATGATGGGTAGGTCAACGACAAAGAAGGTGAGTGTGTGACTTGCCGTTCTTGGGTATGTGCCAAGGGTGACTTCCAACGGGATCGTTCATTAGACGACCACTGGTTTGTTGTCAAGGCCATAGAGGAGCCTCCGGTAGGTTTCAAATATATCAAGATAAAGCAAATCTCGAAAACTTTCAATGTCTATAAAGACTCGTTTCAATTAGTAGTCAACGGTACAGTCCAAAACGAGCGTGGACATAACAAGAGGATCTGCATGGGAGAAGATTACATAGCTCATGTCATTATTACTAAAGCTAATAACGTTATCTGCTATGTACTACTTTTTTCATCCAGTCTGCTGCTCCTTGTGATTCGCTGGGGTGTTGACTAGCCGAGTTGTGATCATATTGACCACTCCAATCACGACCCAATTCCAATGTTGAGAAGTCTATGGTCCTTCCCTGCCTAAGGTGCCAGAGCTCTATCTAGGATTCTTGACGAACCTCATGTGGTGGCCCCTCCAGATGAGTTCCTCGATCTCCCGCTGAAGCGTCATACAATCTTTAGTGGAGTGTCTAGGAGATTAATGAAAATCGTAGTACTTTGCTGGATTTTTTCTCTTCACTTTCTTAAGTGGTTTTGGCCACTTAAGGAACTTCTCTCCATGGATCTGCATGAGGACATTGGAGCGCGTGTCGGTCAGAGGCATCAAGTGGATCGACCCGTAATCCCTTCGTTCTGGTGCTTCGGTCCTGTGCTGCTTTCTGCATGAGTAATCACTTAAGTTGTGCTTTCTCTTTCCCTCAATTGGGAAAGAGCCAGGTTGTTTGGTCCTTTCAGGACGCTTAGCCTCGTTAGCCTCTTCGATTGCTACATAGGCCCTAGTGATAGATTCTGCCTCCTGGAAGGTCTGCAGATTCTTATGCGCCAAATGCCTAAAGAAGTTCCCATGCGTTAAGGTAGAGATGAAATTGTTTCGTGAGCCTGGGAATTCTTCTAGCCTCTGCCACGAAGTGATCCAGGAAGCTTTCGGATTCTCTCCCTACTTCTACTTGATGTGGGAGAGATGTTATGACTACTTCTCTTCCTGGCGGCTGGAAGCATATTGTGCCAAGAAGAGATCAGTGAGCTCTCGGAAGCTCTGGATCGAATCTGATAGGAGACGATGGAACCAGATGTGGGTGTCTCCCTTCAATGTAAGAGGGAAGCAATGGTACATCGTTGTGTCCTCCAATCTCTGGAGATTAGATGGGTGCGAAAGTAATTTAGGTGGTCCATAGGATCAACATTCCCATTATAAGAGTCAAGGGTTAGCATTTTAAACTTTACCAGCAAAGAGCTATTCAAGATCTGTGCTGTGAAGGGTGATCTATCCAGATCCATGGTGTGTTTGTCATCCTTAAACACGCGGTTCAAGATCTTCTTCACGCTCGAGTCTATGTGGGTGGTGTTGCCAGTCCTTTTAGAATTGAGGTTGGTTCCCAACTCCGTTTTTTCTCCGACGCGGCGAGTAGTCGGTCGGCTACTGCCACCAATGGATCTAACGATCCTAGAGGCTCCCTCCTAAGCTTGATGCCTGGTCTTCGCCTGAGAGTATCAGGAATTTCTCCGCTCAGGACTCTCCTCCGGAGTCCAACTGCCAAAGCATCATTCAAACCTTAAACGGCGTTGGGCGTGTGTGGCCTTCGGAGCTTGAGTGTCACCCGGCTTCCTGGTCTTCTTGGATGGCTTCTTCTTCTTCTAACCTCCTCTCTCGGAGGCCAAAGCAAGGTCTGCCGTAAGTGGAGCCCCTTCGTCTTTTCCTAGAGGGCTCAGAGTATCTAAAGCATTTGATTCATATTACTTATTTGTTCTGCCATGTTTTGAAAAAATTGGGTGGGTACTCCATTAACCACCCTGTTAACCCGGTTACCAACAAAGTGGTCATGGTCAGGTGTGGCCGTGTCTCTCACGGACCACTAGCTTGTGCTTTGGTGTTCACCATTTTGATAGATGAAATTGGTTGTGGAATTGAGCAGGGAAGTTGTCGTGAAAAGTGGTAGGCTTTTCATAACGTTCCTACAAACGGCGCCAATGATGCGTCTTGAATCCAAACTTTGAATAGATTTGGGTCAAATCGTCTATCTGAGTTCGGCTCTATCCACCGAGTTTAGATCCTGCATATCATAACTACGAACAAGAGGTCAGATGACGGTAGAATGTTATCCCATCGAAAATACTCCGACGTTCAAGTCAGTAAGCAGTCTTCAAAATAATAAGGGGGATGCAATGAGATGCGATATATGGATGCAATGTGTGTTTGTAACGTGGTAGTGCTCTCGTAAGCAGAGAGGCTTTTCTTGCTTGTGAGGAACGAAGTCTCTAAGTACTGTGTTCCCTGGGAACGTAGTAGCAAAGAGAGTGAGAGAGAGAGAGAGCTAGAATGTTGAAAGTGTAAGAGCTTTTTCTATATTAGGCTTTTGCAGGCAAATGAGAACGTGCCTTAGAGTGAGAATTACATGGCATTTTATAGCCATTGTGCTACGATGCCATCCTTATGCAGAAGGGTCTGATTCCCACGCTCTATTGGGATCGCTACCCTTTCAAGCATAGAGCCATTATGGTAGTAATGGTCGTTAGATTGATTACTTTCCTTCTATGTTCTGTAACCGTTAGGGTTTTCATCATATAGAGAAATGATTCTGATACGGTCCTTCAGAGATGTGCATTGAATCTACTAATGACCGATACAATAGAAATTGCCTTCTGTGGAGAGCGCAAAATCAAGGAGAAGACCATTTGCTGGTCGAGGACGGACGTATTGGCTAAACTAGGCTTGGCCTACTTGAGGCTTGGTTTTCAGATGGTCAAGCGGTCATACTTCCAATCAATGAAAGCGTTGACCATATTGGGAGCAAGTTGTCCGTCGTACTCGTGGGCTTCTCCTAATTCATTAGCCTTTCGTCTGGTCAATGGTTGGCGTTGACCGTCCAGACGCAAATGGGCCGTTGTGGATTTGGGTCACTCCTCCTTCTTAGGCCAGCCCATTATTGGTGTACCCATCAAATATTTAAACCTTAAGATTTATATAATAATAAATTTAAATAAATTGATAAATTATTAAGATTAATTATGAATGTGGATTAGAAATTAAGTAAGATCATAGTAGTGTAGGTATAAGTGGTACCTGATATGCACCTGAGTTACACATAGGCTTATTTGAAGCATAATTGTCATGCATTATATGTGGTATGCCATTATATAAAATATCAAACGCATGCCAAAGGTTTTGGGCATGAAATTCCCCAATGAAAGGGAATTCTTTGCTAACTAATTTGATTAAAAAAACTAAAGAATTATCAATTAAATACAATTGTAACATAATATGATTTACTGTTGACAAATGACACGTGCTGTCTATTGTATTAATACCAAACGCATGTCAAAGGTGTAGGACATGCAACTTTTATCGTAAGGTTGAAATCTTAAGATTTATGTAATATTAAATTTAAATAAATTGATAAATTATTAATATTAATTATGAATTTAAGTTAAAAATTAAATATTAGACCATAGTGATACAAGCATATGCAGTGCCTAACATACACTTAAGTTACACTTGAGCTTATTTGAGTCAAAATCATTGTGCGTGATATGCGGTACATCATTTTATAAATATTAAACACTTGCCAAAGGTTTTGAACATGAAATTCTCCCAATGAAAGAGAATGTTGTGCTAACTAATTTGATAAAAAACTAAAAAATTACCAATTAAATACAATTACAATATGATATGATCTACTATTAACACGTGACATATGCTGTTATATTGTATTAATACTAAACACATGTCAAAGGTGTAGGACAAGCAATTTTCCTATAAGATTTAAATCTTAAAATGTATATGACATTGAGTGTAAATAAGTTAAAAAATTTGTAATTAATAATGGTACAAAAATGAGCGGTGCCTAATATGCCATGAGTTATACATGAGATTGTCTATGATAGAATTGTTGTACCTGATATGTGTATGTGTATGTGTATGATAGATGCTCGTGCATATTTATTCCAAAATTATAATGTCTAATGTGGGTTTGATGGATACTCATATGTAGGATAAAATTAGCCTTTGCATAGTGTAAAATTAGTATTTATGTATGACTTGCATATGGTTGACGCAAGTGCATTAGTCTGCTATTTAATAAACTTCTACTGATTTTTTACACATTTCTCTTGAAATTTTGAGAGAATAGAGAAGAGAGAGCAAAAGAAGAACAAAGTAAATTTAGAGTATTTTTAATCAAATCTTTGATAAATTTAAGTGAAAGCTAATAAATTTAAGTTATTTCTTTATTTGCTACTAAACTTTTTAGGAAATTTTTATCATTTCTTATTTAAATTTTTATATATGTGATATTATATTACATGCATGTTAAATTTGCCTAACTTTGATATTATGGGACATGCATATTAGTTTCACTTTTATTTTATAAAATATTAAAGATTTGTACCTTAATATAAGTATATTATCTTCAAAACCAAATATCATTGAGAGATTGTCCTTACATATCTTTTTATGTAAGTATTTTAGTGGTAACTCTAATTTATTTTTTATTTAAAAAAATTATTTTTTACATATGAGAAAAAAATAGTATATTTGTTTTTTGATGTAAATTTTTTCATTTTGATTAAATGAAAACCATTATATATAATTGTTGTGATATATTTAGATATATCATTGTATATTATTTGTAAATTAAAAATCAAACCTGATGGATCTAGTAACAATGGGCCCAAAAGGTCAAGCCCTATAGTAGCCTTGCAATTCAACATGATTTTTTTTAAAATAAAGAGTCCCACATTACTTTTAGAGGAATAGTGCATCTGTAAATCCCACAATAAAAGCAAGCACCCTCAAACTTTGAAGGATAAACTCGAAGAAGCTCAAAAAGCTCCATGAGGCTCTAGATAAACTCGAAGAAGCTCAAAAAGTTCCATGAGGCTCTAGATAGCTCGAAGAAGGGTGTAGCCGTTATTAGTCAATCTCCAACGAGAGTGGGATGGTGGCCAAGAGGCCACTAGCCCTCTTTTCGTCATGAGGCCTTTAGCCCTCCTCTGCTAGGAGGCTTTTAGTACTCTTCCTGTCCAAAGGCTATCAGCCCTCCGCTACCAGGAGGCCATCAGCCCTCTTCCCATCCAGAGACCCTCAGACGTCCTCCTATCCAGTGGCTATCAGCCCTCCGCCCGTCCGAAGACCAGCAGCTATCTACCGCCAGTAGGCTCTCAACTCTTCGCCCTTCCAAAGGCCAACAACCTTCCACCGTCCGAAGGCTCTCAATCCTCTTCCAGTCTCGAGGCCATCAGCCTTCCGTCGCCAGAGGGCGCTCAGCCTTCCTTCCTTCCGAAGGCCCTCAGCCCTCCGTCCCGAAACCAGAAGCCTTCCGATTTAGGAGCTCTCTGTCCCAGGAGCCCTCCGTCTTGGAGTCACGAGACCTCCGTCTAGGAGACAGGAGCCTTCCATCCCAGAAACAAAAGCCTTCCGTCCCAGAGATAAAAGCCTTCCGTCCCAGAGTCCTCCACCTGAGAGCTAGGAGACCTCCGGCCTGGAGCAATGAGCCCTCCATCCTGGAGCCACATCCCTCCATCCCGGAGTCAGGAGCTCGCTATCCAAAAGTCAACCTTTCACTCAGGTAACTAGAACGTTGACTCACTAGTGCAATTTAGTCCTTCTCCTCTAAGCCGCCCTCTATCGGTGCACCTCAAAGTTGCCCTCCACTGGCGCACCTCAAAGCTGCCCCTCTATTGGACATACCTCTAAGCCGCCACTCTACTGGCGCACCTCAAAGCCACCATTCGTTGGCGCACCTCAAAATCGCTTCCTCTACTGAGCGCGCCTCTAAGCCGTCCCTTTGAGAGCACACCTCAAAGTCGCTCTCCACGGGTACAACTCAAAGCCACCTCTCTGTTGGGCACACCTTTAAGCCGCCCCTTTGTGGGTGTACTTCTAAGCCGTCCCTCGGCAAGCGCACCTTTAAGCCTCCCCTTTGTAAGCACACATCAAAATCACTCTTCGCTGGACGTACCTCTAAGCCATCCCTCTGTGGGCGCACCTCTAAGCCACCCTCTGCGAGTGCACTGTAAAGCTGCCCCTCCGTTTGGTGCACCTCTAAGCCGCCCCTCCGCTAGGCGCACCTCTAAGCCCCCATCTGCGGGAGTACCTCAAAGCTGCCCCTCTGTCGGGAGCACCTCTAAACTGTTCCTTTATCGGACGCACCTCGAAACTGCCCTTCACGAGCACACCTTAAAATCACCCCTCTATTGGGTGCACCTCTAAGCCGCCCCTCTATGGTACACCTCAAGGCCGCCCTCTGCAGTGCACCTCTAAGCCTCCCATCTATGGGCAAACCTCAAAATCGCTCTCTACAGGCGTACCTCAAAGTCACCCCCTGTCGGGCGCACCTCTAAGTCGCCCCTTTGCCAAGGGTACCTCTAAGACGCTTTCTGCAGGCGCAGCTCAAAGCCGCTACTCTATTGGATGCACTTCTAAACTGCCCCTCTGTGGGCACACCTCAAAGCCGCCCTCTGTGGGCGCACCTCAAAATCGTCCATCTGCTAGGTACACCTCAAAGCCGCCTCCGCGGGCCCACGAGTCAGGAGCTCGCTGTCCAAGAGTTAACTCTCTACTTAGGTACTATAACGTTGACTCACCAGTGCAACTTAATTCTTCTCTTCTAAGCCGCCCTTTGCCAACGCACCTTAAAGCCGCCCTCCGCGGTGTACCTTAAAGCCGTCTCTCTGTTGGGTATACTTCTAAGCCGCTCCTCTACCGGTGCACCTCAAAGCTGTCCTCCACCGGCGCACCTCAAAGCTACCCCTCTATTGGGCACACCTCAAAGCCACCCCTCTATTGGGCACACCTCTAAGTTGCTCCTCTATAGGTGCACATCAAAATCATCCTCCATGAGCGCACCTCAAAACTGCCCTTCTGCTAGGCACACATCAAAGCCACCCTCCGCGGGCGCACCTTAAAACCACCCCTCTACGGATGCACCTCTAAGCTACCCCTTTGTCAGGCACACCTCTAAGTCGCCCTCCACGAGCGCACCTCTAAGCCGCCCATATGTGGGCGCACTTCTAAGCTGCCCTTTGCAGGCTCACTTCAAAGCTGCCCTATATGGGCAGGTCTTAAAGCCGTCCTTCTATCGGATGCACCTCCCAGCCGCCCCTTTACCGGGCTCACCTCTAAGCTGCCCTCCCCGAAAACACCTCAAAACTACCCCTCTATTGGGTGCACCTTTAAACCACCCCTTTGTAGACACCCCTAAAAGTTGCCCTATGCGGGCACACCTTAAAGAAGCCCCTCTCCTAGGTGAACATATAAACCGCCCATCTGTAGGCGCATCTCAAAGCTACCCTCTGCAAGCGCACCTTAAAACCATCCATTTGTCGAGCGCACCTCTAAGCCGCCCTCTAAGGCGTACCTCTAAGCCCCTCCACTGTCGGGCGCATCCAAACGCTCTACCGCTATATGCACATATGCATTCATCGCATCCCCCAACATATTTTTATTCTTTGAAAAAGATTTCTAATTTGAGTATCGGAGAATACACAATATGAGTAATTTTCACTGTCCTCCGACCTTCTATTTGTAATTTGTGGTGTACAGGTTCCAAGTTAATAGCGATGGAGATCGGACTCACTCCAATTCGACCCACAGCGAAAGAATAAAAAGCTTCCTAATCCGTACCATAATTTAAGAACCAGGGACGCATCAAACCTAACATCAATGGAGTTAAGAAATTACTTTCAACCTTGACTATAAAGGTTAATATATAGTTAGTCCACCCATATATTATTAATAGTGATATTTGATATTTGGTTATATAAAAATAATTATAACCCGATCTTCAATATTTAATATTATTGATGAGATTATTACCAATCCTTAGTTCTTATATTTCATACGATTTCTACATGTTTTATTAATATTTTGACATTTTTTATATTTTAACTTTTGATTATTGTTATTATTGTCTCTTTATATGTTTCGTCTATGATTATATATATATATATATATATAAAATTAGTCTCGTGTTTATTAAACAAAAGACTATTCATGAAAGAATAGTTTCTAGTTTATTTTATTATATTTTGATTATATGATTTGAAATTTATTATTCCGAATTTAGACCCAATTGTATTAATGGCCTTCGGCCTTAAATTCATATTTCAGTTTGAATATTGGATTTTTATTATCGGAGATGTATCATTTGATGAAACCACTCCAACCACCTCCGATAATTGGTTTGTCAACCATGATTTTTCCTTATTTTTAGATTTTCATTGATCAGCTATTGGTTTGTCTTGTTTCTTTCAGATGTAGCATTTAAATCTTGAGCTTTAATACACGTTATTAGATTATCTAGCAATATCATTTGCAATATCATGTCGTAATGATCTGTTATTGACATGTGACATGTTACACTGTTCCATAAATATCCAACAAATGTCAAAGGTGCATGGCATGGAATTTTCTCCAAAGGAATGAATTGCACTGCTTAAAAAGACTATAAAATTAATCAATGAACTACTATTGTGGCATGAAATGATCCGATTTCAGCATATAACTCAATTCACTAAGCACCAAAAGCACAAAAACTTGTGGGTAATGCAATTCCCCGAAAGCGAGGGAACACTCTGCCGGTGAGCGCACCGAATGGCACTGGTAATGAACACGAACGCCCTAACTACTTGCCTTACGTGATTTAGAGGCTGAAAATCAACTCAAGACAGTTGCCGTACACCTACTCCCTTCAACACTAATCAAAATCTCAAACTCAATGCCGCAAGAGTCAGATGAGAGCATTGAATGAACGTGGGTTCCCACCAACGAGAGTGCAATAAGCATTTCCTGCGAAGTTCTGAAGTTTCTTTAAAACAGTTTACCAGTGCACATTGCCTGTAGAAAGAACAGATGGGCCCGTGCCACATGCCAACAGCCAATTAATAGCGTGCCTGAGCGCTATAATGCCACTCCAGGTTGAACTATTTTTATATCTATCTAACAGTCAAAATTAAAAATTAAATAAGTAAATAATAAAAATTATATTAAATATTTTAAATATTTTTTAATATTTAATATTTATACTCAAACCCTAATCTTATTTGTTAGGTTGATGTGAGAGACTTCCCATTGGAATGACCATAACTTGAATCAAATGGCACCCCCACCATCATAAATAGCCAGCAACCGAACTGCCAAATGCCAGTAGTATAGGACCTCAAAGTGGAATTAAACGGGACATAGATTGCTAGCTGGCAGAACCTTGAAAGGTTCATTTGCCCAAGGTTTTCAGTGCAGTAGGTGGAGGCTCTTTAATGGCATATAATTGAATATGTACATCTTACCCGTGAAGTCTACAATGTTAGATTATTTTAGTTAATATTATAGTCTTCTTGTGTTCTACTCGACCAACTTATCACATATCAAAAGGAGGAAAAGACCTTTTTTTTTTTTTTTTAATTTTCTAATTTCTTTCTATTTGTTTGAATTTTTTTTCTTAACCATATGTGAAAATTTGAGGAGTTGTAAATGGTCAAAAAATTTAGCATTTCTCTTCCCGAAATAAATATGATGCAACGGTCGAAACTCATATATGCTTGTATAAAAGATAGGGATGTAACACAGACTCTCTAGCCCAGGATAAAAGGCACTTTCACCTCGTATTAATATAGCTATCTTATTATATTTAATGAAAATGAATAGAATAGTTAACAAATAAATTTAGCATATTTATTTAAAAATTTTTAATACGGTCAATAAAATTATCATTCATTTACTAGCATATATATTATTTATTTAAAAAATTTTTACATGTGTGCACCCCACTTTAGGAGATAAAGGGCTTCAATCTCTTAGAGAGATCAATAAAATCATTCTCTCTATTTAAATTGTCTATTTTTAAATCAATAGTTATAATTTAATAATTAAGTTTAATTAATTTTTAATTTTTTTTAAAAAAATAATTAAATTATAATTATATATTTAAAAATAAATTATCTAAATATGAAGAACAACTCTATCTATCTCTTCAAGAGATCGATAAAATTATTCTCTAGATTTATACTCCCTCTTTAAATAGATAGTTATAATTTAATAATTGATCTTAACTAATTTTTAATTTTTTTAAAAAATAATTAAATCATAACTATTTATTTAAAAATAAACTGTCTAAATTTGAAAAACAACTCTACCTATCTCTTTAAGAGACAGATAAAATTATTCTCTAGATTTATGCTGTCTATTTAAATAGATAATTATAATATAATAATTGATCCTAATTAATTTTTAATTTTTTTAAAAATAGTTAAATTATGATCATCTATTTTAAAAATAAATAGTCTAAATCTGAGAAATAATTTTATCTATCTCTTTATAAAGTAGAGTTCTCATGTGAAAATGTGTGGCATTCCTTTATTGATTGTTTACAAAGTCAATGGAGACATTACTTCTAATTCGTCCCTTGGGTAAGAGAAGGACCTTCACACGTTGGTTGTCTGTGTGAGCACGGCCAAAACGTTGCAACGTGACATGTTGGCAAATTGCCGTACATCATATACGATGGTACAGTATTTTCTTTTATTATATTCCTTCCCCATTTTGATTTTTGAAAACTCAGTGGCAGATCATTGATTGTAGGATCAGTAGTAGTGACTCCCAATTTATTACTTTAAGTAAGAGTGCTAGGGTTTTTACGTTCTTAGAAAGTTTTGCTAGGAGTATTCTAAAATAGGTTAAGTGACCATGTTGAAAATATAATTTAGCCATTTAATTTGATATGGTATTTAACCTCTTTACCTATTTTTATATAAAATTAAAAAAATAAATATATAAAATAGACAATATATTGAATCAAATGACTAAAAAATATTCCGAACATATTTTTTGTTAAACTATTAAAGTTGTAATTTTTAATTCTAATTTATCTTAAACAAAGGGCGTAGAAGTCAATTAGTGGTAGTATTCAGTGCAACCCAATTCCAGATCCGAGGCCTACTCAGCTAGAACACGAGACTCACAAGTCAACAACTCAGAGGCAGGTATTTGGACATTTGAGCTATTGTATCTAGAATAAAATTAGTTTAGGGATTGGTCTAAATGAACACTCAACTGACTGAGTAAATGGTCAAATGTTAAGATATAAAAGACCAGGAAAATTAATAACACAATAAAAGAATCAATCAAGTATTAAATCTTAATAAATGGTTATACAAAACTAATAAATGATTAGCCATAGTAAAATATGTTATAATGGTTGAATAAATATTGAAGATTAACTATTGGACAGTTATAAAAACTAGCATAATGGCTAGAACCCAAACAAGGCAACGTTTCAAACAATAAACGTGCCTATTTAGGAGCAACGGATGGGTTGGCATGTCCATCTTATAAATACAAAATCCTTATTAAGTATTAAAAAATTTTCTTCATAAAAATCCACCTTGACTTGAAGGATGATTAAATTTCATGACCAATGAAGAGAGTCCCAAGCGACGCAATCCTTGGTATATCCGAGACTTAGTACATCCCTAGGTTCAAGGGAAAGGGTTATGTAGTAATACACTAAAAACCCTTCCAGTTAAGCAAGCATCCCTCACCTCTACAAATCATTCAGAGTAAAGAACATTTATAAATGCCAATATAATAGCCTCCACAACTAAAGTGGAATAAAAAGTAAAGCAAATTGGGCATTAACTCTTTCAAGATAGTATGTTTGGACAAACAACTAAATTAGGCCGTATATCATCACTAGGAAGTTCAAGGCCCATTGGCTTCCTTAGAAATTCAAAATGCTTGTGTGAAAGCCTTATGATGTAACCACCAATTCAATAGACTATTTGGACCATTTCCAAATGCCATTGAGCTTCCATTACCTTGAAAATGCTGCATTATACCTCTATTTTTCTCTAACTTTAAGGGAGATGTAAAGATTTAATTCTATAGGTTAGTACCAAATTCTATTTGGTCCTTCCTAAAACTGGTAGACCAATTTCGATCCCAATTTGCCTTTAGATAGAGGGAGGAGAAGCAATTCTAATGCCTTGTTAAGATTCGACAAGGCCCAAATAAAAAGTTTGACATGTTCTTGGTTGGATTTAACACTAAAGTCTAGGGTACATCAAAGCTCATCAATAAGGTTAACTTGAATGTCTTCATGACCATAATACAATTAGGTAATTTCTTCAAGTATTTAGTCTAACAAGAGTCAAAAAATTTTCTAGAGATAAAACCATCACTCAAGCATATATCTCAACCAATGAAACTAACAAAAAAGAGCACTCAGGATGCTCATAATACAAATATCATCTGATGTCAAATAATGGGAAAAAAATAAGGAATGGTGATAACGCGTTTGATCCAAATCACAAGAAGCAATAAAGAAACAAGTCAATAGTATGAAAAGAATACAAACCATTGAACTTTACTCCATTAAATGACACTCGGATAAATGTCTTCATACAAATTTAGAATGAAAATTTTCTCAAAATGACCAATATTGGTCAAGAACTCAGTAAAAGGTGATCAGTCTAAATACTATTTCAACAATCGATATTCAGGACACAACACCAAAGATTGTCGGATGTGACAAAGGAAATTGAAGCCCTGATTCAAAAGAGGTACCTCAAAAAAATTTGTAAAACCTTGGGTTTACTCCAAGCAATAATAATAAAAGTGATGTGGAATCATCAAAACAACTCTAGAACTACGTAGCAGTTGGAGAGATAAACAAGGTATCAATAAGGCCAACTAACAACAAAGCTCCAAACCACTCAAAAAAAGACTTCCTTTAGTAAGAGACATAAATTAGGAGTAGAAGATGTTGTTATTAATTTTAATAACAATGATATTATACATATAACATCTTCTCAATCCTCTTTTGTATCAACACTCATTTTAGATAGAGTTTTGGACTACCAATCAAAACAAATTCTTATTGATAATAAATGGTTAAGAACTATTCTGTATCTTAATACATTTATTAAGCTAGGAAAAAAAATCAAATGCAATCGTCAGATGAATCATTGTATGTGTTAGATAATGAACTGATTCATATACAAAGAACTATTTAAGTGGAAGTTAACTTGGGAGCATATCCAAAAACAGCATCCCATATGCTAACTTTGTTAGTAGTGAATCTTCCCTCAATCGATAATATCATTCTCAAATAACCATGCTTAGCAACCTTCGAGCAATCATCTTAATTCTTAACTAGATATGGGGTTGGAAAGGTTAGAGGAAATCAAGTCATCAGAAGAAGCTCCTACCTAACACAAATAGGTGAGTCGATACATTCTCAATTGATAGATGAATTAGATCCTCGAGATGAGAATGGATTCCAAGGGTAGCATGGAGAATCATCCCTCCAAATACCTCTTAACCTAGTTGATCTGGACAAATGTGTCCAGATCGATAGGTCAATGACCTTGAATTTATAAAAATAATTAATATTGTTCCTACAAAGTAATTCAGACTTTTTTATCTAGATACCAGTAAATATGTTAGAGATACCAATAACGATCATGGTTCATAAGTCAAGCTTTATTCCAGGATATAAATCTATTAGACAAAAAAGACAAATTAATTCCATGGAAAACTCATTGCAATACATGAAGAAGTCAAAAGGATACTTGATGTTGGATTCATTATCCAGACTCACTATCTAATGTCGTCCTTATTAAAAAAAAAAAAAGTAATAGAAAGTGGAGGATCTATATTGATTTTACTAATATGAATAAAACGTGTTTGAAAGATAGCTTCATATTATCAATAAACAATCATTTAGTAGACTCAACATTCAGGCACCATTTTTTAAGCTTCATGAATACTTACTTAAGTTATAACTAGATCAGGATAAACCCAAAAAAATAAAAAAAATGAATTAATTTATGACAAATTAAGAGACGTATTGTTAAATGCTATTTAGTTTAAAAAATGTGAGAGCAATATATAAAAGATTTGTAACCAAGATGTTCAAGAATCAGATTGAGAAGAATATGAAAGTATATATAGATGACATTCTTGTCAAAAGTATACTTGTAGATGACCATTTTTACAATCTGATCGAGACATTTAAAGTACTCAGCACATCGGATAAAGTTAAACCCTACTAAATGTGTGTTTGTAGTAACTTTAGATAAATTTTTAGGTTTTATTGTCTTATAATGAGAAATTGAAGCAAATCCAAATAAGATAAAAACTATAATGGATAAAGAACCTCCTCAAACAATCAAAAAGATTCAGAGATTAATTGAAAAGCTTGCTACCTTATTATAATTCCTAGCAAAATTAGTTGAGAAGTACTTACCTTTCTTCAAAACTTTAAGAGGGGCAAAAGTTAGTGGTCTCCGATGGTTAGGTGAGCATCAACAAGCATTCATAGATTTAAAAGTGCATCTGGCAACTTCAACTATTTTGACTTATTTTAAAAAAGGCAGAGAGCTATACCTTTATTTAGTCATCTCTAAATCATCACTGAGCTTTGTTCTAGTTAGAGAAAAAGTTAATAGCCGGTATATTATATTAGCAAGATAGTTTCTAATATAAAGACTCAATATTCTCAAGCGAAGAAGGTACCTTTAGCCTTAATCTTCAGTGTAAGGAGGCTCTGACCATATTTTCAAATATACAAGATCATAATCCTAACAAATCAACCATTAAAGGAAATCTTGTAAAGGCCAAAAGTATCTAGTCATTTGATTTAGTGGGTAGTCAAGTTGAACAAGGTCGACATAAAATTAAAAAACCGACCCTCCATAAAGTGTCAAACTTTTACAAATTTTATAGTCGAAACCACAACACCAATATTAGAAGAAGCAGACAACCAATGAAACACACCTCTCAAGAGAATGTCACCTATATAGATGTTATATATTGATGGATTATCATCTTAGTTTGGAAGAGGAGTTGGGATAGTTCTTATTATACCAGATCAATTTGAGATCAAATATTTAATAATATTAGGTTTTTAGGTCACGAACAATGTTGACGAATATGAATCCCCATTGGCTGACTTGAGGCTAGCCCAAAGAGTGCTTAACCAAGACTCTAACCATATACAATGACTCCGAACTAGTGATAAACCAAGTATTGAAAAATTTTGAAATATCTAGTTCGGGTTCGGCAAAGTTTTTCCATAAGGTATGAAACTTTTTTTTTCATTTTTTGATAAATTTAAAATTCTCCACATCCTAAGAGAAGATAATCAAAAAGCTGATAGGCCGGGCTAAATAGCAACATCTAGAAACTTTGATTAATACACTCAAGATATGAGAGAGATATTAAAAAGCTTGAGTATTAAAGACTCAGAGGAAATGTTCCTAATATCCATCAAGGGGACTTGGATAATGCTTCATCAAAGATACCTTGAGAATAGAATGCTTCCAAGTGATCCAGCAAAATCAAAATGTATTGCTAAGACAGTCAGATGATACATACTTGTAGATGGAGAGCACTATAGAAGGGGTTATTCAATTCCGTACATGCGTTGTCTAACACCTACTAAGGTTGGCTATTTTTAGCAGACAAAGAAAAGAGACGCAATAGAATTCATCAAGAAATATAAAAACTGTCAAATCTATGACAACATACCAAACAATCACATACAAAGTTTCAAGTATTATAAGTACCCTAATTATTTGCATAATGGAGGCTGGGCATACTGTATCTGTTCTCAGTAGCAAGATAGTAAAATTTTATTATTATTGCGATAGATTATTTTACAAAATAGGTAGAAGTATTTCCATTGGCCAAGACAACCAAACAGAATGCTATGGAGTTTGTGTCCTTAAATATCGTCTATAAATTAAGAATATTAAAAGTCATAGCGATCGACAATGGTACCTAATTTATCAGTAAAAGGTCCATAAAGTATTATGCAAGCTTGATAATAAAATTAGTCCACACTTTGGTACCTAATTTATCATAAATTAGGAATACTGAAAATCATAACGATCGATAATGGTACCTAATTTATCAGTAAAAGGCCCATAAAGTATTATGCAAGCTTGAGAATAAAATTAGTCCACACTTTGGTTGTTTACCCACAAACAAATGGCACATTGAGTTAACAAACCAAATGATATTAAATGGATTAAAATGAAAGCTTAAGGACTTAGGAGGCTCCTGGGTTGATAAATTCCCATTTGTTCTATGTGCCTAATAACTCCTAGAAAGTTGACTCAAGAGACATCCTTTAGTTTTTGCTACAAGGCAGAAGAAAAAATTCTAATCGAGATTGGGCTACTAAACTATCGGGTAGAAAACTTTACCCACGGTTAAATCTCTCAACTTCGAAGAGAAAATTTAGATATGTTGGAGGAAACAAGGGACACTAGCATGCGTTCGGTTGACCGCCTACGAACAAAGGGTCACTCAATACTATAATAAGAGGGCAAAAGTATGAACTTTTGAGGTTGGAAATTTGATACTAAGAAATATCAAAATCACAGGAAAACTTGTATAAAGGAATAAATTATTCCCAAATTGGGAATAACCATGATTTGGTACTCTCTCGCTTGGACTTGGAATGGCCTCTACCTCAAAACGTATTGTCAATAGCAATTGTTAAAGAGGTATGTTCAATCTTCCACACTGGAGTGCCTGTATGATGAATTCATATTGTTAATAAAATTTGATTTTTGAATCTATTTATTGTTAATTTGCATGCTTGTGTGTGAAAATATAACCATGATTGACCCTGAGTCAGATAATTAGTTTAATATCCTTTCTGCGAATACACCAATTTTATAAAGTGGTCGCAATGTGGGTTAAGCAAAACCATGTGGCCTCAACTATGGTCACACGCCATCAATCTAAGAGACTCGGGAGCTTGAGGACCAAGCGTCTGATCTCCTTTTGAGAGTTCATAACAAATGTCAGATAAAATTAAATGAGGCAAGACTAAAAATAGACATACGACCTATGGAAACATCAAAGATGCTCCTATGCATGAGTGTGAATACGTCCTTCCACGAGATAAGTACAATCAGTCGAAATGGTTCAAGAACTATTATCTAACTAGCCCGGCAACAATAGTCAAACAGCTTAGCTAGTAGAAAGATAACTCGTTTTATGAAATTACAAACAATAACGATAGTTGAAAGATTTGGCTGATAAATTAATTGCCATTAGATATAAAAAAAAAAGTATATATATATAAAGCTAGCCTGGCGACAATAGTCGAACAGCTTAACTAGTAGAAAGATAACGTGCTTATGAAATCACAATCAAGAATAATAGGTAAAAGATTTAGCTAATAGATTAGCTATCATCAGATATAAAAAAAAGTATGTATATATATATATGAGCTGCAGCTTTCAAGAGCAAATAATTACTCAGCGTTTCTGTGATTAGCATCGACAATATGAGCTAGAGGGATGGGAGTCTCCTAATTCCAAGAAATCTTTAGTTTGAGAACTCTATAAAGCTTTAGAATTTATAGATCCAGACAACTAATTGGAAAATTATGAGCAAACAAGAAGTTGATCCTCTTGTAGAGAGTAATCCCTTCTTGGAAACGAGAGTGCAATATGGATCTCATCTTTTTGGGATAGAAACTGCTCCGTGATACTTTCTCAAGTGTTAACACTCAGCTCAAAGCTCTTCTATAATACCAAAAGCCGAGGCTGACCGACTCTCAGCTTTGTGAAGCCTATCCTCAGGGGAATTGATTTGATCTCCAATAATAAAAGTTTGATCAGTAAAGTCTCAAAATCTCATCATCCACTCAAATAGTTCACCTTTTGATTGGGCAGATTGGTTGTGAAAAAATTTGGCCTTAATCTCGGCAGTTGTATCTTTCAATGCCAAATATCTAACCACATAAGGGTCAATGATGCCCAAGATAGGCATATAATTTCAGTATTTTGACTGTAAAGCTTATCTCTTACCATGTGTACTAGGTCCTGGGATTGCAAGAAGATCAATTTCTTGATCACAAATTAAAATGACAGATAAGAAATTCAAAAGTAAGGAAATAAGAGATACCTCCTAACATGAGAGTTCTTCATGAGGAATCGAATCTGGTGATGATTTTCTGAGCTTAGGACTGAAAGCCCGTGAAGATCTTCGGCAAATGAGGGGTAATGATCTACGATATAGTAGAGTCTCAAAACTGGGAGTACCTTAAAAAACCTCTAGATCCACCGGAGCTATAGATGAAGATAAAGAACATATAGAAGATCCTTTGGCTATTCCATTATCATCCTCTAGAGTATCAATCCGAGTAGCAGAGAATGCAGGAATTGGCTCACTCAAGGAAGGAGAACTGGAAGGAGAACTATACATAACCAGGACTCCGAACTCGGCACTAATAAGGGCATTCAATGTCTGTTTTTTTGTGCAGTACTTGAGGTTCGGAATCCTGTACCCCCATTAGAGCAGCAAAGGGAGCCTCCTCTCCTAAATTTAATACTGGCATCTCTCCTAAAATGGAGCGCTAGTAGGAGCAAAAACTGGAGTGGACTTTTGAGAGGATCCTTCAGTACCCCTCTCAATAATCCCGGCGTAAGCCTCATCGACAATTTTATTTAATTCATCATCTAACTGAGAATTAGAGATATGTGTGGTGCCAACATAGGCTGGCTAGCATCATCTAATGGAGGAAACCCAATGAAGTGGTCTCCTATTTTCCTTTTCACATAATAGAGCTGCATAACACCAAATTTTCTTAAAGATCTTGATTGATGCAATAGCCTGTTTGGCTTGAGATTCCATAATTCCTGACAAAATCTGTGGCCGACCTATTTTAGAATATTGGAATTTCATTGATGAACTATGATGCAATCTACTCAGGGAAGAAAATGAGGAAGAACAGCGAAGAGCCGCGACAGAGAGAGCAAAGAGTAGAAGACACAAAATTATATACAGCAAGTCATTGAAACTTGTACATAGTATAATCATGGAGAAAGTAATTATTATATTCTTGTAACGGCGTTCAAATACATTGACACGATAGAGATCATACAACTTGAAATCAATACGAAGATACAATAATTACTATCTACCCTTTTTTATCCTTTCTTCATCAGTAATTCTATTTCACTTCTCCTTGAGCCTTTCTCAAGAACTTTGTCCTAAATCAATTGTTCTTCTTCTTTTATATATATATATATAGTTCTCACAATCAATCTTATTGTCTTGATGAATATATGACATGAAATAATAGGAAGGCCAAGAACCAACTCGCACTTTGACATTGTTGTTCCCTTTTCACTTTTCCTTATCGTTCTCCTTCTCCTTCTTAGCCGGAACTCGACCATCTGTTCCAGCAAGCATTAAGTACTTGTCCTTCCTCGTCAAATTGGTGCATTCGAACCCCAGTGTTCCCCCGATCGCCCTCTGAATATGATTAGCGACTTCGATCGACGGCATCCCACCCCGGCAAGTGAGTTCGGTAGGCAGTTGATCCAAGAACGTTATCTCATAACTAGGCATGGGATTCATGAACACAAAATAAGGATCCAACATCTTGTACCCACCAACAGTCGTCCCATAAAACACTCCTTGCTTAGTGTTGATCGCAACTGGCACAATTCGATCCGTAAGCTCGGCAAAAAGGGCGCTAAATCTCAGCAAAAATGGCTCCCTACAAGTAGTTCCTTCAGGGCAGATCACGAGATCACCTTCTTCGAGTAACTTCTTGATGTTAGCTGCGTCTTTCTCTCTCTCTCTCGATAGAGCTACGGCCTTGATCGGAGAAATCAGCTCGGAAAACTTGCTGATGCTGTACGTAACGCAGCTCACTTTTCTGCCAAGAGCGACGGCGGTGATGACGGGGTCTAAGACAGTCCGATGGTTGCAGACAAAGAGCACGCCGCCTTTTCCTTGCTTTGGTGGTGGCGGAGGAGTCCCCTTAACGACGAGTTTGATGCCCAGGATCTTGTAGTTGTATCGGACGATTCGCTCCGGCAACGGTACGTTAATGTAGACTCGCAAGAGCGAGAGAAGTAGCCCTATGGGTAGCCATAGGAAGGTCAGGAGGGCAACGCAAGGTGTTGGACGTTGGACTAAGCGGCCGTCATGGAAGATAACTGGGCTCAGAAGCTTGTTTCTTGGCAGCGGCTCACATTTTGTCTTGGGCACCATGTATCCTTCCTGCACTTCATCAAACATAGTACATCATTGCTCATAGGTTATTGAAAAATGGATGATAGATTAAGGTGAGGTTTTAAATAAATAAATAAATATATATATATACAAATGAAGTAAAAATTAGGAGTATAACTATGAAATCTTTTTTCAAAATCCACTACGGTATATAATTATATATACATAAATAAAAAGCTTATTTATTTAGATATTTATTTTTATTCAATAATGAATAATTTCTAGTTGGCCCCACTTGGTGGGCTCGGACCAAATAATGGGAATATAACCTTAACTATAAAAATTTATGTGTCCTATATGTTTAGACATATAACAGTAAGAATCAAATTTATTATCACACTAATCCAATTATAATGTTCATAGGTTTGGATCAAATATCAAAAATATAAGCTTGACCGTAAAGGAATAGGAATATAAGCTTGACTATAAAAATTTATGTGTCATATATGTTTAGGCACATAACAATAAGAATCAAATTTATTATCACACTAATCCAATTACAATGTTCACGGGTTTAATTCAAATAACAGGAACATAAGCTTGACTGTAAAGAAACAAGAACATAAACTTAACTATAAAAATTTATGTATCATTTATGTTTAGGCACATAACAGTAAAAATCAAATAACAATAATAGGAACATAAATTTAACTATAAAATTTTATGTATCATATGTGTTTAAGCACATAACAGTAAAAATTAAATTTATTATCACATTAATCCAATTACGATGTTCATAGGCTTGGATCAAATAACAGGAATATAAGCTTGACTATAAAAACTATAAACTAGATATATTTAGATATGTAATAATAAAAATTAAACTCATTACCGTACTAACTCGATTGTAATGTTCATGGGCTTGTATCAAATATCAAAAAGATGACTTTAAACATAAAAATTATAAGCTAGTTATATTCAGACATACAATAATAAATACCAAACTCATTACCTTACTAACCGAATTACTACACCTTAAGATGCCTTTATTAATTGTGCTAACTCCTATGAGTTCAGTCATTCAATCCCCTGAAAAGGGTAAATGCTTAATATTAATTTCATGGATTTTAGGGTCATTTAAATCCAAATTACTATTAAACTATATGGCTAGTTAGTTTTTGGAAAACATGAGCAGTATTCAAAAACTCTAAAGTGATGTACATATATAATTTAAGGCTAATGATAATTTTCCATTCTCTGTAAGACATCCTTTACTTATGATTTCTTATCTTATGAATGTATATATAATTTTTTGTAAATTTAATCAAAATCTTTTGTCTCATTTGGCACACAGGAATGTAAAGATCAATGCGAATGGAAGATATTCTATTTTTTATACACAATTGGTAAAAATATAATATACCTCTTTTATATATATATATATTAATTTTCATATGAGAAAGTGATATATAGATAAAGAAATAGGCAAAATGGAAAATTCCATCTATTTATGACAAACCGGCATACAAGGTCAACATTTTCTTCTTTATTTTTTAACATTTTGTTATTAATTATTATTTTAAAAAAATTCATACATCTACTGATTATGGTACATAGACTTTATCACCTTCCTCAAAAGCAGAAAAAGAAAAAGAAAGAAAGTAGATGTTGAGGTGGTTGAGATCATTCAAATTTACCCCATAACAAGACAGATTAATCATGTTTGTTTCATGAAGCACAACAAATGCAATAACTATGAGAACTGTTAAGACATTATGATTGGGGGGGCTCACGGTCACGATAAGTACAAATTCTTGCAATTTCTGCCCCAAATAATATTCCAAGTATCAATTATAATATATATATATATTATTTTAATAATTCTCAAAGTAAATAGAGTAGAAAATAAATTTATATAGCCGATTGTGTTAACAAAATTTTAAAGCTTTTTTGTTATTGTATATCATGCGATATTTATATGTAATGTTATAGAATTGTTATATAGATATTTATTGTGACAGAATATTTTAACTATTTTATTTATTATTATATGTATATATCGAGATATATAATTTAGATATTATGTTGATAAATAATATCTAAAAATTGGTCCAAAATATTTATTTTGGTAAGTTCATAGCCAAAAACTAAAACATAAAAAAAAAAAAAAAAACTTATCCTTCTGTTTTCAAAAAAAAAAAAAAAACACTTGAGTATTCTTCTTAGATAATATTCTTTAACATTCTTGATTGGTTAAAAAAATCATAATTATGAGGACCAAGCGATGATCCCCATAAAAATGCCGTTAGAAGAATTCATATTCTCCACCAAACAAACATCAATAATAATAATAATAATAATAATAATAATAATAATAATAATAATAATAATGTTGGTGATTAAATAAAAATAACAAATAAAAATGAACCAACCTAATACGTCCACGTGGACCAATAATATTAAAGCAAAAAGATTTGACCCATTTAAGTTCTCACCAAACCAAAGGGAAAATTCAAGCTTAAACTCAGACAGATCAGATCGATCATGCAAGTTTTAATGGCTGTACACCTATGAAACAGCTCACCACTATAATCTATCAAACTTTATCTTAGCTCTATTATTATGAGAAACAATAACTCCGTGTGTATTTACTATGCATCTTAATTTCAAAATAGTAACGACCCAATCTCTACTTAGGTCCAAATTATTTTGTCTAATTAAATACATACATATGTATGTATGTTATGTAGGACTATTATGTGTTCTAAAATTTTGGTGGATCTTAAAATGGGTTTATTACAAATAAATTATTGTCTATTAATTTAATTTAATCAACTCGGGTTTTTTATAACTAATCAATGATTTTGATTCTTTCTTTCATGGTAATGTATACAAGATATGAGTTTACCGACATATATAAACTTAGTCTAGTTTATATTAAGTGTATCCTTTAATGAATTTTTTTTTTTTTTTTTTTTTGGGGGGGTAAATTACTTGAGAGGGTATTTGGAAACATTTGAAAAAATATATATTTTTATTATAAACTTTATAAGTTCAGAATTTGTAGAAAATATTTTATCAAAGTTGATTATGATTGATCTACAAGGCTATGTGTTTCTTGTAATTCTTATGTTTTCAATAAATAAAAATATTTAATATAATATCTTTACCTACTTTGATCAACTTAAACCATCATGTACGTCTCTTATTATGAATATTTTTTTTTTTAGTTTTAGAATAATTTTTAAGAAATTTAGGAATAAATTTTAAAATTTCATTGAAACATTTACATTGAAGCAATTTAATTATGGGAACTGAAATTCCATCAAAAGAGAATACCTTTTAAATGTTAATAAACTTACTTTTCAATACAAATAACTAAGATGTGTAGTAAAATTTATTTTTTTATAAAATAAAAATTTATAAGTAGTAAAATAACATCTAATTTAATCCATGAAAAATTCAAAAATACATAAATTGAAGGAATATTTTAGATGCTTCTGTACAAAAGAACAAGGTCGCCAAATATTCGAAAATAATGAAGAACACTTACATAATATTATTCTGTAACGATGTCTGGCATATGGAATTAGCTTTTTTTTTTTTTTTTTTTTTTTTTTTTTTGGGTGATGAGCTCAACATCCGGCCATTTCAGATGGATCGAAGCAAGAGTTGCAGAAGGCATGTTATGACAGTAAAAAGAATGATGATAATAAATAAATAAAATAGGACAGTGGAGATATGGAAATGCAGAATAATAATTCCTCTCTTTCATATTAAATGCCTCCTGGTTCAAATAAAATCAATTTTGAGTATTTATTTTCGTAAGTTATTTTCATTTGAAAATTCAATAATTGCACTCATTAAAAGTTTTAATTTAATTTATTTATTTTCTGGGAAAAAAATGTAAAAATATATTTAAAAATAAACAATCTAAATTCAGCTAGTAACTTTCTCCATCTCTAGTCTTGAACTTCTATTATCATTTTGGTAAAAAAATTTTTATATTTACCTAATAATTAAAATTTAAAAAATAAATATTAAAATATTAAATAATTATTTAAAATAATTAAATTAATCTCCGACGTTTGTCTATTTACATTTTAACATCATAATTTGGCCAGGATAATCAATTCCTTAGGATACCTCATCATCTCTCCAACAGATGTGGCAGAAGTGATGAGTGATTATACTCATTGCAGCAGTCAGATGTCGATCCCAATGGCAAGAAGAAGCATTATATATATATATATATTTAGGAGGTTTCAAATTTCGAACCTTGCAAATAGACATGAAATCGTGATCAGTTGCTCGATCTCCGATGCCCAAATCAGGCATGGCGGCGCCAAACTCTCTCTCCACCGCCGCTCTCTTATGCTCTCCGACGAGGACGCCGGGCTTTCTTACGAACCCGGTAAACCTTCCCGATTTAGTGAAAGCCATCTCAGTCCCAAGTACCTTGTCAGCGCCGAGATAGTTCTTGGCAAAATACTCGACCATAATCCTGGGATTCGCCGTCACGATGAACCTCTTTCCGAACGAATTAAACACCCTCCAGGTGTCCGGGTGAACGTCCGCAGCGTAAAACCTCGGCAGCACGGACCTCGCGACCATCTCGACGTTTCGGACTTTCAGTCCGGCGAAAGTGATGAAGACGAATGTCTCGATGGCGGCGGCCTCCGATACGAACAGGTACATGAAATAGACCAATGGTACCGAGGCCAGAAGGACAAGTGCCCTTATCAAACTGCCGGCCTCAAAGGCCACCAACATGTAGTATGGAAATGCACTCGTTGAGATCAGAAGCGTGCCGTCAAGGTCTGCCGCCACCGTCTGGGTGGTTCTTCCTTCTACGCTGCATCTCGTTATGGGTTCGAAATGGCGCCGAGTCCCCATGAGAAAGAGAGAGAGAGAGAGAGAGGGACTGGCTTGCTTTGGGGTTAATTATTTGGAGAGGTTAAGGGTTGGTAATGGAGAGAGAGGGTAGAGAAATGGGAGAGATATATAGGGAGGAAGAAGAGAAGGAAGAGGCTGCTAAGGCGTTGTATGAGATTAACTATTGTTGTTACCATTTCAAAATTAAAGAAATAATACACATATAATTCATATATAATAATCATATTTTTATACATAAATAAAGACGATGAGATTTTTAATTTTTTTTTTCATATATAAAAATTATACAGAAATTGTGTGAGTACAAAGGCCAGAAAATTAAGGCAGTTGTGAGAGTGGGGAAAAGAGAGTGGGTGATGAGGGATCTATTGGGTTGTTGGAAGTCCTTGCCAACGCCTACATTCACATTCAATTAGCCTACAATTTAGTTTACAAGAACCGACTTCAATTTAATATGGATTAGCTTCTCCCTCTTTTCTTGTTTGTCTTGCCTTTGACCATCTGGTTATCTAAATATTAATTGATATATCTTTTAAAAAATAATTAATTTTTTCTAAATAAAATATATTAATTGGATCTTTCTTGAAATATAATTTGAGTTTTTCTTGTGTAAATAAATTTTGTTAAGCTTTGATTTGGATCATGTATGTCTCGAATAGGGAAAACCCACCCTTTAGTTGTCGGACCAGTTGGCCTTAGTTAAAAAATTATTTGAATAAAAAAATAAAATATAGGTATGTTAATAATTAAATTAAATATTTTTTTCATTAACCTCACATAATATTTTCGATTGATTACATAAAATTTATTTGTTAGTCACTATGACTTGACTAAAAAATTCTAAATCTGCTCAGGCTTTAGATCCATAGTAAAAATAATGGAGTCGGAGCTCCTTCCTATATAAGACCAACCCATTTGAGTCTCGATTTGAGGGAGATCACATGCACTAATAACAACCTCCTCTATTTAATGGGCACATTTGCTGGCTTACAGGGCAATATCAAAGGAATGAAGCCTAGGGCTAGCATAGGCCTGCTAATCGAGTATTTACCAAAACTTGAGGGCTTGAGAACTTACAAGAATGATTATATCAACCAATGGGAGGCCTTACACATTTGGTCCTTTGGTTGCCTACAGTACATGCATCAACAGATGGATCTCAAAATCATGCTCGAAAAATTATCCAAGGGTGGGTTCATGATTGCTCACTCGCTTTGTCGCAAGCATAATCCTTGGAATATAAAGCCATTTTGGGAAGATCCACCCTAGTAAGCTTGTAGGCCGTGACCTCCATCCAATGCTCGAAGATGAAGTTCTCAAACCCATATAAGATCATAGAAGTTAAAGAAGGCCAAATCATGGCAAGGCATTGACATTGGACATCATGGACTTGAGTAGCCCCAACCACCAGAGGACTTAGACCTACATGATGAGTCTTCCCAGCAAAATTAACTCTCGGAGAGAACATAACAAATGTCCCTTTAGATCCGGTCAAATACATGAAGATCATCCAGATTGGCTCTATATTGGAAGAGGCTGCTAGAGACGACTTGGTAGCCTTCCTCTTAACCAACAGGGAAACATTCCATGGACTTTGAAGAATATGCTAGGATATCACCATAAATTATGATCCACCAGCTTAGCATTCACCCGAGGCAAAATTTGGTTCAAAAAATGCCTAAACTACTCCTTGTAGAAGCTAAAAGCTATAAAGAGAAGCAAGAAAGTTAACTGATGCATGCTTCATTCAGAAGTGTAGTATCCGAAATAGCTTTCTAATGTGGTGATGGTAAGAAAGGCAAATAGAAATTTAAAAATGTATGTTGATTTCACTGATATACATAAGGCATACCCTAAATATAGTTTCTCATTACCTGGATTAGCTGACATAAAGAATTCACTTTAGAATATTAACAATTTAATTTCATAAATACATACTCAGGTACAACTATATTAAGATGGATCTCGTGGATGTGGAGCACACTACCTTCATGCTATTGACAAAGGACTTTATTACTACATGGTTATGTCAATCAGATGAGGAATGCCAAAGCAAATTACCAACAACTCGTTTATAAAATACTTGTTGGTAAGATCTACTTTAGTTTAAAAGTATATATAGATGGCACATTAATAAAAAGCACGCTCTCAAGGGGCTATGTCCGAATCCTAGCAGAAATGCTTAGGGTCTAAGGGTGCACAAAATATAGCTAAATTCAATTAACTGTGCTTTTAGAGAGACTTTTAAGAGTTCCTTGAATTTGTCATTTTCCATCAAGGAATCAAATCCAATCTATAGAGGACTCAAGTAATACTAAACAACACCAAACATAATTATGAAAGTCTGTAAGGCTGTTTGATGATATTTCTTTCCTCTCTCTCAATTTATAGGCAAGTTTGTTGAAAATTTCGGCCATTCTTCTAGATGCTAAGAGGATTAAAGCATGGAAGCTTCAATGGCTCAAGGAATGTCGGCAATCCTTTGAAGAATTAAACTGCTACATTGAATCATTAACACCACTCACCAAGCTAATACTTGGAAATGATTTGCACCTCTACTTATCTCTATCATAGACAAAACTCAACTCGGACTTATTTAGAGAAGAAGGTTGCCTAGCGGCCGATTTATTATATTAGCAATGTGATCTCTAACCCAGAAAACTAGTACACTTACAAAGAAGATGGCTCAAGCTCTTAGCTTAAACACTTGAATGTACAAGTAATGGATCACCCAATGAATGGATAAGCTCCAATGAGGGAGGAGAGGAGGATTCAAGAACCATGCCTTTAGAAAAAGTGTCAGTTCTTGGTAGGAAAGTTAAGGCAATAATTTCAAACTCATATTAAATAACCATTAATAAAGATCTTATGAAAATTAGAAGTATTAGAAATACTTGTCCAATAATCTATTGATTTGGATGAATTTGATATACATATCTAGACTAGACCAACCATCAAGGATACGACCCACTCGACTCTATGATTGAGAACATAGTGCCACCTTTGCTTGAGCCAAAACAATTAGAACTAAGATGGTTAACATGGTTTAGGCAAACACTATGCTTTAATGGAGCTTGGATAACATGGAGAGGGAGGGTGCTTCTTATTTTTGTCGGGGAGTAGGTGGGTATATTTTGTCCTTATTGATTTTTATCCTCTAAAACTTTGTGAAGTATGAAGCTTTGCTCATCGGGCTACAAGTTATAAGGGAATATTTTGGCAGTCAATTATTTACAATGACTCTATTAATTGTTATCCAAATTTTGGGAAACTTTGATGTGAATAATCCTAACCTAGCAACGCCTCTTAAGAAGGTCCAAGTCAAGTCAACCCTATAAGTAAGTACGAATTGGTCCACAACCCCGAGAGAGGAGAACCAATGTGCTAATTGAGATCTTGGCCTAGCTAGCAGTGAAGAGATTGACAAAGTACTTCATATATTAGATTATTCAAGCTAAATGACCCCTGTTTGGAGTACTTGTAAGAGGAAAAATTTTCTGACAACCCATAAGAAGCTAAGTAGACTAAAAAGAGGGCAAACTGGTACACACTTATGGATAGGGTGCCTTAACCTCATGAAGCTAACTAAGCACTTCACAATATTTACCTTAAAATTTGTGTGGAACACCTCAAAGGTAGAACTTGACTTTCCGGATTATATGCTAGGGACATTTTGGCTAATGATGAAGTATGATACTATTTACTTCACAAAGAGGTTCAACAAGTGCCAAATACATGACAATGTCTAAAGGTGACAAACAATCGAGCTGACCTCTCAAGTAGAACCCTTTAACCATTACATAGTGAAGGATAGATATCTTAGTTCTATTAACAAGTGGATATTGGAAAGTGAAATTTGATCAACATCCACATGAATTAATTTACCAAGTGGGTAAAAGTGGTTATCTCTTACTAAGATTACCTAGTACAAGTCGCTACATCGCGGGCATAGTAGAGACATCTTGCACGACTATTCCTAAGATCTCAAATGCTTAGGGATATGCATAGTAAACGATTGCCAAGAATATTAAGGCATCACCTAATATCACAACTTTGCAAACCTTATATTGGTTTTGAAAGTTGGGGCTAATGTTGGGATTATATCTGTCTTGGATCTACAAGGTACATAATAATAAGGTCGGACACCCCTTCAAATAAAACCAACCCATGCGAGTCTCAATCCCAGTGGCATTACTAGCCTATATACCATCCTCCTCCATCTAATTGATCCAATTGTCAGTTTAAGGGGCAGTATCAAAGAACTAAAGCTGAGGGTTAGCATGGGTTCCACCATGGGACTTAACCAAATTGGAGTACTCAAGATAGACTAGGATAATGTGCCCATCAACCAATACGCGTCACACCATCCCTGCCGCATCTGAAAAATAGGCCAAAAGTTGAGGGTAATTGGCTGCCTCAACGGCACGCAAAACTTGCTGTTTGAGGTCCAACTATTAGGCTAATAAGATGTCACTAACATGCATAACGACTTCCTTGACATTGTTCATATATATCACCTTAACCATCAAGCAAAGTATATGTAAATCCTTCGTCTCCAAGCATTTTTACTCTTAGGAAATTCAGTCTCAAATATAAAGCCATTTTCATGATTTACAATATGAAAGAGGTACTAGATCGTCATTGCACATTGACAGGAGTCCTCCATATCCTCCTTGAGCAGTGATATTCAACCTCCATCTCACATACCAATTCTACTTTAGTTACACAGCAGAAGATATTCAATTAATTAAATTAAGATAACTATAGTTGAGGTCAAAAGAAAAAAATTTAAGTAAAAAGTCAATTTTAAAATGTGTTTCTATGAGTTTAAGGATGCTGATCAAGTACACAACGCGTACCCATATGTGTCCTGGATAGAAAGGTCGTACTTTCTAGATTTGTTTACATTCGATGTATGCTCGTTGGATATTTGAACGTATTAAAGTAGAATGGTAGTGCCTGATGTGCACTAGAGATAGCACTTGTGTGCCACTCGAGTTTGGCCATAGTGCCTGACACATGTCTCGATTTATTTTTGGTCATTTTTATTAGAATTTTAGAGAAGAGAGGGAAGGAGAAGAGAGAGAAAGAGAGAGTGAGTTAGAAAGCCCAATTCAAATGAATCCAATCAAAATTTTTAATAATTTGAAGTTAAGATAAGTGCATTTCAAATATTCATTTCTTTTGTTGCTGATTCCTTCCACTTCATTGAATATTTATTATTTTAAATGTTTATATATAACATATTTTAAGTAACTAAAATAAAGGTACTTCATATGCATAAACTCCCAATTCTATTTTTTATAATTTTTATAAAAATTATATCATTAATTCATGTTCTTTTGGGTTATTAAACTATTTTCATGTAATTTTCTTATATGCATATGTTGAATTTATGATCATATGACTCTTATAAGTTTCAATTTCGTATTTAATGTTCGTACATATTTAAACTCACTAAATTTATATCTTGCATGTTCTAAAATTTAGTAATTTGTCCCTGCATGCATGTTATTTGGAATAAAAAATGTTAAAATATCAAAACACTACTATTTTTTCTGTAATTTTATTTGAAAAACATATAATGTAACCCTTGTATATTCAAAAATTTTCATGTTTTAGTTTTAATAGAATTTTAATATATTGCATGATAATTATTTAAAAGAATTATGAAGAAAATTTTATAATTTGTTAAAGAACTTAGAATATTTTTTTTTAAATTGAGAAAATATAAGAATTAAATAAAATTGTGTAGCGTTTCTATATGTCTAAGTATCTGACTATTGTAATAAATTTATTGGATAGTATATTATATCATACCTTATTATATTATAGTAGTGATCGAGGGTTGAACTTATCATTCATGGATGAAAGTAGTGTTCAATATGATTTATAGGGTTTTATATATGACGGACCATCTATAAATCTTGAGTAGTAGCATAGGCTTTGGTTATGTGGAGAAAAATATAATCCAAGTTTTAATTATTTACTCATTTAGTCGATAAGATTCTATTAGCCATTGGTTCATAAAAAATGGTTTATTAAACTTAAATAAATTTACATGGCATATTTTAACTATATATTGAAAATAGAAATTTAGAAGCTGTATATATTGGTTATGAAAATTCAAGGCATTGTAACAAAAATTGATCTATGGTTTTACTCGACATATTTTAATGCAAATTATATGTTAAATTATACAAATTTATATACCTTATTGAGTTTTTAATTCACATTTGCTTTTATTTTTCGCTAATCCCAGTAATTCGGATACTTGTAGGATGAGTAGGATTAAAGAAAGAGATATCCGAAGAGATTGAGATTAGAAATATTGGTTATCTGATACTGTATTTAGTTTTCAAACAGTGATTTAATATTTATACTACTTAGACAATGATTTTATATAAAAGATAATATATTGTCATAGATATATTAATTCTAATTTATATTTTTTAAATGTATCTCCTTACATATGTTTTGATATCTTGACATAATCGGTATTTCAGAGCCACTTTTGGACGTGGTATCGTTCGGGACATGTGGTTCAAATTAATATATATATATTCTTTTGGGTTGGTTATGTTATCTATGTAAAACTCACATTATTCATTAATTTGGACATATTATTTATTAATTGAATGATTATGTTAATTATTACGAGGCAATTGAATATTGAAGTGTGACACTCTATTTTCCTATTGAGCTCCCCTGCAGCTTGACCTTTTCACTGACAACTCCATCGGTAGACTTACTATCTAGGTCCAAAGAATAGATTACTTTTCATCTCCTTTTTTTTCCCCCCCAATTTAAATGGATATTGATTTAGATATTAGTGCATATTTTTTTCAAACACAGCTTAAGCCTTTTTACACACACACATATATATATATATATATATATATATATATTTATTTATAGTGTGCAGAACTATGGTATAGGTTGTTTGGATCGAGCTCCTGTTCTTAGATTATTTTTTATTTAGTGTCAAACCTTTGTCCAAGTATTCATCGGCTTTAATTGAGAGTCTTCTCAAAATTCATCAAAAGTGATTTGGAAGATGCTATAAGTTACCCAAAAATGATTTTCTGAAAATACCCCACTATATATATATATATAAAGTTAGAAGACACTATGAAAGGATTTACCCTTTGATACGAAACATCCATATAACAAATCCAAAGTTTTTAAATTAAATGATTTTTATGTTTTCTTGTGAACCACTGCAACCAAGTTAGGGTTTACAAGCAAAATCACGGTTTTAATACATAATGAAAATTAGACAAACTTAGCATTTAAAAAATACAAGAATTCCAGAAATCTTACTTATGTCTTGACAAAATTACCCTTTTCTATTTCAGTGTCAGTGAAGCTTCTGACAGTTCAACCACTTTGGTTTAGAAAACAAAACATAAAAAATTTAACTATATATTTCCTAAGGTTTTCTTCTTTGAAGGATTAAAAGTTAGATTTGAAATCGCTACTGCCAAGGGTGCCTGCATTATTTTCTCATGAAAAGAAAGCTCTAGTCTAGTCGTGTGGGGACTATTTCCCCCTACTTTTCATGTTAGGAAGAAATATTTATGCCTCCATCATAGTTCATTACATCACGTGTCAAACGGGTGACATTTATGGAAGTTAAAAGTATGGGCTATCAAGGTACATGTCATGCTAAGTTAACATGATTATGTCAAGTTAACGTTGTCTAAACTGCTAGGTTAGATACACTTTTTTGACATATAATGGGCAAGTACAAGAGGCATGCCTCGGTTTGATAGCGAAGATGTGTGTTTGCTTAGAGTATTATTAAAAAAAATACTATATAGCTATATATAAAAATAGATGAATAAATGAATAAGCGTTACACTATAAAGAATATTTTAAAATAGAGCTCAGGGTGATCCTAAAATTTCTCATTTTATCGACCCATGTGTCCTTTTGATCAACTCCGGCAATTAAATGAGCATTTGGTTGTGATGAGTTCAGAAAATTCATCAACAATGCAAGAAAATGAGTGAATGAGACAGAAGGTAAGGACATTTGAAAGAATGAGATGTGAGATTGAGAAGGTAGGAAAAGAAGGAGATGACGATTCATAAATAGGATAGAGATGTTCAAGATATAAGCCTTTATGAGATTATACTATTTTATGGATTGTTAGAATTATCATATTATTTCTCAATTAATAATATAAAAATAAATATTGATGATATATTTAAATATATAATTAATATTCTTTTTTAAAAAAACTAAAATCAATTTCTTTACTATCAGCACCGTGTTCTCTCTATCTTAAGAAAAGTTTCCATAATTTGTTTAAAATTGTTCATGTGTAATTTTTTCTTTGAAGGCCATTCTATTAGAAAATTAAAAGGAAAGTTCACCAACTCTCTTCAACCAAATCTAAGAAAAATCTCTCATTATTATGCATAATATGTGATTCCTAATTCTGTCACTTCTATGGTGGAAAAATGAACAATTTTTAATTACATAAATTTTATTTTTATCAAAAATTGGACCTATTAATGATGTAACTTCTCTAAATATAACAAAACAGTAGAAAATTATAAATTCTAATTATTTTAATTAATTGCTGAGTATATATGACATTATTTGGAATAATTTTAATATTATATGCTTCCACTTGTGATCCTAGTTTCCTATAGCATTGTCTTCACCTTGATTCTAGCTGGTTATGTGACAATTATGTTGGAATTACCTAGAAATAAAATACACATACAACCAGTGTAATGAAAGTGAATTCCCAATTCCTTGTCAGTTGATAGAGACCAAATATCATGAAATCATAATAAATAAAATCATACAATTAAGAATATACAAATTGTATGATAATATTTAATATGAAAAATTTTCAAGTAATAAAAAAAAAATCATAGAATAGATTTTAAAAAAATTCACTATAGAAGCGATTAGTTATAAGTATAATCTCATTGAAGATTCATTCCTCATAATCTAAATAAATAATAGTTGAACTCAACTCTTAACACACTTTGTAATTCACAAGATAAGAATATATTTAGAAAACAAGTAACCAAAGCAAAAATAAATCATAAAAACAAATTAAAGTAACATACACTTAAGTTTGGTGAAGAATAAACTTTGAATCGAATGTTAATCGAGATGTCAAAACCTTTTCTCCTTACCTTTTTCTCACCTCATGCAGTACCATTATATTGAAAATGATCTCTATCCCGTGCCCTAAAATCGCATGAGTGCTTCTTATAATAGAGTTTATGTTCGAATGTCAAAGGCAAAATTAGAATTAACGCACGAGCGTCATGGGCACCTATGTGTGCATCACCAATTTTATAATCCCACACATAAGTGCCTCTTGGTTGTGTTTGAGTGGTATCTATTTTGTTCACTTGTAAACTTTTTTACGAGTGACACTCGTATAAATATTTTCTAACCATCACTTCCGATTTCTACTCAAGTGCGCCTCATATGTGTGACGTATCGTATTTTTAATCGAAAATTCTGTAGAGTTTATTTGTAATATGAATATCGGCCAAATATAAAACATGTATAATAATCCTATACATCAAATATACAACCTCAACCATACCAAAAATCTATTAATATCAAACCCCAACATCCTGACAACAAAACAATCCAACACAAGATCCTAAAACCACCACAATTATTTAGGTAGCTCTAACGTTATATCTCGATATAATATCGGATACGAGAGATGCCACTAGATACTTGGAAATAAATCATAAAAACCTGCGGTAATATAAACATCCATCGATATAGCGAAAACTACATTACGGATATATCGTTATCATCAACATTATCACATACATACATTCATGAATAAAATCTAATAGAAATGCAGAATAATCCCATCATAAGATATAAGACTGCAAAACAAAGCCCATAAGGTCATCTTTATTGACTTTAAGCCTAGCTAACTCAAATCTTTTGCCTTGCCTCAACAGGTGCAACTTATACTCGTTTGGAGGGAGAAAAATAGTAAGAGTGAGCCAAAAACTCAACAAAACATATATATAAATCAAAAGACATGCAATTTTCATATTTAAAACATAATAATACATATATGAAGGAATAGGGATGCACGTGAGATTTTAACACAGGATTCAGAAAGGAATACTTTCATCGTTCATTCTAGATTTTTTTAGTTCATTTCCTTTATCTTGTCTTAGTCATTAAATTATATCGAAGATTTATTTAGTACGGGGGCCAGGGGGTCGATAGGTATCACTGATAAAAAAGCGGTTAGCTGTAGTTTAGATTGTATTTGCTCCTACATAATTAAAAGTCATCTTTTTCTATTTATGACCCAAATGCGGGTCGTCTATATATAAACCTTATAGATTGGGCCGATCTACCACTGAGACCAGCCGCAATGAGTTCCAAAATGATAATGACCATCCACTATATATACTAAGCCATGCCAAGGGAATATTATCCGCTATAAAACCACGGCTCGAGATACACAGCAAGAGCAACCTTGAGTTTCCACTTGTAATATTTTGACATGTCAAAATTTATTATCCGTAATCTTTGGTCAAATTTTTAGTTCCTTACTTCATTAGAAAATTTTGTTATTAAGCACAAGTTCATTGTTCCCACTCTTGTTGGAGAGCGTTTCATAAGCCAATCAGATCATTATTTGAAGAATAGTTCATAAGTCCATCACTTAATCATAGATTTTCTCTATCACGAGAATTTCCTTTCATAAATATATTTTTGATCTGATTTTCATATTTCTTATGAGCTTAAATCCTTCACGTGTTCTTAATTCTATACATAATTTTTCTTTGAAACTTAAAAGAATTTAGAATTTCTTTTTATGTATGCTAGACAGATCTTAAAGCTTTAGGTGATAATTCATGACAAATTGTTCATGACATTATTTGAACATATTCAATTAATATTTTCATAACATATGCATAAATGATTGTAAAGTTTGGAAGAAAATACTCTTACCACCGTAAGTCGAACGTAACTTTAGAGCGTCGGTATGTCGAATACCTTCCTAAAAGCATACTATATAATTTGTGAAGTTAGGATCATGCATAAATTACGGTTAATTTGGATAAAACCCAAAGGGGCACGGGTTTAGGATTGATGAGTATAAAATCCCATGAAACTACAAATTTAGATACCCAATTGATAAATTAATATATTCATGATGCGGGTAATAATATCCTAAAGCCAATTTATAAATAAATTTCAATTTAATCGGTGAACTCCTCGAGGCACGAATTTAGGGTTTTGTATCCGAAAACAAGTCAAAACTACTAAATCGGGTATGAAATTCCACATTTTTGGTTGCCCAAGCCATGGGTAATAATTATCTAATTCAAATCATACATAAAACTAAAAATAAATGGTGAAACGAGTCCGAGCGTGAGTTAGGATTCTGGGTTGCAAAATTGCTCAAATCTCGATATTCAGACATAAAATCGATATATTTTTATACTTAGATCATGGTAATATCATATATGAACTTATTCAGGAATCGAAACGAGGATACTTGAAAAAAGCGGAATAAAAATACAAGAAAATGAAGAAGAGAGTATAAGTGCACTTGCCTCGACGATTTATCACATATTTGATTGGGTCGAGCTTGGAATCGGACTCGAGAACCTCAGATTCTCCCTTCTCTCTCTTCTCCCTCCCTCCCTCTCTCTCTTCTCCCGCGTGGAGGCCGGAAATGGGCAGAGAAACCCTCGCAGGTTTTAATTCTCGGGTTGGCACTTGCGCGCGGTTCTTCAGGGCCTGTCGTCCAACGGTGGCTGCCCGGCTCAGCCAACGAAACATATTATCCGTGTACCATAAACCTAATTTTAATTATATTAATTTAATACTTCTAATTACCATATCGTGGCGATACCTTACAATATGTCTTTGTAATGACCTTTCATTAAATGTATGATTCACAAGGGAGTAATTTAAAGTCTAATAAAATTATTCTGTGTGAAAAATATTCTTGTCTGAAAGGATGAAAGGTGGGAAACTGTTTTTTTTTGAGACTTTAGGCTGTATCTTACTTATTGAGACATTGTATAATGAATTACTAGTTTAAAATTAACTTCTCGTTTGTAGGATAGTCCTAGCGTCTGTGACTACTTAAAGATAGATGAGAAAGTTCACCTTTGGAGATCATTTAAGAGTGCAGTTTACACAACAGTCTAAGAATACATGAAGACTTCATAAATTTTGTATAGTGGAATCTACTTAAGCTGTTATATGGTAAGTTTAAGATGACTTGAGACGGAGAAAGAACAGCGAAGAATGGAGAGATTTTATCAACTTATTGCGCTAAAATCTTGCCTTCATAGTCATCATTCTAAGGTATATTATTCTATTTATTGTGTAGAATATTTTTATTTCTGTTTTTGTTTTTAAAATTTGCTCTCTTGTTGTTTATTTCTTGATTTGTTTAATTTTGTGGACAAGTTGAAGCGATTTTTGAAGATTTGTTTGTAAATGGATTTTCATTATAGTGAAGTGGTTTTTAGTTGTTCACTCTTTAGTTGAGAGAATAACTCTTACGAAAAACTTTGTGCTTTTGTTTTTAATTACATGATTTTTTGTTTAATTAAGGTGATTTTGTTTAATCATCGTTGAGAATCAACGATTTTGCTTTGTTTATTATGATCATCTTTTTTTTATGAATCTAAATAAAGGATTCAGTTGCAAAAATTTGATAGAGATTTGTTCTTGTCCATTGTGTGAAAAAATTTGAATGAACTAATCCCAACACTGTTATAGCCCTTAGCCTTTGTTATAGATGTAATGAAAAAGGAGCTCTCACCACCAGCTCGTTGATTCAAGAAGGTTCACTTGCATATTTCTTACTTCTGAAGGTGAAGGACATGCATGGGAGGACACAAACAACCAACTTCTTTCTTTCCATCCTAGAGGATAAGGATGCTCTTGTTGGGTGGTAGGCTAGAGTTTCATCATTGTGAAATTGAAAAACTCTCTAAATAGGATTGAGTTTTGTTGTCATTTTATTTGAATTTGTGAGGAGAAATAATAACATACAACCATATATATAAGTATAATAATAATTAATTTTATACTTGAAAATCTTTTCAACTAAGGAGAAATAATAACAATTTTTATCTAAATAGCTGTCTTTAACATAATAAGATTTGGTTGCCAAAGAACATTCTAAAAAACTTGGTTATACAACTCCCATCACAATAATATGTGTGAACAAGTTACCAATAAACTCCTCCAAATAACTTGTACACATCACTCTACAAATATAATGTCAATTACCATTAAACACCATTACTTTGGTCATGCAACCCAAAAGAATCCTGTACACTACTAATTGCAAATCTACATATTGTTTGTATAACTTCAACAGTATGAACAAATCAAAGAGATGAATGAATACAAAAGCAAGAGAATGAAAACAACCGATATTACGTTCAACAACCTAATCTAGAAATACCCGAGGTTGGAGAGAGTAGACCACGATTTTAAACCCCAAATAGCTGGCAAAGCCTCATCTTCTTCTTTCTCTCTCTTCCCTCTCTTCTCTTTTGTGGTGTATAGGGTTTGAAATAATGTCCCCCAAATGACCTAAAGATAGGCATCATATTTATAGCTTGTGCGGTCGCTTGAGCATATATTGTGTGGCTTACATGTGGCTGGCCATTGGATTCTTCAAAAACCTGTAGCTTCAGCCTCTAGCTCGTGACTATCTTATGGAATCTCTTGGAGCGTTTTCTCAAGTAAAACTTCACATGAACATCAAGTGAACTGAAAAACATGTCAATGGGCATGAAACTTACAAGAGAGTAACCAAAAACTCATTACTTCTTAGGTTGAGTGTTGTCATGTAGTAGCAGTGTATTAGTTGTATCAGTGTTAATAAATCTGTAACAACATTCGTTAGTGTTGATATACTTGATATGTGCTAATCTGCTGATGCAGTTCCTACAGCTGCTACTAATTGCTATTACTGTTACCTGATTTGCAAGTGTTGCTGGTGTATTACGTTGCTGATTGTTGTCTATACTGCTGGAATTAGGAACGCAATGAGGCTAAACAATAGAACAATAGATACTCGAGAGAAGCATAAATTAGAAAATACAAATAGAACGTTGTTACTGTAACAGATCCAGATTAGTAAATAGTTTTATATCTGATATGCTTTTTAATCTAAACCTCTTTAAGTGTACAAATAGGGTATACAATGTATGAGAAAGTGTGTATGAAATTATAATGAAAACTGATCTGAAATATTGTAACCAAGTGATTCTATTTTCTGTCTTTCCCTACAAGATGCAGCTTCAAGTTCTCTTCTTTGGAATAAACTTAAACCAACTTTCCATTTAACTTTCTTGCAATGAAGTGGAAGAATTGTCGAGTTCATCACACCATTGCGAAGTTCGGTTTTGGGCTTTTTGAATGGGAGAGTAAATTGTTGAGGTTTGTGAAGAAATTGTCGTTTCTCAGAAGTATGAATTCCAACCTTGCATCTAATGACTCCTTGCTATCTTGTCATTTTAAAAGGCTTAGGAAAAGTAAAAGTTTGAGAAGCTTATCTGTATTTCTTGAGATCACTACTTTTTAGACTGTTCTTGATACAATTCCCGCAATGTCAGATTGATGAAGCATGTTAAATTCCTCTACAACATCTATGAATGATTTGCCACCAAATCTGTGATAAAGGAAGCTTCCTGAAATCTTGCCAAAATGAGGCACAATTACTGACTGATTAACCAACCCATGATATCATGTATCATCATTCCCTTCAATTACAATGGATCAGCCCAGCATCTCCGGTGAAAGAACTCGTCACATATTTGGGAGCAAGCTCTTGGGTTTCTCAGAGAACGAGGGAAATCAAACTTGGGAAGGATGGTGTTTCTAGCTGAGGATCTGTCTTCATGCTGCTGATTGGTGTTCTGGACATAGTGTTAAAAATTGTGTAAATTGGTAATATAATAACCGGAGAAATTCATGATGCAAAGGGAACAAGAAGAAATCTCAAATACCAGTTGATTATTTTGAAAGAATCAATCACAAGGACAGATTTAAGACAAAAAACTGGAAGAAAGGAAATTAAGGGGGAGGCAGGAATAGGAGAGTATAAAAAAGAAATCAAAATAACATATAGAAGAAATAGGAGGAATCATTGTAGGAAATTTTTACACTTCATATTGTATTCTATTCATCCATATGTTACAACTTGAACCCCACTACTTAAATTTTACAAGGTTTAGTTCAGCTAACGACTTAACTAATTCATTCGATACAACTAATGGTTGCAAGTACTCTTGGCTGCCTTGTTGCGCTATAGTAGAAGGAGAAAGTGGGATGAGAACCAAGAAAAAGAAGGGGAGATGGAGGTAATATACAAGATAGAGATGGAAAATTAGTATTCAATGCATTCATACATATTTTCATTTGCATGTTTTTTCTTGGTTCTCAGATGCCACATAGTGTCTCTTTAACGTAGCTGCGAAATAATAACTGTTCTTAGTACAAATCTTATGCTGGTATGTCTTTCTTTCATATTGATAGTCACTATCTTTCTTTGATGACCCCGATCACGAGATAAGATGTTACGTTCTTACTACAAAATATCGTAAAATGACATTTTAAAACATTAAACCAAAACAGATACATGGCCTACATCTAAAGTTAGATAAGCCTACAATATAATGTGAAATCTTAAAAAATATGATCAATACTCTAGTAATTGATCAAAAAATATAATTCTCTTTGCTAACTCAATACTAAAATAATAAGGAAAAATATCTATGAATCAAAATTTATTTATGAAAAATCATAAAATTTGATGTAATTGGCACACTAATCACCAAAATACAAAGCTCAAAAAGCTTTCTTTTGACGTATCTAACATCAAAACATTCAAAATACAACAATATCATACATGTATCATATATGTGTTCCTGCGATGCCATTGCATCGATCATGATCCCTATCCCTTGATATATTTTTATGTATAAAGTATGGATTACCATTAATATATTATTTATTTTATTGAACATTTGGCTCACTATTTACTATTTTACTAATCCCTTTAGATGAGATCCACAAGTCCTTATAAGGCAATCGAGTTAAAGATCAAAAGGATAAGAAGAATTTAAATTATTATGTTTTGGATGATTCATGTTGTTTAATGTTTTCGAATAACATTTAATGCATTTATATACAGTATTTAGTTTAATTTAGTTCTGGTTATCGGTTTGTGATGTGTTTGGTGCGGGCAATGTTTAGATGTCTAAATTGATGTTTTATGATTTACGGTATCGATTAATAAATGTGGTTTAGACCTAGACAATTTATAACTTATTAGATGATGTATTTGGTTGATATTGTTAAATCCAGGCATGACAAGTAAAATGTCTATAAAATGATATTCAAAGTTAAGGATTATATTGTTATGGTCTTACGATACCTTTAAGTTATCAGACAAGTAGGTTATCGGTATCATTATGGCTTATAATTTATTTTAAATAGTTATATCTCGATTATATTTTTGGATAGGTATTACTTATTACATAAAGTCGGCGTCACGTTTCGGTCGGAGTCAGCCATATGAGACATGGCGTATTTCGGTCACAATGTATGTTTTAAATTTATTTATTTGTGGTCGGTTGAAGTGTCGGCATGTAATTCACATTCAAAGTTAATTAATTAATAAATTGATCTAATCATAATTTGGTTAATATTAACTATGGGATTAAATTTGGGACGTGATAGCTCAACCTAATACTTAATCTTTTAGGCCATGTGTTAGTTAGCCCACGAAATGAACTGCATCATACCTGATACAACCTAGTTCTAATTGGAGGCTAGGGGAGAGGGAGGAGGCCCCCTTATTTAGAAAAAAAAAAAAAAGCTAAACAAAAAAATTTTATATGCCCTCTCCCCCTCTTCTACCACCACACAATATCTCTCTACTTTCTCTCCACTCTCTCTTTCTATTCTCCATTATCCACTCTCTATTCTCTTAGAGTATAACAAGTAATGGTATGATACTTATTAATATAATTATATTATTTTTATTAATTTTTATTTATAATTTATATATTAATATTATCAATTCATAAGTTAAATATTAATTATGACACATAATTTTTAGTTTAATAATAAAAATATAAAAAATTTATTTTGATATTCTCATACCGACTACACCACATATATATATATATTAATAGTAATTCTAAAATAACAAAGTATAATCTGGCATAGATACTACTACAGCTCTTTCTAGTTTTGTGACTTCTAGAAAATAGTCTAATAGCATATATGCCAATATTTTAAAATTAAATTAGTTAATGGTAATGAATAGGTCATTTATAAAAAATTATAAAAAAGTATACTTGTAAAAGTTTTAAATGTATTAAATATCTAAAGGGACATGAAAAAGCACGTTTTGTGCTAACGTGTTTTGACCGTTAAAGTATAAGCGGAAGAATATATATAAATATTCGATACACGTAAAGGATATTTATTTACAAAATCTAACGAGACAACAAGCTGATATATATAATGATGAACAAATAATAATAATGTGCGATTTTTGTGGTGGCTTGAAAACTCGTCTACAAAAACCTCGGACAGCCAGCGGACGGGGAAGCCAATGCATTATGAAAATCAGCTACAATTTGGGTGGTATGACTTCGCTAACCCTGTGACTTACTCCGTCAATGATCCTGCAAGAGAACTCCTTGGATTTGCCGTAATGAGCAGGCGGACTCTTAGATTTTCATGTCAATCTTCCCCTCTCATGCCTTGAAGAGCCAACCACGATGGATCTCCTTCTTCACGAACCAACGTCTCCATGAAGGTAGAAGGATGGGAAAGGTTAAATGGAAAAGAAAAAGAAAAATGGTGAGAAAATACTTTAGAACATGAAGATCGAAAGAATGTCTTTTGGTTTCTCAAAAGAGGAGCTAATTCAATGGAGCATGTAAGGCTTTCTTCTCAAGTTTAATGGCTTCACAAGATGTCGTGAGGCTGTGTGCGTCTTAGGGTTTTGAGAAAATAAGGTATAAATTTATAGTGGAGCCAAAAATCGTTCAAAAAATCTGCGTTTGCTCCGCTCGAGCGAGACGGAGGCGCGGCGTAGCGGACGGGCGACCTCTGGATTTTGATTGAAGCGGCTAGCGGCGTGGCCCAGAGCGACCTGCCCAGATTCCAGTTAAGCGGCTAGTGAGCGCGGGCGCGGCGGGCGGCGGGCGACCTGCGGTTTTTTAGCACGGCTGCGCGAGCTCGAGGCAGCGCGGGCCAGGACAAAAGCGATTTTTAGCTAGGACAAACCACAACCCGACATTGATATAAAAAGACATATGGTTACGGAATATACCAATTAGACAAAGTCTCTAACAATCTCCCCATTTGGCAATTCAAACGACAAAACTCATAAAATAAAGAAATACAAGAGAATCACGGAGTTCGAGACACTTTGAGATAAAACAGAGTAATACATGAAAACCTACACCTAGTGATACATAAAAAAAAAATAGCTATCGAGAGACTCTTTAGGGCGATTTGATGAAAACTTGCATTGGCGGCCCGTGGAACCCGATTTCTGGTCAAGCAAGGTTAGTACCAACAAAGCAAAAAAATAATAACAACATAACGGCATGCATGGTACATAAGCATGGAATACGAGGCATTAAAAATATACAGCAATATAACATACAACAATCCTCCCCTAACGAAAATAATCAATCTCCCCTAATTAATAAACCTAAAAATAACATGAAAATAATAAAAGTCTATCAGTCTCCCTAAGCTCCCCCTATCAGCGTGAATCAAGTCTCCCCCTTTTGTTACGAATGACCAAGGAGTAATTTAGCTCACTTTTCTGCCCGAACTTGTCTCCCAGATTCACTTTACGGTTTAGCCTTTTAACTTGTTCATTGATTTAAATGTGACGGAAGTTTATTCATTCTTGGATTTTTTCAGCTCCGGTAATTTGTGGCTTGATGGCAAGCGGCCGGCGACCTCACGAGTTTTTCGGTAGAGCCGCTAGCGGGCTCAGGCTGACGCGGACCGGATAAGCGGACTTTAACCGACAAACCACAACCCGACATTGATACAAAAAAGACATATGTGTCGCGGAATATCTGATTAGGCAATCTCTCTGCAACGGAATAAGAAGGTATAAGAGATGACAATTATTTTAATTCAAATTGAACTAATATTTTAGATAGTGTAGGATCGGAAGTTTTTTTTTAGTGTGATTAGAGGTGAAAATGAGAAAAATTGGCAAAATATTGTTTACTCGAAGTGTTATTTTCTTATAGCGAAATACTGCAAGTTTAAAATGCAGTTGTAGAAGTGCTTGTAACCTAGACATATAGAAATATCCCAACATATTGTCAATGGTAGATTTATTTGTTTTTGATAATTAACAAAATTAATTTCATAATTAATACAAGTAAAATTTGATATTTTTTAACAAGTAATATATAGTTACCATACAATAACTTTTCTTATATATATGTAATACCATATGATGGATTTCTAAATTAGAAATTACAAAAATAAATTATTAGTTTTAAAATTTTTTAAGGACACCACACTATATCTATAATTTATAAAATAATTAATATTATTATAAATGAACCACGAAATATTTAATAAGATTTTTTTATTACTTTTGACAATATTTTAAATAATAATTTTTATTTCTTTATTTGATTTATTTTTTTTAAAGTTTGAATGGTAAATTATTCCATATAAAATGTACATGTTATATCATTAATCCTTGTGTCAAGAATATTTTACATTTTTATTTCTCATGATGTTATATTTTACTTTTATATTAGAATATTTTTTGAAAGTAACCGTCTTAGATATTATATTAATAGAATAAATTTAATTATAAGAGTATAAAGATTAGTTGTCTAATATGATAAAACTTGACTTATCAGATACTGAAGATCACATATTCTTTTAATTCTATTTTAATTATCTTTTCACAATAAAAAATATAGACTCTTGCTAGCCTCTTCCCATGAAAAGGGCACCTTCAATTCTTCTTCATAGTTTTAAAATATCATTGTTTGATAACAACGTATTTCTAATCTTATTTATCAACCTTTTTTGTTGATAAATAATTAATTCATAAATAAAAATAAAATAAAATTTTCAAATCAAGATGAGATGAAAAATAGTCCCAAAACCACCACAAAATGACACAAAACCCTAGCACATGACTCAAGGCTTACCACACATCAATATTCATCCCCTTCCATGTGTTATCGGCCGTTGGATAGCAGAGACTATGCATCAAATGGACAAATGATCCACAAAAAAATGGATGATGTTATTCAACCAAAAAACTACAACGAGAGTAGAAGACCACAATTTACAAAAAAATCATACACCTATCTTCTGTTAGGATGTCTTCTTATAGCATGCCAGAGAATAAAAAAGAGTGGCAATGAATCCTTTGTAGTGCCCACCCCAACCTATGATAAAAGACCTCAGCCTCCCCCAGTTAGAAAATCCTTATGGAGATCATGAGCTAAAGGAACAACCATCAACAAGAATCTAAATAACCATATTCCGACAGATAGAATAAAGTTTATATGGAAAAAATTTGAGAATATCAACTAAACACTCATCCTATTCATTCGGTTAGTATCAAGGATTCTTACAAATAGTACTAATAACATAGGGGAAAATTATATTCATCTATATTTTCAGTAAAAAAATTTAAAATATTGAAAAAAAATTCTGATTTCAATCCCATCTCACCACAATTATAGATATTTATGTAGCTTTACATGAAGCGTATATTTACCTCACAAAATTCTACACTACTATGAGAATGAGTCGATAGAATAGAAGAAATAAAGGTTCATATCCATCATAATCTACATACAATATATATTTAATATTGGAACTATATACTCTAATGCTTGATGAAAACAAGTAGCAGTAAAGATGGTGATGAAATTTGCTTTGTTTAGTATAGACTCAAAATAGAACACAATAGTTTAGTTAAAAATATAGCACTGGTTAAACTTTTTTACCACTTGTACTCCATCACGTTTCTGCTTTTGCAAGTAATTGATTAAAGTTAAAGATTTTGGACTGGTGATCATGTATTTTTGCACTATATTAACAACATGTGATCTTTAAGCCCTATGGCAAGTACAGTATCATCAATATTAGTCTTTGGCACTAAGGATTAAATAATTGATAAAAGAAAAAGATACTGAAGATAGTAGAAATGTGTATCCCTTTAAAAGATTTGTTTGATAAAGAACATCACATTAGAAATCTAATTACTTTAAATTCCAGTGAAGAGGATAACAAAAAATGTAGTTGCTGTGAAAATATAAGTTTAAAATTAAGTCAGTTATTATTAGATGTATTTTTCTCTACTATTACAAATTATAACATTAATAATATTTGATGAAATATTATTATTTTTTTTTAGAATATTTTGCACATTTTTATTTTTTAAAATATTTTT